>CM035441.1:7464871-7579871 GCA_020310875.1 Ceratopteris richardii | reverse complement strand
ATGCTAGGTGGCGCCCAGACCTCAGAAGGAATGGACACCTGAGAAGTTGAAGTACCTGAATGGCTCCAGACACTAGAGAAAACAGCAACAACCCATGAAGATCGAGTGGCAATTCAAATCCAATCAATGGCAAAGTTAGAAGACACCATCATAAAGTCAGAATATTTCCGCAGCATGTCTCATCATAGATGGATCGGCACCAACGACGATCAATATGTGCCATATTGTGTACTCCTTGCAGATTACAATGCAGAGATTCAACGCAGATGTGGCAAACCTCCAACTTTCGCCACACAATTTGGGCCCGATGATATCCCAGAAAGTGCTAAGAAAGGATCTATTCATCAACCCACCTGGAGGATCCGTCTTCTTGAGACCTACCCAGAGATGGTTCGTACTTGGACTAACATGCCACCTTTTATTAAATACAATCCTTGTTATGTTCCAGTCTTCCGCAGGCGCACCTGACCAGAGTTTACAATTGCTGTCAAGAACATCAAAGGTTGCGCAAAGTGGTTAAACTATGTTTATCTAGCACCTCCTCAAGGACCTCCCACTGTGAATTACATGATTTCTACCATCCGTCACTGGAGCATTCGACTACGGAATACCCCCGATGTTATGGCCCAAATGTGCACGAAAATCTTTGAACTAATGCTAATCACATTCAGGACATTCAAGAATATTAAAGACCCCCACTTCTCAGGTGTTGGCTTTCTTACAGGCAACCAAGATTTGGTATACGACATGAGTACCACCCCATCAATAGAGGTAATATATGCTTGGCACGCCAGAATAAAGTACCTCCCAGCTTGCTTTAAACAGACATTCGAGGAGATGTTCGTAACAGGATTCTGGGAATATCACTTAGAAATATTTGTACCCAGGCCCTCAGATCTCCTCCACTTATTTGCTGTGGAGAGAACCATCCATTCATAACAACTGTGGGTGCCACATCCGGACGTACCAGGACCAGTGAATTGGGATGCATTATTAACAGATCTAGCACGGGGGCTACGATTAGAAGAACACCACCTCGCTGCCGATGTTGTCCAATATTATGTCCAACGCACTGCTAGACAAGGGTCTGTCAGAGACGACAAACGCGAGAGAGGGGGGGGTGTTGGCAGTAGTCAAGGAACTGAAGGAGTTGCAAGACAAGGAAGCCTACGAAGGGAGTTGAAACGAAGAGAAAGCACAGGCAGACACAGTAGTCAAAGAAGATCTGGCAAGTAGGCCATTTCAATTTTTCAGGCATTAAAGAGTTGGGCACACAAGAAGAAGGAGCAAGTAGGGAGCTCCAGGGAATGTATGACAAAATGCTAGAAGAAATCCCTACAGAAATAGTGATTTTCATCACTAAAAATCATTGTAAATGCCATTTCACATTTTTGTAGCTCCATTTTGTGCAAGCCAAGGATTCCTTGAGCTTGAGGAGCTTTAGAAGTACCTACCTATCAGTTTTCACATTTATTAGACTTCGTTTGAACCTCCAAATAGGGTAGAGAACCTAATTTTTAACTAGGCCGGGCACTAGGTCTGGACAAGGCCAAAACCTAGTCAAAAACTATAAATAGAGCTAGAGAGCTCATTTTTGGGGTTAGCTTGTAAATGATTTGAACTTGTATGAGCTTTTTGAAAGTAATCTAAGAACTCCATTGCTTCTCACTCTTTGTCTTGCCGTATGTGCGCGTGTGTGTGTATGTGTGTGCATGTCAGTGTGCTTCTCACTCACGCACTTGTGCCATCACTTGCTTGAGGTCATCATACCATCCTCACGTCTTCCCGGATTGACATTAAAGGAGGTGCTACTCATCACTGAGCTACAACCTTTATCTTTGCCTCTAGCTTTTCCTCTTCTTGTGAAGTTAGCTTGAAAAGAACTTCCTTCATCTTCATTCTTCTTTCACTTTGAGTTATCCTTAGCTTTAGCTTTATTAGAGTATAGTGTAGAAGATTGATTATCTCTTGAGGATTCACCATTTTTGTTCACCTTTGCTTCATGTGTGAAGAGTTGGCCCATTAGAGTATTAAGAGTAGGTACGTGCATGTCCATGGAAAGATCCATGGTAGTTGTGAAGGATTCCCACTTGTCATCTGCTTTAATGCCATTGATGATTTGCCTTATGATTTTCTCTTCTTCAATTACCTCTCCAATGCTTCCTAATTGATCAGAAATATCTTTCATCTTTGTGACATAATCAGTCACACTTTGCTTGGGGCTTTTCTTCAATGTAGTAAACTCCATCCACAACTGGTTCTTCCTTGCTCTAGTCTTTGAAGAAAAGAAGGCAGAAAGTGCATTCCTGGTTGCCCTTGAGGTCTTGCATCCTTTCACATGAGGCAAAAGAAAATAAAAGATTTAGTTTAGAATGTATGACCTTGCTAATGCATCCTTTGAACACCAGGTTGTGAGTCTTTCTTGCTCTTCAAGTGATGGTTGCCCTTTGCTTCTCATAGTTGGCATTACTTCATCTTTAGATATGTATACAAAGATATTTCTTTCTTGAAGGTAGGCCCCCTTCCTCAAAGATCATGCTAGGTAGTTTTTCCTATCCAATTTTTCAATGGTAGAAGAAAAACCATCTCCCATGTTGATTTGACAATGCTCTAATACCACTATGAGAAGAGATGGTGATACAATCCAAAGATGATGCTAGTGCTACAATAACCTGCTGTACACCTACCAAGTTTTACTCTAGGAATGCTTAAAAGACACTTTGAGCTTGCTAATGATGCAATAAAACCTCCTTAGTACTTTGGAAGACCATTCTTCAATTGATTCATCAAAACAGATAGCCTAACACAAAAAAAGATGATAAAAAACTTGCTATTTTGGGATGAAGAGAAATGTAATATTTTACTTAGAGCTCACAGTCTGCTAAAAATTGACCAGAAAAACTTTGCACACATTCAATTGAATATATAATGAATTTAAAGCAACAAATTTGATTAATTGTAATGGACTATACGAAGAGAAATAAATTTAGGAACATTGGGGTGCCATCCTAGGGACTTTTCAGGAGTAAACTATCTGCATATGTAAGTCACTTCAAATTGATGTAGGTCACAAGGTAAAGACACAAATGAAATGAAAATTGAGAAGAAGCAAATAGACTTATTAGTTTACCTATAGCAATTTAAATCACTTCAAAAGAGTAAGTACACTAAAAGAAATCACTAATCAAAGTTGACTAAAAAACATAGAGTAAACCTGAGACAACAATTGTAGAGAACTCCAAGTATGATCAAGGAAATCAATCTGTATTGCACATATGATACATGAAATCGATGGGAATGAAGCATGGGAAGGAGGAGCACAATGTGTGGTTCAATGATGATCCAAATCATGATTCTAATCTCCTCTAAAGAAGTACTCTACCCCATGACTCTTTTCATGAGCTTTTATAGAAGTTTTTGAATTCAAATTTGGAGGGGATTCCACCTAAAAGGTTACTCCATTCTAGGAAATCACATCTAATTGATTCCTCCTACTTGGATTTCATGATTTGCACCTACCAAGGTCAAGGGATTCCTTTTTCCCTTTTACATTTGAAGATTCTAATTTTCTACTTTTACAAGAGAATGGTTTTATGGCTTCTCTCATTGAGAGTTCATAAAACACCATTACACACATGATTTTAATCAAGCACTAGGCTTGGAAAATTGCACCAACAGTAAGATATTACCACAGTTAAGAAATGAGGCGGGTGTTGCTTACCTCCAAAAACCGTTGGAGAGTGAGCACATGAGTGAAGGAGACTCCATGGACAATTTTCTAACAAAGATCAAAGATTTGAAGAAAAAGTTGATTTATGTTGATGATGTCTTGCCAAGCAGTTCACTTGTGCAAAATCTTGTGAATGGTCTTCCCAATTCATATCAGAGGTTTGCTTCCACTCTTTGTTTAATGATGAAATGCAATCCAAAGGCCTTAACATTTGAGGAGTTAATTTTTGTTTTGTTACACGAAGATCACTTTAGGCAGAACATATCCATTATGCATGTTGCAAATCAATCTTTCCTGCCTAGTGAGAAGGGCAAAGGAAAATGGAGCTCTTCTACTAATAAGACAAAATTTGCTAATTTTGCACAATCAAAGAAGGAAGACAAAGATGAGAAGAAAACAAAAAAGTAATAATTGTTTTGCAAATTATGTAAAGGCAAGGAAGAAAGAGGTTGGAATGGTTGTTGCAGAGGCCTCTACACTAAAAACAAGGTCTACAAATCTTGTGCACAATGAAGGATGGGCATTTACTATTGTTTGCAGTTATGAGCCATCTTCTCATGAACAATATATGTCTGTAGTAGACTTAGATGTTTGGTACTTTGATAGTGGGGTGACCAAGCATATTACCTCGCAGCATAGTTTCTTCACTTCACTCCAGCCTGCCCCTACAGGGAATACTATCACATGCACCAACAAGCCCTCTTATCCTGCCATGGGAGTTGGTAAGATCAGGCTATGTCAGATGCAAAGTTTTGGGATGCATGCTTTGGTCATCTGAATTTTTCTAGTTTGCTATGCCTACAAAAATTTGAAATGATTTCTTCTTTACCCAACCTTTAGGCACTTCGTAAACATGTCTATGAAGTCTATATTTTGGGCAAAATGCAGCATTCCTTGTTCCCAAAAGATGGTTCAGTCAGAGCTACTCAAAAATTATAGCTTGTTCGTAGTGATGTATGTGGCCCAATGTAGACACCCTCTTTTGGAAACTATCTTTACTTCATGACTTTCATTGATGATTTTCCTAGGCATGCATGGGTATATCAATTGGAAGCAAAGTCCAAAGTGTTTATGTGCCTCAAACAATATATGGTTTTTTTTGAAAATTTGTCAGCATGTAAAATGAGTACCCTCTATTCTGATCCAGGGGGGAATATATGTCTTCTGATTTTAATGCATTTCTAACTGAATGTGGGATAAACCATTAGTGTACATTGCCATATACAGCTCAACAGAATGGAGTTGCTAAAAGGAAGAATAGGTCACGCATGGAGATGGTGAGGTGTATGGTCAAGAGCTAGGCTTTACCTCATTGTTTCGGGCTTGAGGCTGGTATGTGTGCAGCATATGTACTTAACAGGTGTCCCACTAAAGCATTGCACTCTATTACTCCATATGAGGCTTGGCATGGTTGCAAGCCATTTTTTGCTCACATGCGTGTTTTTGGCTGTCTAGCATATGCATTAGTGCTTGAACAACATCATAGAAAATTGGATGATAAAGTACTGAAATGTATTTTTGTGTACAATTCTAAAAGCAAAGGCTATCGTCTGTATTGTCCACATAATAAACACATTTTGGTTATCCGTGATGTTGCTTTTGTGGATGATGCTATTCAACCATTACTTCCATGTACTAAGGGGACATCCGTTAGCTCCAAAGACATGTATGACACTTTGCTATGTCTTTTTACAAGTGGATAGTCTAGTGCTGATCCTAATGAGGCAACTTCTCAACCTTAACAGGTTTCATATGATGATGCAGATCATTCCATTTCCAATACAGATTTACATGATGCACTTTTTGATGAGAGCTCTCATATTGAGGAGGCAAAAACTATGCTAAAATGGCCGGTGCAGACTGTGCATGATAGCAAATTAGATGCCCCTCTATCATATCATAATCATTTGGGCTCTCATAGTGCTTCATTTGCATCAGATTGCTATGCTATGGCTACCTCTAGTCTCTCTGATGAGAATGATCTTGTTTCAATTAATGAAGCACAAAATTCAAAAAATAAGATGGATACTAAACAAATCTGAATATAATGCTATAATGAAGAATGGTACTTGTTCTTTATGGGGCTTGCCTCGTGGCAAGAAGGCCATTGGCACTTAGTGGGTATACAAGCGAAAGCATAAGCCTGAATACAATTAATAGGTATAAGACTAGGCTTGTTGCAAAGGGTTATGCTTAGGAAAGAGGCATTGATTTTGATGAGACCTTTGCTCCTACTTGTCGAATGACTACTATTCGTAGCATATGTGCACTTGCACCTCATCATGGTTAGAATGTACATCTATTGGACATTAAAATCGCATTTTTGAATGGTGACTTGTATGAAGAAGTGTATGTTTTTAAGCCCCGTGGCTTTGAGTAGAAAGGGCATGAAAACCAGGTGTGCAGGTTGAAAAAGGCATTATATGGTTTGAAACACTATTTGATAGCACATGCTTTTGAGAACAATCTAGCTTAGAGCACCTTACATGTTAAGCATGTAAATGATGTGCTTTTAATCATTGTTGTGTATGCTGATGACATGCTGCTCACTAATCCTCATGAGAAGAGTATTAAGGTTGATTTGCGTGCCTATAATGGAGATAATAAACCATAGAATCCTCTAAAATATAAAACAAAGTCCCATAAAAAGTGACTCCAAACCCATCTAGGACTAAATGATATTTTTCCCTCATACCACTCTAGGTCTTCCTAACCTTGAGTGTAATCACAAGTAATAGTTTAATCTAAACTACCTTGTGATCAATGCAAATCCATCATCTAGCTCATATATAAGAATTTCTTTGTAGTAAAATATAATCTCTACATTTCATCAACCAATAAGTCTGTGGTTTGTTAACCTTTACTATTGGAAGAGGATCTATTGGCACTAGTGCAAACTCTAAAATATTCTCTTCCCTATAGTTTACCATATGAATGCAAAAAACATTCCCTTTGAGATTCAGATAATCCTTAAGTACCCATCCTCCGAACTGATGTTTACACCTCATGCTCATGATGTAATACCAACTAAGATTTTGGTAGCCCAATAGGTTAGATATATCCCTATCTCCTAGAAACCCTATAGAGAAGAGTCATACTCAACTCCCAATCTCACTAATGTCAACAACTAGATCATCTCATCTAGTCAAGGACCATCCTAGAACATCATAACTACTTCTCTCTAAGGTCTCCATGTGAGACTCAATCTAACCATCATGATTAACTAATCTCCCTCTTGTCTTTGATAGAAGAGTGCCACTTCTATCTAGACAACCAAAATGAGAAAGTGTAATCTCCTCTAAGGAAAAGAGCTCTGATAGTGGAATCTATTCCACTTTCCCTTTCCCTTAGAAAGAGATTCTGTTGAATTCATTTGCTCTACTCATTCATAATTGAGAAAATGCACATACGTTCTCCATATTTTCCCTTCTAAAATAATGGAGAATCAAACTCCCATGTGAAGGAAAAATACACTGAAAAGTAGAGTAAACGATTTCCTTCAGAAATATAAACTAAGAGATGTTTTCTAAACACCTCTTATGTCTAAAGAAAAATATGCTCTATTCTTCTCCTATGATGAGATCATATTTTCCTTTCCTTATTTCTCTCTCAAAGAATAGGAGCTAAAGTGAGACGATTGAGCTAAAGTGAGATATCTCCTTGATCTCTAGGCTAATTCCCACTAATTCCCTTTCCTTAAAAGAGAAACTTATGAATTCATTTGCTCCTCTCTTCCATGATTGATGCATAATCCCTCATTACATACATTACTATAAAAATGGAAAACAAATCTCCCATAAATAATGAAGGTGTACGTAGTGAAGAGTGGAGAAAATAAATTCCTTATAAGGCTCAAAGCCCTCTGCTAAAATGGTCAACTATGATATGACATGATGCCATAAACATATGTGTATCCATACTAAAGAGGTATCTTTGTCAACCATTCTCTATACATGGATCTATACGATCCAATCAAATAATGGAATTAGCCTTGCTAAAAATCTCAAAATGATTCTGTGATAGCAATGGTGATAAAATCACCTATCACATTCCTTACTAGAAGAATAAATCTTCCCTAAACTATGAAGTATAACTCCCAATCCTAAGGAGATGTGTATTATGAGCTATTCTTTGATCTAATGAGACATGACGCCATGAATGATGAGTCCTTTTCTCCCTGGCCATAGAAGAAGAGTGCTCAAAGGGAAGTCATTTCCACCATCCCATACTAGTGGAACCTTCTTCCAATTCATGGTATCATAGCTACACTTAATCGAATATATATTTCATATATATATAATGGAATATATATGTAGACTCTAATGAATCCCATATCCTAAAATCGTGTTAGTGGACTCAAATGAGTCCCATGTCTTGGAACTAGTTAGTTTGGTTCTAGTCAATATTTGACAATGGACATCCCTTTCTGTTCCAAACCAACTTGTTCCTAGGTACCAAGACTAGGTCTAAGTAGCTCTGTGTAGATCCTAGCATACATATATGTATTGGGTACCCCAACTACTCTTAACTAAGGGATCTATGCTCTAAATCATAGAGCCAGTGCCATACTTATGGCCTTCCTAACCATCACTCAAATCACAAAAGCAACCATCGATGCTTTCTCATGAAACCCATCTGTGTGATCCCAACTAATTGGTTTCCTTAGTACTGTATTAGAAATGCTTCACTACTTGCTCAAGTGATGTGCATGAGTGAAACTAGTCACTCTTCGGGTATTCGTGATAATACCCCATAGTCTCCTAATCCTACTGTGAGACTCTTGTGAAGATAAGTAAATCTTCAGTACCTTGGAGATTATTATAAATGTATCTCCCGTGTCTGTATGCAACTTCCTAAAACCTATAGGATTGCTTGTGCTCATTACTAATGGTGAAGGTATAGCTCCTTCCCTTTAGCAATCCTATGGTCTAAAATCCATAAGGATTATGTGTAGGGATCCTGTTCCTAATAAAGTTGCCTTATCTATGATACTGTGATGATACTAAGTCCATCAAATACATGCTTAGAAGCATGCCTACATCTTATTGATGTTTGCAAAAAAGGCATGTTACCATGCCATAACATTCTTACCTAAAGGTAAGTGCATCTATATCGCCATGCGGTAGGAAAAATTTTGATAGCATTTCCCCACGAAATGGAGTCCCAAAATTTTTTTTGACCATAAGCTCAATGTTGAAGGCAGGGAAATCTGGAGAAATAAAATAAGAATAAAAAGAAAAAGACGGCTATGTGGAGATTTAAAAGGACATGTCGCTAGAGAAGGGGAAGTTAAGAAGAAAGGAGTTAGCAACAATCGTAAGAAAGGGGAAAGTGGACGAGGAGCGAAGACGCGACAACGGGAAGAGGAGGAAAGGTACGAGAAGTAAAAGGCACAATGATTAGAAGAGAGACGAGGGTGCAAGAAGTGAAGGTGCGTCAACTGTGAGAAGAAGTAAAAGAAGGAGTTCCCTTGTCAGGACCGGAAAAGACCAGGTTCTACAGAGAAACCAGTAATGCAGATAATGATTGAATGAAAATCTTTGCCGCAAAATCAAACTTTCATAATGAAGTTCTAATCTTTACAGAAAAACAATCTGTACTTGTGGTGTTACGTTTACCAATGAATGATCAACCAAATGACTGCACAGCAAGGTTATAGTGTTGGAAGATCTTCTATTTTCGGTTAAGTCTATTTGAGTGACTCAGACTGTAATGTGTCAGAGTGCAATGACTTGAAATATATGTGAGTGCAAAAAGAAACCTGTGAATCTTTTACAAGTGTAATGTGTAGCAAGACTGTGTAACTTCTGAATTAGCAGAACATTAACTGAATGAACGTTTTCGGTGATATTCCGGTGATATTCTGGTGATATTCCGGTGATATTTCGGTGTTTTTTTGAGACGTTTCTAGTGGAATATCTGGGGAAGCAAAGATCAGTGCACAATGGGAAAGATTAGTAAATCTGATTTTGCTAGTTATTCGATGTTGTGTTGAATCGTAGAACCCTCAACACAATTGGTGATCCTACTGTACGGCTGAAGCAGCCTCAAGAAATGAATGAGGGCAGGCGAAATCGCTTTAGTAAAGTATATTTTACGAGGGCACAGGCAAGAGTAGCGAACGTGGAGACATCCTCAGATTTTTATGAGTGGTACGAGGCCCAGGAGCAAGAAGCGTTGGGCACTGACGACGAACAGGGGGAAACAGGTGCAGTTGAGGCAAGGTTAGTGGGCGGCATACTTGGAGCGTTATTCCTCACAGAAGCAGCTGTAGGGGTAAGAAGACGACTCCAATTTGACCCACTTGCAAGGGCGACCGGTCACAGAACTAGGCACATACCTCAAGCACAGCCAATGGCTCAACCACCTCCAAATCCCAAAGTCAAGGCCGCTCATTTCAGTGGAACCTCTAAGGAGGATGCTGATTGCCATGTAGCTCAATTCAAAATAAAATGGACAGCGAATGGATATCTAGCTATCTATGGTGATGATATTAAACTTCAACAGTTTGCAGCCACGTTGGAAGGACGAGCTATGAGCTGGTTCAGTCAATATGGCCTTACCCATTTTGCTACGTATGATGCTTTAAAAATCGCATTCTTGCAACGGTTTAGAAAAGAAAAGACGCCTTCCGATGTATTAAGGAAGTTGCGGGCTATCAAACAAAAGACCATGCTAGTGGAAGACTATGCTCAGAAGTTTAGGACTTTAATGGACAGGCTGCAAGGTAATGAACGACCTACTGATGAGATGTTGGCAGGATTTTTTTTGAAAGGATTAAGGAGCACCATAAGACATGCGGTGGCCAGTGTGGACATTGCGAATGGTTTTGATGTCTTAGTATTAGCAGCAGCGCGTGTTGAAAGAAGGTTTGGACGAGCAAAAAAGAAGCAGTCTGATTCTGGTTCAGAGGTTGAATGGGATTCAGCAATGGAGTCGGGCAAGAGTTCAAATGATTCTGACACTGATGATTATGATGATGAAATAGTGAAGACAAAGCATCGTAAGCATAAAGCTAAACACGGTAAAGAGGAGGAATGGATTAGTAAGTTAAAGAAACATGGATATTCTATACTGGCTCCAAAGGAACAACGATTTTGTGATATATGTGACAAAGAGGGACATACAACAACTCAGTGTTGGTATAACCCTAAGCATAGAGGGCAAAGCTCTCGGCAAGACAATCGAAATCTAAATGACGTGGCAGCCAATCAGGCTATTCCTATCCAAGGGCGAGGTAACTTCCAGAGACAGCAACAGGTAAGACCCCCATGGAGAGATCAAGGAAATCAGCAAGGAAATAACCAACAAGGCAATCACCAAGGTCGACCACCAAGGGTAATGCCTTGTGGGTATTGTTCAGCTCCTGATCATTGGATAGGGCCGAATTGCCCTTTGTGGGCAAAGCATCGTGAAGAAAGAGGTATACCTGTCATTCGGTATAACCAGCATAATCAATAGGGACAACATCAACAACAGGGGCAGCAGGCGGCTCAAGCAAATGCCATGCTGATTGAATGGCCAGAACAAGCGGATAGGACCCATGATGCACCTTGTACATCTGCTCGAATGCATGGTAACAACCAATGGCAGTGTGATGGTAAGCAATGTGGGAAAAATAAAGAGGTTGAAGTGTTGGCTGTCACTAGATCAAAAAATAAAGGCCCTATTGATTGGCAAGAACAAAGGCAAATTCGAGATAAGGTTTTGAAGCAAGTTGGAGACGAGCCTGCTAATCTGGTGAAGGGTGACGACCAGATCGAGAGACAACACGGTGTGAAGTTGGTACCACCCATGATGGAGCAGGATAAGGCTCAGTGTCAACAAGACTTGGCAAATGAATGGTTTGATGAAATCATTAGTGCACCATTACAGTTGTCTTTGGATCGGCTGTTATCTTTAGTACCTGTCTTTCGTGAAAAATTGTTGAGAAAGCTACTTGGATATCAGGCCGAGCCCGAGAGTAGGACGATCCCTTCAATTTCGGCCAACAGTATTGATCCAGCAGATGTGGATTTTGTCGTACCAGTAATTCAGGTGCAGTACAATCAGCGGAGATTTGCCGAAGTATTGCTAGATGGAGGATCAGGGGTAAACATATTACCTGAACATATTTTTTTTGAAATGGGAAGAGGGGAATTGGCTCCAGCACCTTTTCAGGTCAAGATGGCGGATCAAACACGAGTACAACCTGTTGGCATTCTGAAGCAACAACAAATTATTATTTCCGGCATGACATTCATGGTCAATTTTGTAGTCATCCGAATGTCGGAGTCAGCGTACCCCTATGAAATGTTGTTAGGAAGACCTTGGTTTCGGCTTGCTAAAATTAAGCAGGATTGGGGCTTGAATGTCGTAATGATTACCAAGGGTAAAAAGCAAGTGATAATTCCCATGCGTGGGTGGAAAAATATGTCGGTACAGGAAAAACCATTGATGGCTCAGACTATTAATTTAGCGGATGAGATTGAAGATGACTAAGAGGAAAAGTTCTTGCAGGAAAACCAACGGTGGTGC
Organism: Ceratopteris richardii; assembly: GCA_020310875.1. Classification (NCBI taxonomy): domain Eukaryota; kingdom Viridiplantae; phylum Streptophyta; class Polypodiopsida; order Polypodiales; family Pteridaceae; genus Ceratopteris; species Ceratopteris richardii. The sequence goes on along the minus strand of CM035441.1, from coordinate 7,567,624 downwards.
CGGTATTAGAAGTTGATGTGGAAGGAGTATTAAGTAAGGATTATAGTGGTGGGCCACACGTAGCAGAGTCACTTCCAGGGGAGCAGGTGGCAGGTGCCCAGTTACAAAAAATATTCGATCAATGTATGAATGTTCCGGTGCAACAGCAGATGGAGCAATAGGAGGAAGCGATAATTATGCGAACGGAAAGGATTTATGATCAGAAGTATGCAGGTTCTGTGCGGGTGAAGGAGGAAGAGCTTCAAGAGGTTAGTTTAGGAACTGAAGCTGAACCCAAGATGGTGCGGATTGGTAAAACATTGGAGGGAAAGTTTAAGGAGGCTCTTATTTGCTTGCTTAAAGAGTATGTGGATGTGTTTGCTTGGGATTATACTCAAGTAAAAGTTATAGATCCCTAGTTGCATCAACATAGGATTAATCTGAAGGCGGATGCAGTACCTGTGGCACAACAACGATATAGAATGAATCCTAATTTTGCTAAACAAGTGAAGGAAGAGATTGATAAGTTGTTGGCAGTCGGATTTATCAAACCAGTGAATCAGGTGACTTGGCTATCTCCTATTATAGTGGTCCCTAAAAAGAACGGGAAGTTCAGAATTTGTGTTGATTACAGAAAGCTAAATGCGGCAACGGTTACAGACCCGTTTCCTATGCCGTTTTGTGATGCAGTATTGGATGCAGTTGCAGGCCATGAAATGTATAGTTTCTTGGATGGATTTTTTGGTTATAATCAGATCACTGTGGCTGAGGAGGATCAGCACAAAACAGCATTTATTACCGAATTTGGTGCTTACGTGTTTACCGTAATGAGTTTTGGTTTGAAGAATGGACCACCATCATTCAATTATGTGGCACATAAAGTGTTTGAGCCTTATCTTCAGGACTTCATGCAGGTATTTGTTGACGCCTTTTCAGTCTTTGGTGAAATGATTAAGCACTTACTACACCTGAAAGCATGTTTTGAAAGATGTCAGCAGTTTAGGATGGTATTCAATCCATTTAAAAGTGTGATTGCGGTAAGAAGTGGGATTTTATTGGGCCATGTTATCTCACAAGCAGGAATGGCTATTGATGTTAAGAAAATTGAAGCTATAAGTACAGCTAAAGCACCGACTAATGTTAAAGAAGTAATGTGGTTTGTAGGCCGAATTAAGTGGCATTCCCGATACTTAAGATATTTAGCAAACATTTCCTCACCACTGACACATTTGACCAAGAAGGATGTTCCGTTTATATGGGCAAAAGCTCAAGAGAAGGCATTTCAGTTATTAAAAAAGATGGTGTCGGTAGCACCTATTTTGCAACCACCCGATTGGTCAATGCCGTTTCACATATTCGTTGATGCATCGGATGTGGCCGTAGGAGCAGTTTTGATGCAGCAGAAAGATAAAGGATGGTATAGACCTATTTATTATGCGAGCAGGGTATTGGCTGCGGCTAAAAGAAATTATCCGGTGACCGAAAGAGAAGCTTTGGTGATGGTGTATGCCCTTAACAAGTTTAGGCATTATTTGTTGGGCAACAAAGTGATTTTTCATGTGGATCATCAGGCTCTGGTTTATTTAATCAAGAAGCCCTTATTAACAGGCCGATTAGCCAGATGGATGCTTTTGTTACGGGAATTCGATTTTGTAATTGTGCATACCCCAGGGAAAGAGCATGAGATGGCAGATTATTTTAGTCGATTGGAATCAGGAGAAACACCCACTAGTGTACTTGATGTATTTTCGGATTCTGAATTGTTTACGGCGCAAGCGGTAGAGACAGATTCGTGGTATGATCAGTTACTAATTTTCCTAACAGAAGGGGTATTACCACAGCATTTTACACCTGATCAGAGAAGGAACTTTGCTCTTAAAAGCAGGCCGTATTTGGTGATAGCAGGGGCATTATACAAGAAGGGCATGGATCAGGTTATCAGGAGATGTGTACCAGACTATGAACAATTAGCTGTTTTACATGAAGCACATTCCGGTTCAGCAGGAGGACATTTGTCAGGTGATATTACCGGAAAGAAAGTATTACAGGCGGGGTTATGGTGGTCGATGGTGTTAAAAGATGCACATGAGTATGCAAGGATGTGTGATTTGCCAAAAGTTAGGCCAACCTTATAATTTTGATTGTATGACTGACCATCCGGTATTACCGCTGGATCCTTTTCAAAAATGGGGCATGGATTTTGTGGGACCTATTAAACCTACTACTCAGTAGGGTAATAGCTATATATTGGTGGCGACCGATTATTATACAAAATGGGTGGAAGCAGTAGCACTGAAAGATAACAAGGCAGCAAGTGTGGCCAAATTTCTTTATCGTAATATTATGACAAGATTTGGGTGTCCGATTGAGTTAGTGAGCGACCGAGGTAATCATTTCCTTAATGAGGTGATTTGAGAATTAACAAGAATTCATCAAATAGTGCATAAAAAGACTACAGCCTATCATCCTCAAGCGAATGGGCAGGCCGAAAGCACGAATAAAACTTTAATGCGTATTCTAAAAAAGTTGGTACATGAAAATCAGAAAAAGTGGGATTTGTTTCTTGACTCAGCCTTCTGGTCATTCAGAACATCATTCAAGGTGACAACAGGTATGACACCTTTTCTGTTGGTATATGGATTGGAGGCAGTAGTACCCATGGAGTTTGTAGTTCCAAGTTTGAGGGTTACGCCAGAAAAGATGTCGCCTGAAGTCTTAGTTAAACACAGGAGTAAATACCTTTTACAGATGGAGGAGGATCGTTTGATAAGTGCATATATTACGGAAGTGATTCAAAGGCGGAGACAAGCCTAGGTAAATAAGAATGTGAAGTTTAAGATATTCAAAGAAGGCGATTGGGTGATGGTGTATAATTCTAAGCTAGGACCCCATCCAGGAAAGCTCACATTGAGATACAGGGGCCCATATCAGATTGTCCAAGATTTGGGTCAAGGCACTTTTCGTGTGGCAAATGTGTTTGGCACATGGTTGGACAAGCCAATAAATGGATTTCGGTTGAAATTATTTCAAGGGAAGCCGCCACATTTGGACTGGTTATCTTCTAATGTGGTGCAAGTTGTATGTCGCTCAGAACAACACGTCAGCAATGTTTGTGATCATTGCAGTAACAGAGTGTATTTTTCTACATTTTTATCGGTGGTACAGTGTTTTTTGACCTCGTGTTGGTCTAAAACTACATTGAGTAAATTTTTACGATTACAATGGACACATGGTTTACGGTTGCAGTTCAACAATGCATTATGGGTTAGCCTAGGGTCAATGATGGATAATGAATTATTGTCGAATCAGGGTAGACAAGCTAAGGAATATGTTGGGTCTACAAATAATGATATGTTCGAAATAAGTATGCTTTGTATTCCGCGTCAGTAGATCCATCAGAGGCAGAGGCATCGAAGAGAATATGAAAGCGAAGTTAGTAGTCGACCAATGATTATCTTGCAAAGTACAATCTGTCAGAACTGTATGGTTAAAAGTTTTTGCACTATACAATGGAGTATTGAGAAGATAAAATATCCATTTCATCTTCTTGAGGTACGAATGAGTGTTCTATTTCATGATTCTTCTGGCACGCGTGGAAGTTTCATTCAGTAGGTTATTGATAAGTGGGGCAATCGATTGTGGAGGATTTTTATGATAACCCACACTACAATATTATTGAGTCGCATGAAGTGTTATGTGCGTAAGTACATTTATCATTATAGAAAGTGGCAGTTCAAGCATTCGCACTTGCGGAACGAATATTTTTGGTTCTACATAAAGGCTTCCAGGATAATATTTTTTTCAGCGTTTTCTGTATTAGTGCTTGAAGCAAGAGTCATGAGAGGGTGTATGAGAAAGAGAGAAGTGACAGTGAGAAGGGAGGAAACCACATCGGAGGAGAGTGATAGCTCATTACAAGGGGAAGATGAAGATGCACTTTCAACACCATCTACAAAGACTAAGGGTGTGCATACGTTTATGGGGTCATTCACAGATTTTAAAGTAGACGTAGACACACAGTCTGATCTGCAGAAGAAGTGGCTCAGAAGAATTGGATTATTACAGTTTGCTATGTTGCCATTGTTGATATATTAGGTAGTGATGTGTGTGAACACTCTAGGACTGCCGGGGTACTTTTTTTCCTCTTTAGGAGGTTTTTTTCCCCTGGCTTGTATATACGCCGATTGCCCTAATGGGCTACTTATCTTTGTACATTCTCTAGTAATACATTCGGTCTTGTGTGTTGTGCTCCAAGCTTCTTCTTCTTCCTTGTGCTGTTCGCGTGCTTCCGCAGACGTCTATCTCCAACAATTGGTATCAGAGCAGGTCGTCGCTTCTTCTAGGGCGCCGTCGACACTCCTCCGAACGCACTATCGCAGCGCTTGTGCAGGCTATTTCGTCCTTTTGTGCCAAAGGTATATACCAGTTTCTGTTCGCCAGTTTAAGTGTCTCGAAGTCTACTACATGTCTAGCAGAACTCGTCTGGGCAGTTCTGTTCAACTTTTTGAGATACAGTCAATTTTCTGCATCAAGGTATTTTAGTCACTGGCCATGGCTGAAAGCAGTGATGTATTTCGTATGTTGGGTGTTGAGGATAAGTTGGATGGCACCAACTACCCATTATGGGCTTATATGATGCGACATGTACTGGTTGCAAAAGGATTATGGAACATTGTGCAGGGTGTTGAAAGACGTCCTCTTACACCTGTAACGACAGGTACTGCAAATACAGGTGTTGGAGCTGATGAAGATGGTGTCGAAGATGATATTCCACAGATTCCTGTTCGTGCTGCTGTTTCTGTTGCACCTACTGCAGAGCAGATTCGTTGGGATGGCAGAGATGCCCAGGCACATGCATTGATAGCCTTGTCTGTCAAACGTTCCATTATTCCTCACATTCGCTCTTGCAGAACAGCAAAGGATGCTTGGGATACACTTACCACTTTGTACCAGGCTAGGAATGAGGCTCGTGTTGCTTACCTCCGAAAACAGTTGGAGAGTGAGCACATGAATGAAGGTTATTCTATGGACAATTTTCTTACAAAGATCAAAGACCTGAAGGAACAATTGATTTTTGCTGATGAGGTTATACCAGATAGCTCACTTGTGCAGACCGTTCTGAATGGTCTTCCTGATTCATATCAGAGTTTTGCCTCTACTCTTCGGTTGATGATGAAAGGCAATCCGAATGCCTTGTCATTTGAGGAATTAGTCTCTGTTCTATTGCAGGAAGGTCAGTCCAGGCAGAACAGGTCCATTATGCGTGTTGCAGATCAAGCTTTCCTGGCTAGTCAGAAGGGCAAAGGAAAATGGAGCTCTTCTACTAGTAAGCAGAAATCTGCAAATGCTGCACAATCGAAGAACCAGGATAAAGATGAAAAGAAATCAGAAAAGCAGAAATTATTCTGCAAGTACTGTAAAGGAAATGATCATATTATAAAGAACTGTCCAAAACTGGCTGCTAAAGAGGCAAAGAAGAAAGAGGCTGGAATGGTTGTTGCAGAGGCCTCTACACCAAAAACAGAGTCTGCAAATCTTGTGCAGGAAGAAGAATGGGCGTTTACTACTGTCTGCAGTTTTGACCCATCTTCACATGATCAGTGCATGTCTGCAGTAGACTCAGATGTTTGGTACTTTGACAGTGGGGCGACCAAACATATTACCTCGCTGCGCAGTTTCTTCTCTTCACTTGAGCCTGCCCCTACAGGGAATACTGTCACATGCGCCAATAACTCCTCTTATCCTGTTATGGGAGTTGGTAAGATCATTCTGACTACTGCTGATGGTAGTTCTTTCACTTTGTAAGGTGCTTTATTTGTGCTAGGGATCAAAAAGAACCTGTTATCAGTTTCTACATTAGCCAAGATTGGCTTGGTTGTGAAATTCGTTGATGACAGGTGTACAATTCATGATCTCTCAAATGGCGATGTGATTATTGCTTCTGGCATTTTATGTCATGGGCTGTATAAGCTCATAGACTATGAAAGATCTGTGAATGATTCGGCATGTGCAGTTCATGATTCTCAGGCTATGTCAGATGCAAAGCTTTGGCATGCACGCTTTGGTCATCTGAATTTTGCTAGTTTGTTACGCCTGCAGAAATCTGAAATGGTGTCCTCTTTGCCCAAACTTGAGGCACCTGGAAAACATGTTTGTGAAGGCTGTATTTTGGGCAAAACGCAGCGTTCTTCCTTTCCAAAAGATGGTTCAGTTCGGGCTACGCAGAAATTGCAGCTTGTACATAGTGATGTCTGTGGTCCTATGCAGACACCCTCTTTTGGAAATTACCTTTACTTCGTGACTTTCATTGATGATTTTTCCAAGCATGCATGGGTATATCCACTCAAAGCAAAGTCCGAAGTGTTCATGTGCTTCAAACAGTTTTTGGTTTTGGCTGAAAATCTGTCAACATGTAAAATGGGCACCCTCCGTTCTGATCGAGGGGGGGAATATATGTCTTCAGATTTTAATGCATTTCTGGCTGAACGTGGGATAAAACACCAGTGTACAGTGCCGTATACACCTCAACAGAATGGAGTTGCTGAACGAAAGAACAGGTCACTCATGGAGATGGCGAGGTGCATGGTCGAAAGTCAGGCTTTACCACATAGTTTCTGGCTTGAGGTTGTCATGTGTGCAGCATATGTACTGAACAGGTGTCCCACTAAAGCGTTGTAGTCTATCACTCCATATGAGGCTTGGCATGACTGCAAGCCATCTGTTGCTCATCTGCGTGTTTTTGGTTGTTTGGCATATGCATTAGTGCCTGAACAATATCGCAGAAAATTGGATGATAAGGAAGTAAAATGTATTTTTTTTGGGTACAGTTCTGAAAGTAAAGGCTATCGTCTGTATCATCCACAGACTAAACGCATTCTGGTTAGCCGTGATGTTGTCTTTGTGGAAGATGCTATTCAGCCATTGCTTTCATGTACTAAGGAGACATCTGTTAGCTCCAAAGACATGTATGATACTTTGATGCCTCTTTTTACAGGTGGACAGGCTAGTGCTGGTCCTAATGAGGCAACTTCTCAGCCTTTGCAGGTTTCATATGATGATGCAGATCATTCCATTTCTGATGCAGATTTACATGATGCACTTGTTGATGAGAGAGCTGATATTGAGCAGGCAAAAACTATGCCAAAATGGCTGGTGCAGACTTTGTGTGACAGCAAATTAGATGCAGCTTTGTCATATCGTACTCGTTCAGGCTCTCATAGTGCCTCCTTTGCATCAGATTGCTATGCTATGGCTGCATCTAGTCTCTGTGATGAGAATGAGCCTGTTTCTTTTGATGAAGCACAAAATTCAGAAAATTGGATGGCTGCTATGCAATCTGAATATGATGCTATAATGAAGAATGGTACATGGTCTTTATGTGACTTGCCTCCTGGCAAGAAGGCCATTGGCACTAAGTGGGTATACAAGCTGAAGCGTAAACCTGATGGTACAGTTGACAGGTATAAGGCTAGGCTTGTTGCAAAGGGTTATGCACAGGAAAGAGGCATTGATTTTGATGAGACCTTTGCACCTACATGCCATATGACTACTGTTCGCAGCATTTGTGCACTTGCAGCCCATCATGGTTGGAATGTACATCAGTTGGACATTAAAACAGCATTTCTGAATGGTGACTTGCATGAAGAAGTGTATGTTTTCCAGCCCCGTGGCTTTGTGCAGAAAGGGCATGAAAACCAGGTTTGCAGGTTAAAGAAGGCATTATATGGTTTAAAGCAAGCACCACGTGCTTGGTATGAGAAGATACATGCCTATCTGATTGCACATGGTTTTGAGAATAGTCCAACTGAAAGCACCTTATATGTTAAGTGTGCTAATGATGTGCTTCTGATCATTGTTGTCTATGTTGATTACATGCTGCTCACTGGTCCTATTGAGACACATATTGCTGATTTTAAGGCTGATTTGCATGCCTCATTTGAGATGTCTGATTTGGGGCATTTGCATCACTATTTGGGCATTCAGTTTATGCACATTGATGGTGGAATGGCTTTGTGTCAAACGAAATATATTGACACATTATTGTAGCGTTTTGGCCTTGAAGACTGTAAGCCTATTGCCACTCCTATGGAGACAGGTTTACGATTGAGTCTTCATGATGCTGGAGATGCATTTGATGCTGTTCTCTATCAGCAGGCTGTTGGATGCTTGATTTACTTATGCATTACTCGGCCAGATATTCAGTTTGCTGTCTCACAGATGAGCAGGTTTATGCATTGCCCAGGAGTCACGCATTGGAAAGCGGTTAAGCGCATCTTTCGCTACTTGAGTGGTACTCGGCTACTTGGGTTGTTTTATCCCAAGGGGGGATCACTACCGCCAGATTTGCATGCTTTTTCTGACTCAGATTGGGCTGGTTGCTATGACACTCGTGTGTCCACCAGTGGTTTTTGCTTCATGCTTGGTAGCTCATGTATATCTTGGTTGAGCAAGAAGCAGCCTACTGTGGCCACTTCCAGTTGTGAGGCTAAGTATAGGGCAGCTTTCACAGCGAGTGTTGAGTGTGTGTGGCTCAGACGCCTTATGGCTGATTTGGGTGTTGGCGAGTCTTCTGCCACCACCATCTTCACTGACAGTCAGAGCGCATTGGCAGTTGCGAGGAACCCTGTGTTCCATGCTCGCACTAAGCACATTGAGGTGCATTATCACTATGTCAGGGAGAGGTTCTCTGCTGGGGAGATCAGCTTGGCATATGTGCCCACGCAGGAGAACATTGCAGACCTTTTCACGAAGGCTCTGCCTAGGGAGAAGTTTGAAGCTTTCCGCAAAGCTTTGGGCTTACTTCCTTTTGTGGAGTGATTTCCACATAGCTTGGCACTTCCTTATACATGAGTGCCAGCTCCTTGTTCACCGCATCACTCCCAGGGGGGATTTGTTGATATATTTAGGTAGTGATGTGTGTGAACACTCTAGGACCGCCGGGGCACTTTTTTCCCTCTTTAGGAGGTTTTTTTCCCCCGGCTTGTATATACGCCGATTGCCCTAATGGGCTACTTATCTTTGTACATTCTCTAGTAATACATTCGGTCTTGTGTGTTGTGCTCCAAGCTTCTTCTTCTTCCTTGTGCTGTTCGCGTGCTTCCGCAGACGTCTATCTCCAACAGCCATGTGAACGTTGGAGATGCAATTATGAGGTAAAGAGTCAGCTGGAGATTATGCGGAAACTGAAGGGTCAACTCTCCTTTCAGGTAAAATTTTCACCAGAATTAGTTGCAGAAGTATTTCAATTGCCTATATACGATGATGTTGTAGTCCCCAAATGTTCGGAGGAGGTTTTGAAGAAAGACTTTGGACCCCGAGAAGGAAGACGGCAATACTATATGATGAGGAACGTAAGCTATGTTTGAAGGGAACAACTAAAATGGTATTTGGAAAGATTATGTTTTATCATTAAATATGATTCTATGTCTAGGGAGAATTTTGCACCTTTGGCCTATGCAGAGGCAGGAGAAAAGGTGAGTTGTGCTCATTGGATGTATGATCACCTACAGAGTGAGATCTTCGTTGGGGATAGGCGTAAGACACAAACAAATAGTCGATTATCAGCATATTTAGCTGCTTTATTCGAATTTGTGCAGTTTGTTGAAGATCAGAAGATAATGTGGCCAAAGTAGATCAAATTTTGTGGTCATCAAGCGATGTGTAAAGAGCAGGAACAGTTAGAAGTGAGACTGGTAATGAATAGACCTTCACAGACTTCTGAAGATTTTCTTTGCGCTGATGATATGGCACAAGAAAGGAAACAGGTTAGTCAAATCATTGAATCTGATATATATGAAGCAAAGATACAGGAAGATATTTTGCTGACGGTGTCAGATAGTATTGAGGATCCGAAATCATTCGGAACTGTTTTTAGGTTGTCTAGGAAAAGAAGAGTGGAAGAGCAATTACAGGCTAAAGGTGAAAAAATGTTGAAAGATGATAATATTTCAGATTATGATGTGTCAAGGATGAAGAAGACGTTGCAGGAAGTGTCGGATTTTTTAGTTTTTCAGGAGGAAAGATTGTTTCGGCATGAACAGAATAAAGTATTTATTAATAAGACTGATTATCAGTCTTTGTAGGAGAAGACTAAAGAACTTCAGGATGCATTGGATAAGAAGGAATGTATGTTGGAAGAGTTGCAGCATGATAAGAAGCAATCGGTGGTAGAATTGGCTAGTACAAAGAAGTCTATTCAGGAATTTGAAGAATGGCAGATGACTGTACAAACGCAGATTCAAAAAGAAATGATGAATTTTTTAGTGGTAAATGCTACATTGCAGGCGGAACAGGTAGTTCTTGAGTCGAGACTAAAAGTTTTGTAGGAATTACAAGAGCAAATATTCAAAGAGGAAGGTGTGCAGTTAGATGTTGTGTTAATGATGAAGATGGACATAGGAGCAGTGAAGCAGCATCTGCATAAATATGTTCAGGACATCTGGAGTGTTTTTCAAAGTCATTGGTTAGGTACGATTCAGATGCAATATGAACACGTGCAGACAAGTTTTGTTTCAAAACATGAAAAAGATTTAGTATGTATAATTTCAAAACAACAAAAGCACATTGAAGAACAGACACAGATAATTGCAGAAATGCGGGAACAGTTGTTGAAAAAGCAACTAGAAGAAAACGAGGAGATATTTGATGCAAATGTTGTAGAAAAGCAGGATGGTGCAGAGGAAGATATTGATAAGTTGAAGTATTTTAAGTACAAGAAGAGCAGATTTCCAAACAGTCACGGGAGATATATGATCAAGGGATTGTGAAATTTGAGTTTAATTTTTGACAAAATTACCCACCGGGCTGTGCTAGGTGTTGAAGGTAGGGAAATCTGGAGAAATACAATAAAAATAAAAAGAAAAACACGGCTATGTGGAGATTTAAAAGGACATGTCGCAAGAGAAGGGGAAGTTAAGAAGAAAGGAGTTAGCAACAACCGTAAGAAAGGGGAAAGTGGACGAGGAGCGAAGACGTGACAATGGGAAGAGGAGGAAAGGTACGAGAAGTAAAAGGCGCAATGATTAGAAGAGAGACGAGGGTGCAAGAAGTGAAGGCGCGTCAACTGTGAGAAGAAGTAAAAGAAGAAGGAGTTCCCTTGTCAGGACCACAAAAGACCAGGTTCTACAGAGAAACCAGTAATGCAGATAATGATTGAATGAAAATCTTTGCGGTGAAATCAAACTTTCATAATGAAGTTCTAATCTTTACAGAAAAACAATCTGTACTTGTGGTGTTACGTTTACCAATGAATGATCAACCAAATGACTGTGCAACAAGGTTATAGTGTTGAAAGATCTTCTATTTTCGGTTAAGTCTATTTGAGTGACTCAGACTGTACTGTGTCAGAGTGCAATGACTTGAAATATATGTGAGTGCAAAAAGAAACCTGTGAATCTTTTACAAGTGTAATGTGTAGCAAGACTGTGTAACTTCTGAATTAGCAGAACATTAACTGAATGAACGTTTCCGGTGATATTCCAGTGATATTCCGGTGATATTCCGATAATATTTTGGTGTTTTTTTGAGACGTTTCCGATGGAATATCTGGGGAAGCAAAGATCAATGCACAATGGGAAAGATTAGTAAATCTGATTTTGCTAGTTATTCGATGTTGTGTTGAATCGTAGAACCCTCAACACTAAATGGCACACCTGCCATCCCACAACATAGGGATTGACAGGCCCATTGCATGCACGCCATAAACTCATAAATGGACTCCATAACCTGCAAAAACATAAAAACAAATGCCAACAACAATTGTCTTTGTTGCATAAGCATCTACTTCCTGCAATCATCTTTCTTGCAAAAAATCAAAAGAGTTCTTCTTGCATGTTGATCCATACTTTTGGGAATGAAAAAATGATCAACTTGGATATATGCATTCCAATCCATGCATGTACATACAAAACATGCTAATGGTTTGGTATTGGAATTGCATGCATCCAATCGTTCTCGAAAAGCTTCAAGACCTCTGCACGTTCCTCTTCAGGTCCTAACATAAACTTTGAAGTGTCCAAAAACATCGGAGCACTCCCCAGAACATAAAGCATGGTCAAATTATTACTAAAATAATGCAATTTTACCAAACAAATGCATTTGTAATCCCTTCTTAGACATGCAAAAACCATTTTAGGACTTGAAAATAATCATAAACTGAAATATATAACATGCGCAAATAGCTCAAAGTGAAATTACTTCAATCACCTTCCCGGTTTGTAAAATATGGCTCCCAGAACGTAGTTGCCAAAAACTATTCAGACTTTGCAGAGCTATACCGACCTACAAAAATACATATTTTCCAGAATTTCTTTTAATAAACTGAAAGTAGACTTTGTGCTCTTCGAAATGAGCCATAGTACATCCAATTTTGAGTTTTCTAGCCCAAGATATGGCCTTTCCAAGTGGGACATGCCAAACTAGTGGACTATTGGAGGGGCTGGAAGAAGTGTGAAAATTTGATCTTTAGGGTGCCCAAAAGCATTCTTCCATCAAGCAAATCCTAAAATTCTCTCCATAACCTCAGAAGGTGGTATATGAAGATGCTTGGGCCTATTTTCATGTTTCCAAATTCTCCCTTAGGGCATGCGAATTCACTCCCCAAAAGAGGTGTAAATCAAGATTTTTACTAAATTCATGCAAAAACTTAAATGGGAGCTTTTACAAAGCATTTTCGAAGGAGTAAAATCCCATCTGAATTTTTTTCCAAAAAGTGCAGGAAGGGGGTTTTCGAAGGAGTAAGTCTCCTCAACTTATTATTTTGATAAATCTAATGATTCCATTATGAATTCCATATACCATACTCTCAGTATTTATACTTTTTTCCATCCATCCATAGTTATTGCAACTCTTTTTCCCTCTTTCAAAATGGGAATTTCTTATATTCTGGTGTTGAAATTGTTTCTCAAACTATGATGGAAGGGGGTTTTGTGGAGCTTCAAAATCCCATCATACTGGGGTATATTTTGGATTTCTTAATCTTATATGGAATTCAATACACCAGATTATAGGTATGCATGCTTTTTCTTACCAAAGTACGGAAAATCCCACTTCATATCCCTTGCCCAAAATGGCTAATTATAAAAAATAGCTCCTGAAATTTATGTTAATATTATGCAAGAGAACTATTTTGGAAATGCCCTAAATTTGTGCCCTCTTGTATTTTGAGGGATTTCTTGACTCTTTATGGGAGTGTATACCTCCTACTCACATATACATGACTTCCCTGAAAGTTTTGGCCCATAAACCCTTCCTGGCTTGCCCATACTCGATCTTTACTTCCTCCCAAAATGAGAATCTATAACTTAGCCTTTATAAAATATAGAAAAAAACCCAACATTGGTTTTTGAAAGCTCCTTTGCTTCTCTTTGCCTTTCGATAATTAGAGGTTTTATTCAAGAATATAAATTCTTCATACCTGTGTGTTAGCTACCATTTGGTCTCATAATAAACATCTTCAAGGAGGAGGAACTCATCTTTCCATATCTTCAAGAAGCAAGTATCACTTCCTTCGAGGAACACACAAGGGATAAAATCCATAAATCTCCTTTTTAGAGGCTTATAAAGGAGCTCCATAAAGTCCCTTTGGTTGCAGCATGTCTCAATGTTTCGAAGAAACCTTGATTCTTGACAGAAGATGTTCAGCAAGATCTTGTTTTACAACATGTATTTCTCATGTGAGAATCTCATCTCTGACAAGATGCAGATCTCATGCAAGGAGGAAAAATCTAACATTCATAGTTGTGCGCGCATACAATGGATATCTCTTGGGCATGGTGGCTTGGATAAGCTAAGCAACCTTCTTCCTTGTGATGAGGGTTCGAATCCCCTCTGCTACACCCACGTTGATGAAACCTCCTCGTGTGTATTGCACACGGATGGACTAAGGTCTTGAAGATCATGAGGCTCTAATACCAACTTTTACATCTTGCAAGCTGCCAACAGACACACACAGAGACTTCTATACCTCCCGACCACGCCAAGCATAAATTTTACATCTCTGAAGAGTCACACACGACTCTAACAGCGAGTCGTAACAAAGGAGAACTATGTCGTAAAAAGAGAACACTCTCGTCAAAAATCAAACGGCAGCTTATGTTTGAGATTCCTTTATACCAGTATACATATATTACAAAAATGAGGTGAAAACATGTGATTTTTGACATTTTTTGTCATTTTCTCATAAAAAAAGAGCTCAAAATGTAGTCAAAATTTCACTATATAAGGCATTGACATGTCCCAAAATGTATATGATAAGACATTGACATGTCCAAAATCTACATGATAGGACATTGACATGTCTAAAATCTATATAAAGAATGTAGAACTGAATAGTTCTTATACAAAAATAACATTTTAGACATATTTTTAATGGGTGGATATCTGATTGTTAGTCAAAATTGCTACAAAACATAGTTTCATTAATCAAACTACTTCGAGGCATTTACAAAAGCACTAAAAATGTCTCAGAGCTTCAATGCATCTCACAACTTTGTCGATCTATGTCTACACCCTCATCATCTGATGCACTTGATTCAGTCTCATACTGTTGAGAGCTCTCTTCTTCTTCTTCTATATCCACAAGAGCTCTGTCTTCATCCACGTACATACCAAATTCTGCAGGATCATGCACAACTCTTCTTGTTTGCCTATGATTTCCTGTACCACATACATCTGGAAGCTTTTGTTTTATCATGTTGATGGTTGCTTTCCTCAAGTGACCTGTTTTTGTCAAGGAAAAATCATAAACAAGAATATCTACATCATCCATTTTAAGAGTGGATGTGCTTCGAATATTCTTTTTCTTTTTTGAACCTGTTCGTTTAGTATCACACACTATTTCTAAGTTATATTTACCTGTGAATGCATTACTACTTTTAGTGTAATACCAATGCACCATCAAAGCCTCTATTCTTCTCTGATCAATATCTTTAGTTATCTCTAAAACCTTTGCAATCCAAAATGGTCTGGTAGCCTCATCACCATCAGCAAGAACTGCAATAAGTGTTCCAACATTTATCTCTATTAAATTTCCTTGCCATCTTGCTTCTGCCTGTTTTGTCATCCTTGGGCCTACATAAATATTTCTTTCTGGTGGATGTATAAAACTTTGAAGTGCATCTGCATTACATGCTTGGGCCACATTCACGGATCTTTGTGTACAAAAATCCCATGTGAATGGAACATCAACTGGCCAGTGACCTGCAATTGTATACTGTATAATCTCTTCTTGATGATTGAAAAAGTCCTCCCACCAAGATACATCTTGATCTCCAGCATATTTTTTTGCACGCTCAATATGTCTCTTCTTTTCAATGAGTGCATGCATCCAGCTTTTACTTTGATCAACCACATTTCCACATCTTTCTGTATTGTTTTTATCTTCATATGGTGATTGTTCTGCACCATACACTGTCACAGTAGACAAATTAGGCACCTGCAATAAGAATCTGCATCCCTCTTTAGGCTCCCACCCAAGAGAAGATGAATACTGCTTTGCAAATAAAAGGGTTATTTCATCAACCCTCCTCATCAAGAATACATGGTTGAAACTAATATTGTGCAATGGAGCCAAAACCTTAGCACTGTTATCAAGGCCCATTGAGCAAAAGTGCTTAAAGTCATAAATCTGTGTGAGGTGTTGAACTTATGGTTTTGGAGTATATGCTTCTGAAATCAACTCAGATAAAATCGGAAGAGTAAAAGCATTGTTACGTGCCAACTTCTTAGAGAAAGTACTGAACATTTGATCAATGTGATCATGAGTGTGGCCAACCAGAAGGAAATTTACCTTAACCTTCTGGAATACCTGTTTTTCAACAAGCATGCTTAAATATCCAAAGACTGTAGAATTTTTATTCTCTCTTGCAGTATTATCTAGTTGCAAATATAGAGTTGGTGGCAAAAGACCCTTCCATGATTGCAAAACATGAGAATGACAGTAACTGTAAGGTTTGGATCATTATGCACATTCGGATATGTGAAGAAAACCTTGGACATTACAGTTCCATTGTATACCAAAGCACCAACCAAATGCATTTGCACAAGGACTTCATCTCCAATGTCCTTAGGGATGCGATAAAAATGTGGCAAACAAGTTTTTTTTTTATCCATACCATCGATCAACAAACACATATAACGCTCCGGATTTCTGAGTGCTTTACTTCGATGATGAATTGCTTTCTTTCTCTCTAAAGCTTGACTCTCACGATGGTTGTTAAGAAGGTTTTTAAAATTTGTCTTTTCCTGTGGTGTTGTAGCCCCTTTTGCCATGTTTTTCAAAGTGGCGCAAACTGAACATTCACCCATTCTAACTTTACGAGGAATAGAAACATTGTTAAACTCTTCCTTCCATAATCGAGTAAAGTGACGATACAACACATACTTCTCATTTCTATTTTCCATGTCTTCTCTATATATTTGAAATACCTCTCGACGAGTAAAGTTATCTGACAAGTACAACCTTCCAGTTGTAGGCATAACCTCACAATGCAAGCTAAAATAGTTCATCATCCAATTCATTGCATGACGTCCAACAGATCCTTTGGTCCCAACATGGAACGTATCCAAAATGAGATCCCCATTCAAAAGCCCTTGTTGAACCCTATGTATTCTAAAATTTCCCACACCCATTGCAATTTTAAATGCAGCCCTACAACATCACATCCCTTGACTAAAGAAATATTCAAAACCAACACGTGTTACTGACATGTTATCCTCAATCATTTGCATGTGAGAAACAAGGTATATATCCTGCCTTTCACTATCTAAATGGAGGAATTTTTCTCTTAGGTGCTTTAGTTTCTTCATTCCTAAATTGTACAAACATTTCAAACCACAACAATGCTTCACAATATCCAATGCAATCTGTCTATCTGAAGTAAGAAATTTAAATCTTTTTTGACTTACTTCACGAGGCCTTCTTTTAAATTGTAGATTGAGCTTGCTTTGCTTTTTCGTTGCTCCACATGCACTTGAGTCAGAAGGGAGATCAATGGTTGGATCAGATGGGAGATCAAGAGGTGCATTTGGTTGAGCAGCATTGCACTGTGAATTGGATAACTTAAATGACTCAACAGAAAACATGGAACCATCAGCACGTCCTAAATCATAGGGATCATCACTTCTGTGGAAAGGATCAACTGAGAACAATGAATCTGAAACTCTATCAATATGAGCAGAAGAAGCTGATGCCCAAGCATCCACTGAAAAGATTGAGCTCATCTTCACTGAGTTCACAGAAGACTGAAGATGAATGACCTTTTTAAATAACTAGAAATCCGAGATCAAGTGAAGATGTCACATCAAATGTCACCTCAAGAAGATATGAAATCAAAAGTTTATTAAAGTACATTAAATAACATTAAACATCAAATTACATCAAATAACTTAATTACTCAAATATACACTAATAAGGGAACCAAAGATTTGATTCACTTTTGAAATGAGAAACACAATTGATTTCTAACTAGATATGAGTCATTGAGTCTTAGCATTGTGAGTGAATCAAAATATATCCAAGTTGAGTTCCAACTGGATTATATATTAAAATTGTTTGTAGTAGTGCCATTGAAGACTATACAAGAAGAAATTTTACCTTTGGTACTAAATAAGATTTCAAGGATTAGGTTTCATTGTAGTCTTGGCTAGATCTCCAAGAGGTAGATGAAAGTATATTAAAAAAGAATTATGTGTAAAAGAGGTACTTGGAATGTTTATTCATACATTGATTTTCCATTTCAGCAATGTGTTACAAGATAAATGTGAATATGAATTAAAGTGAGGAGGATAACACTATAAAGATGTCATTAATCTCCCATATTCAACACAACTTAGACTTGAAGTGTAATTTCCATGCAAATGTACATAAATAGTTGCAAGGTTCTTTACTTGAATGTTTATTCATACATTGATTTTCCATTTCAACAATGTGTTACAAGATAAATGTGAATATGAACTAAAGTGAAGAGGATAACACTATAAAGATGTCATTAATCTCCCATATTCAACACAACTTAGACTTGATTTTCTCCCAAGCAAGAGATTCTAAGAAAAAATCTCTACATGAGATTAGACATCCTCATGTACATACCATACTCTTGCCATTGAAAGGTAATTTCCATGCAAATGTATATAAATAGTTGCAATGTTCTATGAATATTTCATTAAAGTGGCTCTGAAACAACCTATTTGTGTGAGTGGTATTCCCTGGTTAGATGGGTTGACAGATATAGTTAGCAACTGGACTCATTCAGTTAGATCCAGTTAGTCTCTGGTTCAAGTTACCCAATTGCCTATAAATAGCAGAGGAGGAGATCATTCTCATTTTCAAAATCCACGAGCAACAGAGAGCAACAGAGCACAGACAGCTATGGAGCACAGAGCTCAGCATACAAGCAAGGCAACTATGATGGAGAAGAAGAATGTTGGCAACAGTACCAAGAGGTAGGCAAAATCATACCATAAAAAAAGATTCCTAAAAGATTCCCTTTGTATGTTTGTGTAAAGAGTCTGCTTTCTAGGTTTTTATTTTTCTTAGCTCTAAAAATACAGATCCAATGAGGGTACAGCTCGATGCCTGGCATCGACTTTTAGGTGTAAGTCGATGCCAGGCATCGACTTGAGGCTGCAAGTCGATGCCAGGCATCGACTTGCACGTGCAAGTCGATGCCACGCATCGACTTGAGGCCTTAGGTCGATGCCTGGCATCGACTTGCACCTGAAAGTCGATGCCAGGCATCGACTTTGTGTGCATGTCGATGCCAGGCATCAACTTGCAGGTGCAAATCGATGCCAGGCATCGACTTGAGGCTTCAAGTCGATGCCTGGCATCGACTTGCACCTGCAAGTTGATGCCTGGCATCGACTTGTAGCCTCAAGTCGATGCAAGGCATCGACTTGCCTAGCATCGAAGTTTGCCTTAAAGTCGATGCCAGGCATCGACTTTAGGGAGCAAAGTCGATGCCAGGCATCGACTTTTGGGTGGAAGTCGATGCTAGGCATCGACTTTTAGGTTCAAGTCGATGCCAGGCATCAACTTTTAAGTGCAAGTCGATGCCCGGCATCAACTTGCACACAAAGTCGATGCCCGGCATCCACTTGCACACAAAGTCGATGCCTGGCATTGACTTGCACTTAAAAGTCGATGCCTGGCATCGACTTGAACCTAAAAGTCAATGCCTGGCATCGACTTGGGCCTTTGAAAACCACATTTACGTATGAGCTGATTATTCCAAGCGCCTTCAGGGATGCGGAGTCCAAGAGTGAGAGGCCCTTCAAGAAACTGAAAGTCACCATGGGCTCTGGTGATCAGCAACGTGACAAAGGCATTGGTCACCAAGCGAAAACAAAGAAACTTATTGTATCCTTATCCTCTGAGAAGGCCAGCAACCCGCTAGGAATATCCTCAGGTGGACAGAGTAGCATCAAAATTCCTGAGGATGATCCAACTATGAAGGATAGGTCGAGGGACGCTGAGGTTTTAAGGACAGATCGTCCACTGCGGGACATGACAAATCTGGAGTGGTGCCTCTAGTATGTTGAAGAGAAGAATGCAGTCCTTCTTGTGTTCGCAGGGGCATATGGGAGAGGAAAGATCACGACAACACAAGGTTTTCAGTATGGCCTTGTGTACAAACTGGATTATGAAGATGAGGATTCTGACAACCTCCTTTTCTTGGTAGAGACATCGAAAGGTTTGAGAAATGTTATATGCAAGATGGATTTCTTGTGCCCAGAGTGCTGTGTTCCAGATCGTCTAGCTGAGATATGCAGGGACTCAGTCAATCTTATCAAGGACTTGATGCCATGGATCCAGGGCAACATCATGCCAACACAACAGAAGATGACAACCCCTGTAAAGGCAAGGGGTAAGCAGAGCGTGCAGAAAAAGCTTCAAAAGAAAAAGAAGAGAATTTCACAAGAGGAGTCTTCTGACTCAAGCTCTAGCTCTGAGGATATAATTGTTGCACCTGGTGGAGAGCTTGCCTCGGGTGTTCTTGGTACTGAGCAGAACAAGATGAGGGAGGATATAGCTAAAAGAAAAATTGTGAAGAAGGGGCAGTTGTTCCACCTGCCAATCAATATCATCCACAGGCCACCAATAGATCCAGTCACAGGGAGGAGGCCCCTTGAGATCAGGAAGCCACACTATTTGCATGTGCAGAATCTTAAGAAGAAAATGAGAATAAATCCTCATGCTAGTGTTGTGCCATTCCTTGTCATGGTGGATCCGAATGAGTGCAGCTCTGTGGAAGAGTTCAATGAGGGTTTATTTGAGGAGTATACTTATTATGTGATTGGAGGTTCACACTCTGTAGAGGCCCGTAGACAGCTAGTGAAGGAGCACCCTACCACTTTTTTCTTTAGGTATGCAGAGTGTAAGATATATGCTGGTCTTACAACTGAGGAAGCCAAGCTTCTTGCTTGGGATCACAACAATGACAATGACTACAGGCAAAAAATGTCCTCCATAGAGAGAATTCGGTTCTTCCACCATGAATATGAAGACTGTCTTGTTAAGGAAGCTAGAAGAATACATCCCAATCTACGAAAGCAATGCCTTATTGAGGTTGGAATTGCACTGGATGAGAATAGAAAGTCTGATGCCTTGAGGATATATGATACATGGTTTCAACTGGCATTCAGAACAGGTGAGATCTTGGATCTACAGGATAAAATTTTCACAATGTGGGAGAACAAGGAGGTCAAGGGCCAGAAGCAACGAAAGTCGAGGCCAGACCCACAGGTTGATCTGAAGGGAAAGGGAAGGAAAGTTGACCTCTCAATTGAAGAGGCTCCCGAGGACATGAAGCTGACACCATGGAGGGCCCTTCAAGGAATCAAGGATGATACATTGATCATATCAACTTTGTCAAGGGTAATCTCCAAGGACTTAAGCCTGGAGGAGATGGTGACTGAGCTCAATAAGTATGTATGTTATTCTCAGATCCTTTTTCCCTCCTCCCATGTTTCTGGTCTAACCTAGTCTCTTTTTAATTTCTGTGATTGTAGTCATAAAGTTTACATGAAGATTCAGGAGGTCATGATGAAGAGGCTGGGTTGCTTTTCTTGGACAGAGGTCCAAAGAGACTATCCAACCACATCATCCTACAAAGCTTTATCAGAATATTTCATCCTTTTCCGTGATTGGGTAGGTTCTCTTTCTGAGGCTGTGCCTGGTTTGCCATTAGGTTAGATGCCTTGATTCACCAAACCAATTTAATGCCAGGCTTTTAGTACGAATTCGATGCCTGGCATCGACTTAGGGCTAAAGTCGATGCCTGGCATCGACCTGCAGCCAAAAGTCGATGCCTGGCATCGACTTGGGGGCATAAGTCGATGCCCGGCATCGACCTGCAGCATAAGTCGATGCCTGGCATCGATCTCGTGGCATATGTCGATGCCAGGCATCGACTTATGTCCCAAAGTCAATGCCAGGCATCGACTTTCAGTAGAAAGTCGATGCCTGGCATCTACCCCCACATGAAATCGATGCCATTCATCGCTTCCTTATGTTCTGCTTGCTGTATTGAAGAGCTCATTTAGTTGTCTTTCCACGTTTTTCTGCAGAAACCAAAGAAAAGTAAGTCTGCGGAGCTACTAGATGATTGCCCCCCTGCATTCCTGGCTCACATTCAAAGAGCAAGGCATGAGAAATCTAGGCTGAAAGCCAAGGAGATGGATTTTGATGATGAACCTGATCTGAAATGTTTCTCCAATCCCCTAGACCCCCTTAGGCCTGTATATTACAATGTATTCTGTAGTGATGTAAATAATATTTGTTCTGTTGTGCCTAGAAAACATTTCTCCCTTCTCATAGCGGACATACCCTATGGATTTAGGATGTTGGGATCAGTTAATGATGATGAACCCTTCAAACACCCTCAGATTCGGAAGATGGTCACTGATTTTGCAGAGTTGACTATGTCTCCGCTTTGGAGGATAGTAATTTTCCATAGCAGAGACCAGTCCTTCTCTGTTTCAACTGCTCTGAAGGCAAGATGTCATGCTGTGGAGTGCCTCACGTGGTAAGGAATCTTCTTTCTATCTCCGTGGCTTTAATGATGCTCTCTGTGACTCATAGTTCTTGTTTGCAGGGTGAAGACAAACGTAAATCACACTCCTTTGCATAGGTTTGTGAGCTCCACTGAATGCATTACAGTTGGCTATTATGATGAAGTAAGCAAAAGGAGAGTCAGGGAGCATTGCAATGAGAATGGGATCTCAAATGTGCTCATGTTCCCAGCCGTTACCAAGAAACTTCGTCATGTAGCTGGGGACATGACATTGGTTAATCCCTATCAGAAGCCACAAAAACTCATAATGAGATTGCTTCAGCTATTCTCCAATGATGATGACTGGGTCCTAGACCTTTTTTTGGGCACAGGTAATTTCAATTTTCACAATTTTCATTAGTCATGGTTGATTGACACCTCTAAGTGGTTTTCTGCTGTTTCAAGAACGACTCTGGCTTGCTCCTTAAAGATGTTCAGGCACTGCATAGCTGTGGAGAAGGATGATGCTCAAGTGAGCTTTATTAGAATGAGAATCAATGGGCTGAATGAATGCCCAGATGAAAACCAAGAGGTTGGAAGGAAGCACATTGGAGACACGGAGAGATTCCAACCGGCTTCAAGGGAGCCTGTTCCCCCACTTGCAGATGAACCGGGGACATGGCTGACCTTGAAGAGCCAATCTTGGAGCAAGAGAGGCAGGATATGTGTTCTAATGTTCTAGAGGATCCCAATATCCTTGAGCCTGAGGAAAGCTATGATCAGCTTCTATTGTAGATTCATATTACTCTTGTACTTACACAGGAAATGTAAAACATCATTTTAATATAAATATAATGTCGAGTTCTGCTTCCACTTTGTGTTCAACTTGATTTATCTTGAGCATTTCTCTGATCATGTGTGAATGTTTCTTAGTATAATTTTGTTGGTTATTATCTTCTCTTGGGAATGCTTTTGTGAAATGTATTTCATATTCTGTGAATATGGCCATGCATTCAATGAGGATCTTAACCATACAAAGGGGATGATCTTAATTGCCTTGTTAAAATGTTCCGATTTTTGCAACACATGTACTCTAATTTTCGAGAAACTTTTAATCAGCTATAATCTGTGCTGGTTGAGGTTATGGATGTAAGGAAGGAGCTTCCCGAACTCTTACTTGTACCTTAAACACTAATCTATTGTCAAAGATCATGATGCGGGATTCTTGATCGGCTGAACAACTAGTTTTCATGGCAACAAGAATTTTATTATATCTATCTTGACTACTTGGGATATGAGATCAAGGTTCTAGTGACAATATTTACAAGCAAGAACAAGTGATGCTTTCTAGATATTGTAAAATGCTCACTTTATTGCTTGATATAATGGTCTTTAGGTAAAAAGGAAAAGAGAACATGTCTTTGTTCTCCTTTGTTGTGACTCAGTGTTCTCTCTCTATCTACCAAAAAATATATAATTGCATCCCTTATGATGCCATGTGGAAAATTCCTTTCTATGACTTTAAAGTGATATGGCAATTATGCATTGCCTAGGTATCAAGCATTGACAGACAGTTAAGTGCATCTTTCACTACTTGAGTGGTACCCAACTACTTGGATTATTTTATCCCAAGGGAGGATCACTACTGCTAGATTTACATGCTTTTTCTGACTTTGATTGGGCTAGTTGCTATGACACTCATGTGTCCACTAGTGGCCTTTGCTTCATGCTTGGTAGCTCATATATATCTTGGTTGAGCAAGAAGCAACCTGTTATGGCCACTTCCAATTGTAAGGCTGAGTATAGGGAAGCTTTCACAACGATTGTTGAGTGTGTGTGGCTCAAATGCCTTATGGCTGATTTGGGTGTTAATCGCTCTTTTGCCACCACCATTTTCACTAATAGTCAGAGCGCATTTGGAGTTGCGAGGAACCCGGTGTTCCATGCTCGCACTAAGCATGTTGAGGTGCACTAGCATTATGTTAGGGACAGCTTCTCTGTTGGAGAGATCAACTTGGCATATTATTGGAGTCTGAGGTCTATGGAAGCACACAAACAACACAAGGAAGAAGAAGAAGCTTGAAGCACAACACACAATACTAAATCTATCACCACTAGAATGTACAAAGATAACAAACCTGTTAGGGCAATAGACATATATACAAGACGAGGGAAAAAAACCTCCTAAAGAGGGAAAGTGCCCTGGTGGTCCTAGTGTGTTCACACACATTACGACCTAAATATATCAACAAATCCCCCAAGGGAGTGATGCAGTGAACAAGGAGCTGACACTCATGTATAAGGAGGTGCCAAGCTATGTGGAATCACTCCACAAAACGAAGTAAGCCCAAATCTTCAAACTTCTCCCTAGGTAGAGCCTTCATGAAAAGGTCTCCAATGTTCTCCTATGTGGGCACATATGCCAAGCTAATCTCTCCAATAGAGAACATCTCCATGATATAATGATAATGCACCTCAATGTGCTTAGTGTGAGCATAGAACACAGGGTTCCTCGCAACTACCAATGCGCTCTGACTGTCAGTGAAGATGGTGGTGGCAGAAGATTGAGCAACACCCAAATTAGACATAAGGGGTCTGAGCCACACACAGTCAACAGTCACTATGAAAGTTGCCCTATACTCAGCCTCATAACTGGAAGTGGCCATAGTAGGCTGCTTCTTGCTTACCAAAGATATACATGAGCTACCAAGCATGAAGCAAAAGCCATTAGTGGACACATGAGTGTCATAGTAGCCAGCCCAATAGAGTAAAAATTGGTGGTTGTGATCTTCCCTTGGGATAAAATAATCCAAGTAGCTAGGTACCACTTAAGTAAAAAAAGATGCGATTAAGCACCTGCCAACACTTAACACCTGGTAAATGCATAAATATGCTCATCTATGAGAGAGAAAATTGAATATTTGGCCAATTATTGCATAAGTAAAGCAAGCATCCAATAGCCTGCTGATACACAACAACATCAAATTCATCTCTAGCATCATGAAGTCTCAATCAAAGACCTGTCTCCATAGGAGTGGCAATAGGTTTGTAGTCTTCAAGGCCAAAATGTTGCAATAATGTGTAAATATTTTTGCTTGACACAAATCCATTCCACCATCAACTTGCATAAACTGAATGCCCAAGTAATGATGCAAATGTCCCAATTCAGACATCTCAAATGAGGCATGCAAATCAGCCTTAAAATCAGCAATATGTTTCTCATGAGGACCAATGAGTAGCATGTCATCAACATACATGACAATGATCAGAAGCACATCATTTGCATGCTTAACATATAAGGCCCTCTCAGTTGGACTATTCTCAAAACCATGTGCAATTAGGTAGGCATGTATTTTTTCATACCAAGCACATGGTGCTTGTTTCAGCCCATATAATGCCTTTTTCAACTTGCACGCCTGCTTTTCATGCGCTTTTTGCACAAAGCCACGTGGTTGAAGAACATACACTTCTTCATGTAAGTCACCATTCAAGAATGCAGTTTTAATCTCCAACTAATGTACATTCCAACCATGATGGGCTCCAAGTGCATAGATGCTACGAACAGTAGTCACTCGGCAAGTAGAAGCAAAGGTTTCATCAAAATCAATGCCTCTTTCCTGAGTATAACGCTTTGCAACAAGTCTGGCCATATACCTGTTAATTGTTCCATCAAGTTTACACTTCATCTTGTATACCCACTTAGTGCCAATGGCCTTCTTGCCAAGAGGTCAATCACATAAAGACCAAGTACTATTCTTCATTATAGCATCATATTCAGATTTCATAACAACCATCCAATTTTTTTTTTTAACTTTGTGCTTTATCAAATAAAATAGGCTCATTCCCCTCACAGAGACCAGAAGTAGCCATAACATAGCAATCTGATGTAAAAGAGGCAACATGAGAGCTTGAACGAGTGCAATATGATAGAGGTGCATCTAATTTTTTGTCACGCAAAGTCTACAACAACCATTTTGGCATAGTTTTTGCCTCCTCAATATCAACTCTCTCATCAACAAGTGCATCATGTAAATCTGCATTAGAAATGGAATGATCTACATCATCACATGAAACCTGTAAAAACTGAGAAGTTGCCTCATCAGGACCAACACTAGATTTTCCATTCTAAAAAGCGGCAACAAAGTATCATACACATCTTTGGGGCTAACAGATTTCTCCTTAGTACATAAAATTAATGGATGAATAGAATCTTCCACGAAAACAACATCACAACTAACCAAAATGCATTTAGTCTATGGATGATAGAGATGATAGCCTTTGCTTTTAGAACTATACCCAACAAAAATACTTTTCACTACTTTATCATCCAATTTTTTGGATTGTTCAGGCACTACTGCATATGCCAAACAACCAAAAGTATGTAGATGAGCAATAGATGGCTTGTAACCATGAAAATCCTCATATGCAATGATAGACTGTAGTGCTCTAGTCGGACACCTATTAAGTACATATGTTGCACACATAACAGCCTAAAGCTAGAAACTATGTGGTATAGCCTGACTCTTGACCATACACCTCGCTATCTCCATGAGTGTTATGTTCTTCCTTTCAAAAAATCCATTCTTTGGAGGTGTATACAGTAGTGTAAACTGATGTTTTATCCCACATTCAACTAGAAATGCATTAAAATCTCAAGACATATACTCACCCCCTCGATTAGAATGGAGGGTGCCCATTTTACATGCTGACAAATTTTTGGCCAAAACAAGAAACTATTTGAAGCACATAAATACTTCGGACTTTGATTTCAGTGGATATACCCATGCATGCCTGGAAAAATCATCAATGAAAGTCACGAAGTAAAGATAATTTCCAAAAGAGGGTGTCTTCATAGGACTAGAGACATCATTTTGAACAAGCTACAATTTTAGAGTAGCTCGAACTGAACCATCTTTTGGAAAGGAGGAACATTGTATTTTGATCAAAATAAAGCCTTCACAAACATGTTTACCAAGTGCCATAAGTTTGGGCAAAGAGGACACCATTTCAGATTTCTAGGTGTAGCAAACTAGCAAAATTCAGATGACCAAAGCATGCATGCCAAAGCATTCACAAATTTTTCATAGTCTATGAGCTTATACAACCCATGACATAAAATGCCAAAAGCCATAATCATGTCGCCATTTGACAAATCATGAATTGTACATCTATCATCAACAAATTTCACAACCAAGCCAATCTTTGCCAAAGCTGAAACTGATAACACATTCTTCTCGATCCTTGGGACAAATAAAGCATTCGAGAATGTAAAAGAACCACCATCATCAATAGTCAAAATGATCTTACTAACTCACATGATAGGATAAGAGGAGTTGTTCGTGCATGTGACAATATTCCTTATAGGGGTAGGCTCGAGTGAAGTGAAGAAATTGCGCTATGAGGTAATATGTTTTGTTGCCCCACTATCAAAGTACGAAACATCTAAGTCTACTCCACACATAGATTGTTCAAGAGAAGATGGTTCAAAACTGCAAATAGTAGTAAATGCCCATTCTTCATTTTGCACTAGATTAGCAGACTCTGTTTCCGATGTAGAGGCCTTTGCAACAACCATTCCAAACTCTTTTTTCTTTGCCTCTTTTGCAGCTACTTTTAGAAAATTCTTTATGACATGAGCATTTGCTTTATAGTAGCTGCAAAAGAATTTCTATTTTTCTATTTTCTTGTCATCTCTCTCATCCTTCTTTCATTGTGCAGAATTAGCAGATTTCTGCTTACTAGTAAAAGAGCTCCATTTACCTTTGCCCTTCTGACTAGCCAAGAGAGCTTGATCTGCAACATGCATAATGGACCTATTCTGCCTAGACGGATATTCCTGCAACAAAACAGAGACTAAATCCTCAAATGTTTAGGCATTTGGATTGCCTTTCATCATCAAACAAAGAGTAGGAGCGAAACTCTAATATGAATCGAGAAGACCATTCAGAATATCCTACACAAAGTGAAGTCTTAGTCAATACTTCATCAACAACATTCAGATCTTTGATCTTTGTCAAAAAACTGTCCATGGAATCTCCTCCATTCATATGCTCACTCTCCAACTATTTTTAGAGGTAAGCAACATGAGCCTCATTCCTCTTCTGGTATAAAGTGGTAAGTGTATCCCAAGAATCCTTAGCCATTATGTAGGAGGGAATGTGAGGAATAATGGCATGTTTGACAGACAAGGCTATCAATGCATGTGCTTGAGCATCTCTACCATCTCAATGAATTTTCTCTTCAATAGGTTCAACAGAAATTGGATTACGAATAGGAATCTAAAGAATATCACCATCTTTGATGACATCTTCATCAGCTACAACACCTGTATTTGTAGGTGTAATAGGACATTTTTCAACATCTTGCAAATATTCAAGAGTCCTTTTGTGACCAATACATGATGCATCATATAAGCCCATAATGGGTAATTTGTACTTATCCTCAATAGCCAACATATAGAATACATCACTGCTTTGAACCATGGTGGGTGTCTAAAATACCGTAATGCAAAAAATTGACTGTATCTCAAAAAGTTGAATAGAACTACCGTGTCAAGTTCTACCAAACCTCTAGCAGACATCAAGATGCTTATACTGGCGAACCAAGACCTGTAGATATCTTTCGCACAAAAAGATGAAATAGTCTGCACAAGCACTATGATAGTGCATTCAGAGGTCGAAACGAGCTAAGATCAGGATTTTAGCACCACAAAGCAAAGTTGGTTTTATCTCCTAATCACCTTGAGTACGCTCACCAAATTTTATGCGATTGTGAGACTATGACCAAAAGGGTGTTGACGATGCTCTAGATGAAGCGGCGACTTGCTTTGATACCAATTGTTGGAGTTTGAGGTCTGTGGAAGCATACAAATAGCATAAGGAAGAAGAAGAAGCTTGGAGCACAACAAACAATACTGAATGTATTACCACTAGAATGTACAAATATAAGTGACGTGTTAGGGTAATAGTCATATGTACAAGCCAAAGAAAACAAACCTCCGAAAGAGGGAAAGAAGTGCCCCGATAGTCCTAATGTGTTCAAACATGTCACTACCTAAATATATCAACACATATGTGCCCACGTAGGAGAACATTGTAGACCTTTTCATGAAGGCTCTGCATAGGGAAGAGTTTGAAGGTTCTCGCAGAACTTTGGGCTTACTTCCCTTTGTGGATTAATTCCACATAGCTTGGCACTTCCTTATACATGAGTGCCAACTCCTTGTTCACTGCATCATGCTTAGGGGGGATTTGTTGATATGTTTAGTTAGTGATATGTGTGAACTCACTAGGACCACCGGGGCACTTTTTTCCCTCTTTAGGATGTTTTTTCCCCTGATTTGTATATACGCCTATAGCCCTAACAGATTACTTATCTTTATACATTCTAGTGGTAATATATTCTGTAATGTCTGTTGTGCTCCAAGCTTCTTCATCTTCTTTGTGTTGTTCGCATGCTTCTAGAGACCTCGAACTCCAATAGGTAATACATTTTACCGTTTTAAATATTCCTTTACTTCTAGGACATTGAGAAATGGTATTTAGGATATATAACAACCCTAAAGTTGTACCTTCTCATTAGGCCTTGTGTTTTATGTCTTCCAAAACTATAGATTGTCTTATTTCTTCTTCCTTAGGGCTTGATAATATCCACTCTAAGTTACCACCATTGCATTGAGGTTTTAAGAAGAGATAAAATTTTGTCCTAATAACTTGTCTATGGCCTTACTAATGAGACATGCCATGGGTTTTTATGAATTTAAAACTCCATAATAGGGATTTAAGCTTCATATATCTTAGTGATATACTAGCACTTGATTTATATAAGCCAATCATGTAGGAAGTGAACTGTATCTTCAATATGGCTAGTTGGCTCTACTACCATTATTCCCACAATGGAAATTGTAACCACACACGCTAGAATAAACTAAATCTCCCTCTTAACCCTAAAACCCATGTAATACATTTCATATGCATACTTTAGTGTATGTGGAGACGTTTGCACCTTTGATGGAAGAGGTGTAGCATGCATAAGGTTCATAAATTGAACCCCTCATTAAAGCATGCAAAAGTTCCAATTTGGAACTTTGTGTTGATATATTTAGGTAGTGATGTGTGCGAACATGCTAGGACCATGGGGTCACTTTTTCCCCTCTTTAGGAGGTTTTTTTCCCCCGACTTGTGTATATGCCCATTGCCCTAATAGGCCACTTATCTTTGTACATTCTAATGGTGATACATTCACTATTGTGTGTTGTGCTCCAATCTTCTTCTTCTTCCTTGTGCTGTTCGCGTGCTTCCGTAGACATCTAAATCCAACAATCCGGATCAGAGCAGGACGCCGCTTCATCCAGGGCATCGTCGACACCTCTCCGATTGGAGTCTCAGAATCACACGAAATTTGGTGAGCATACTAAGGATGTTTCAAAGATCAAAACAACTTCGTTTTGTGGTGCCAAAATCGCGATCTGAGCTTCTTCGACCTCTGAATGCACTATCAAAGCACTTATGTAGGATATTTTGTCTTTTTGTGCCAAAGATATATACGAGTTTCCGTTTACCAATATAAGCATTTCAAAGTCTATTATAGGTTTAGCAGAACTCATCATGGTAGTTTTGTTCAACTTTTTCAAATACAGTCATTTTTTTTGCATCAGGGTATTTTAGTCAATGGTCATGGTTGAAAGCAATGATGTATTTTGTATATTGGCTATTGAGGATAAGTTGGATGGTACAAATTACCCATTGTGGGCTTATATGATGCCTCATGTATTGGTCACAAAAGGACTATCAAATATTGTGCAGGGTGTTGAAAGACATCCTATTACACTTGCGAATACAGGTACTATAGATACAGGTAATAAAGCTTATGCAAATGGTGTCAAAGATGGTGATATTCTAGATATTCCTGCTCGTGCTCCTACTTTTGTTGCACCTACTATAGAGCAAATTCTCTTGGGATGGCAGAGATGCTCATGCACATGCATTGATAGCTTTGTCTTTCAAACATGCCGTTATTCCTTACATTCGCTCTTGCAGAACAGTTAAGGATGCTTGGGATACACTTACCACATTGTACCAGGCTAGGAATGAGACTCGTGTTGCTTACCTCCCAAAATAGTTGGAGAGTGAGAACATGAATGAAGATGATTCTATGGATAGTTTTCTGATTGAAGGAACACTTGATTTTTGCAAATGAAGTCCTTCTCGATAGTTCACTTGTGAAAACTGTTCTGAATGGTCTTCTTGACTCATATTAGAGTTTTGCTTCTACTCTTTGTTTAATGATGAAAGGAAATCCAAATGCGTTAACATTTGAAGATTTAGTTTCTGTTTTGTTGCAAGAAGACTAGTCTAGGCACAACAGGTCTATTATGCATGTTGCACGTCAAGCTTTCCTAGCTAGTCAGAAGGGCAAAGGTAAATGGAGCTCTTCTACTAATAAGTAGAAATCAGCAAATGCTGCACATTGGAAGAAGGAAGAAAAAGATGAGAAGAAATCAGAAAAGCACAAATTGTTTTGCAGATACTGTAAAGCAAATGATCATGTGATTAAGAGCTATGCAAAACTAGCTACTAAAGAGGCAAAGAAGAAAGAGGCTGGAATGGTTGTTGTAGAGGCCTCTACACTGAAAACAAAGCCTGCTAATCTTGTGTAGGATGAAGAATGGGTGTTTACTACTGTTTGCAATCTTGACCCGTCTTCTCATGAGTAGTGCATGTCTGTAGTAGACTCAGATGTTTGGTACTCTGACAGTGGGGCAACCAAGCATATTACCTTGTAGTGCAGTTTCTTCCCTTCACTCAAGCGTGCCCCTATAGGGAATGCTATTACATGTGCCAACAACTCCTCTTATCCTGTTATCGGAGTTGATAAGATCATTTTGACTACTACTGATGGTAGTTCTTTTACATTCTCAGATGCTTTGTTTGTGCCAAGGATCAAGAAAAATCTATTATCAGTTTCTACATTAGCCAAGATTGGCTTGGTTGTGAAATTTGTTGATGTCCGATGTACAGTTCATGTTCTATCAAATGGTGATGTCATTATTGCTTTTGGAATTTTATATCGTGGGCCTTATAAGCTCATAGACTATCAAAGATCTGGCATTTTATGTTGTGGGCTGTATAAGCTCATGATTCTCAGGCTATGTCAGATGCAAAACTTTGGCATGCATGCTTTGGTCATCTGAATTTTGCTAGTTTCCTATGTCTGTAGAAATTTGAAATGGTGTCCTCTTTGCCCAAACTTTAGGCATCTGGTAAACATGTATGTGAAAGCTCCACTTTGGGCAAAATGCACCGTTCCTCCTTTGCAAAACATGGTTCAGTTCGAGCTACTCAAAAATTGCAGCTTGTTCATAGTCATGTCTATGGTCCTATGCAGACACCCTCTTTTGGAAACTATCTTTACTTCATGACTTTCATCGATGATTTTTCCAAGCATGCACGGGTATATGCATTGAAAGAAAAGTTAGAAGTATTTATGTGCTTCAAATAATTTCTGGTTTTGGATGAAAATCTGTCAGCATGTAAAATGGGCACCGTCCACTCTGATCGAGGGGGGAAATATATGTCTTCTAAATTTAATGCATTTCTGGCTGAACGTGGGATAAAGCATCGGTGTACAGTGTCGTATACACCTCAATAGAATGGAGTTGCTGAACGGAAGAACATGTCACTCATGGAGATGGTGAGGTGTATGGTCAAGAGTCAAACTTTATCACATAGTTTGTGGCTTGAGGCTATTATGTGTGTAGCATATGTACTTAACAGGTTTCCCACTAAAGCACTGCAGTCTATCACTCCATATGACGGTTGGCATGGTCACAAGCCATTTGTTGCACATGTGCGTGTTCTTGGTTGTTTGGCATATGCATTAGTGCTTAAACAACATTGCAGAAAATTGGATGATAAAGCAGTAAAATGTATTTTTGTTGGGTATAGTTCTCAAAGTAAAGGATATCATATGTATCATCCACAGACTAAATGCATTTTGGTTAGCCGTGATGTTGTTTTTGTGGAAGATGCTATTCAGCCATTACTTTCATGTACTAAGGAGACATCTGCTAGCTCCAAAGACATGTATGATACTTTCTTGCCTCTTTTTAGAGGTGGAGAGTCTAGTGCTGGTCCTAATGAGGCTACTTCTTAGTCCTTGCAAGTTTCATGTGATGATATAGATCATTCCATTTCTGATGCAGATTTACATGATGCACTTGTTGATGAGAGAGCTGATATTGAGCAAGCAAAAACTATGCCAAAATAGCTATAGAATTTTTTGTGTGACAACAAATTAGATGCACCTCTATCATATCTTACTCCGTCAGCTCTCGTAGTGCCTCTTTTGCATCAGATTGCTATGCTATGGATGTCTGTAGTCTCTATGAGGAGACTAAACCTTTTTTGTTTGATGAAGCACAAATATCTGAACATTGGATGGCTGCAATGCAATCTGAATATGATGCTATCATGAAAAATGGTATCTAGTCTTTATGTTGCTTGCCTCTTGGCAAGAAGGCCATTGGCACTAAGTGAGTATACAAGCTAAAGCATAATCATGATGGAACAATTAACAAGTATAAGGCTAGGCTTATTGCAAATGGTTATGCATAGGAAAGAGGCATTGATTTTGATGAAACCTTTGTTCCTAGTTGCCGAATGACTACTATTCATAGCATCTGTGCACTTATAGCTCATCATGGTTTGAACATACAATAGTTGGAAATTAAAATAGCATTTTTGAATGGTGACTTGCATGAAGAACTGTATTTTTTTCAGCCCCATGACTTTGTGTAGAAAGGGCATGAAAACTAGGTGTGTAGGTTAAAGAAGGCATTACATGGCTTAAAGCAAGCACCACATGCTTGGTATGAAAAGATACATGCCTATCTCATTGCACATGGTTTTGAGAAGAGTCCAACTGAAAGCACCTTATATGTTAAGCATGCTAATGATGTGCTTCTAATCATTTTTGTGTATGTTGATGACTTGTTCTTCACTAGTCCTCATGACACACACATTGCTGATTTTAAGGCTGATTTGCATGCCTCATTTGAGATGTCTGATTTGGGGCATTTGCATCACCATTTGGGCATTTAGTTTATGCAAGTTGATGGTGGAATGTCTTTGTGTCAAATGAAATATATTGACACATTATTGCAACATTTTGGCCTTGAAGAGTGTAAGCCTATTGCCAGTCCTATGGAGATAGATTTACAATTGAGTCTTCATGATGTTGGAGATGCATTTGATGTTGTTCTCTATTAGTAGGCTATTGGATGCTTGATTTACTTATGCTATACTTGGCCAGATATTTAGTTTTTTGTCTCACCGATGAGCAGGTTTATGCATTGCCCAGGTGTCAAGCATTGGGAGGTGGTTAAGCGCATCTTTCACTACTTGAGTGGTACCTGGTTACTTGGATTGTTTTATCCCAAGGGGGGATCACCACCGCCAGATTTGCATGCTTTTTCTGATCGTGATTGGGCTGGTTGCTATGACACTCGTGTGTCCACTAGTGGTTTTTGCTTCATGTTTGGTAGCTCATGTATATCTTGGTTGAGCAAGAAGCAACCTACTGTGGGCACTTCTAGTTGTGAGGATGAGTATAGGGCAGCTTTCATAGGGTCTGTTGAGTGTGTGGCTCATATGCCTTATGGCTTATTTGGTTTCTGGTCAGTCTTCTTCCACCACCATCTTTAGTGACAGTCAGAGCAGATTGGTAGTTGCAAGGAACCCTATGTTCCATGCTCACACTAAGCACGTTGAGGTGCATTATCATTATGTCAAGGAGAGGCTCTCTATTGTGGAGATCAGCTTGGCATATGTGCCCACACAGGAGAACATTGTAGACCTTTATACAAAGGCTCTCCCTAGGGAGACGTTTGAAGCTTTTCGAAAAGCTTTGGGCTTACTTCCTTTTGTGGATTGAATTCAAATTTTTGCGCATGTAGAGAACTTGGAGCGATTTGAACAAGCTATAGATCATTGGAAATGATGGAGAAATGACTGAGATATGAGCATACAAGTTGACAGTTATGAATGACTATGATAGAGAGATAATTGTTCATGATAATTGATGAACAATGTAGATCTATTCTATTAATGAACAATGTTGTACAAGATCATAGGCTTGATAATCATAGCCTAATGATGGAGGGTAGTGTAGGCTACAATGTAGACCTCACACTCTTATAAAATGGAAATGGAGAACTCGGGAAAATGATCACTTCTTCTCACGACTTTTCAAGTCACATTATGTAATAGCTACATTCAAATTTGAATTTGAATTCAACTTTTGTCTCTCTCTAAAAGTAATCCTTCAATCTAGGAAATATTCCCTCAATGAAGTAGTTACTTTTCTAACTAACAAGTCCACGAGTTTTTGGCAGGTGATTACAAATATTCTCTCAAGTCAAAAAATGACTTTTACAAATGGTAAAGATGAAAACTTTTTCTACCAATGGTTTCCTTGGAGCTTCATATGTTTATGAACTTCAAGCCAAATGTGTGGGCTTGAACTTTGCACCAACAAATCCCCCTCAAGCCAAAAATTTTGGCTTGGTCTTCATCTTCAATCTTCATGAATGTCTTGCAATCCAATCATTGACTTAAACCTGTAAACTTTTGTACCATCTAATGCTTTAGTTAATAAATCTGCACATTATATATTTGTTGACACATGCCAACTGAATCTCTTTGCTCAATAGCTTCTCTCTCACGTAATGATAGTGGACCTCTATATGCTTGGTCCTAGCATGATAAAGAGGATTTGTTGCAAGGTGTAATGAACTTGTATGCTCTCCAAAAATCATTGGAGATTTAGTGTGCAAACCTAAATCTCTATATCATGATCTAATCCATATGGCCTCTTGAGTAGCATTGGCCAATCCTCTATACTCTACCTCTGTAGAAGATAAAGCAACATTAGGTTGCTTCTTTGAAGACCATGATATAGGTTTGTTACCTGCAAAGGATAGGTATCCTGAGGTACTTCTTCTATCATCTTTGCAACCCGCCCAATCAGCATCTAAATATATCTTGATGTCCAAGTCTAAGGTATAAGGAAAGTACAATCCTTGATTTTGAGTGCCCTTAAGGTACTTCAAAATCCTTTTGGCAGCTTCCAAATGAGGTGCCCTAGGTTTGTGCATAGACTGACTTAGAACACTTACTCCATAAGCAATATCAATCCTTGTCAAAGTAGCATAGCTCAAGCTTCCCACTATGCTTTGGTAACATGCAATGTACTCAAGCACATCACCTTCATGAGCACTTAATTTTAGGTTTACCTCCATTGGAGTACTTGCAACTTTGGCATCCTGCAAATGAAACTTCCTCAACATATCTTGTGTATATTCCTCTAAGTAATATAAATTCCAGAGTTAGTATAGACTAACCCAAGTCCAGGAAAGTATTTTAGTGATCCAAGTTCACTAATCTTGAACTCCTGCATCATCTAATTATTAATTTGTTTGATGCCATTGACATCATTACCTGTGAGTATGATATCATCAACATATACACGTAGGTATATTACCTCTGAATTATTTCTTTTGATGAATAAGGAAGTATCTGCTTTGCTCATGATAAAACTTTGATCTTGAAGATAAGTAGTCAACCTATGGTTCCATGCCCTAGGTGCCTGCTTCAATTCATAAAGAGCTTTTTTCAATTTACATACATATGTTACCTTTCTTGGATCCTCATAGCCAAAAGGTTGAGACATGTACACCTCCTCTGAAATCCATCCATTTAGAAAAGCAATTTTTACATCCAATTGATACATGTTCCAATTCTTTAATGCAACCACACTTACCAATACCCTATGGTTGGCATTTTGGCCATAGGTGAGAAGGTTTCTTCATAATCAACTCCTTGGGTTTGTGCAAAAACCTTAGCCACAAGTCTAGCTTTGTACCTGCTTATAGATCCATCAGAATTCCTTTTGATCTTATAGATCCATCTAGAACCAATTACCTTCATGGTCTCCTTCTTTAGTACTAGCTTCCAAGTATCATTCTCCTTGAGTGCCCCTATTTCCTCATCAATAGCTTCCTTCCATTCTGCCTTGGTCTTTGCTTCTTCGTATGATGATGGCTCTTCAAATGATAAGTCTGTTGCAAGATAAACAGAGTGCTTAGTAACTAGGGAAGTGTCATACCCATATCTGATTGGTTTTTTGCTCTCCCTTTGTGATCTTTGTGATTGCTTGGTTGGATGATTCAAGTATATCCTCCAACTTCTTCATCTTGATTTTGCCTTTGGACTTCCATGTCTTGAACTCTTCTAGGTTGATGATGTCCTCATCATCTGAATTAATATCTCCATTCTGAGTAGGCTTCTCCTTTGTGAGGCTTGGAAACTCCTCTTCCAAGTCATAAGATAGTTTTACTTTCTTGTATTCACTATCAAACCAAGAGTCATTCTCATCAAAGACAACATCTCTACTGACCATGAATCCTTTATTTGAAGGGTTGTAGAACTTGTATTCTTTCTGATTCAAGTTATACCATATGAAGATACATTTCTCTGCCTTAGGGTCTAGCTTATCTCTTATCTAAGAAGGGATATGCACATAAGCTACACATCCAAAAATCCTGCAATGATCAAGTGAAGGTCTTCTACCATGCCATGCTTCATATGGGGTCATCCCATCAAGAGATTTGGATGGCAACCTGTCTACAAGATACGTGTCCGTAGATACACTCTCTACCCACAAGTAATTAGGTAATTTCTTCTCATTTAACATAGACCTAGTTGTTTCAGCAATTAATCTATTTCTCCTCTCTGCCACCCCATTTTGTTTAGGGGTATACCTTGTTGTAATTTCTCTCTTGATTCCTGTGTCGTGCAAGAATGCATCAAACTCATTTGAGAAGTAGCCTCCTCCATTCGACCTTAGTCTCTTTAGGTTTCTCAGTGTTTGGTTATCAACAAGTGCAAGATACTTTTTAAACCAACTGAATACTTCATCTTTGTGCTTCATAAAGTACAATACAATCCACCTACTGTAATCATCAATGAAAGATACATAATACCTTGATCCAAAAATTGAGGGATCCTCACTTGGTCCCCATACATCTGTATGGACAAGCTCTAGGTAGTCCTCATGCATGCAGCCTTTCCTTGAGAAGGGTAACCTGTGAGATTTTCCAAACTGATAAGCACCACATTTATAAATCATGTGTTGCGTATCCCAAGCACACATTGATCTCTACATATCTGTTTTAAGGTTCTTTCACCAGCATGCCCTAATCTCTTATGCCAAATTTCAAGCTCTCAAAGTGTTTCATGTTTGCAATAGCTCCTCGTCAAGCCAAACATTTAGTCTTGGTTTTCATCTTCAATCTTCATGAATATCCTACAATCCAATCATTGATTTAAATCTGCAAAGTACCATATAATGCTTTAGTCAACAAATCTGCACATTGCATGTTAGTTGATACATAAGTCAATTGAATCTCCTTGCTCAATAGCTTCTCTCTCACATAATGATAGTGAACCTCTATGTGCTTGGTCCTAGCATGATAAATGGGATTTGTTGCCAGATGTAATGAGCTTGTGTTATCTCAAAAAATCATTGGAGATGTAGTATGTAAACCCAATTCTCTATACAACAATCTGATCCATATGGCCTCTTGAGTAGCATTGGCCAATCCTCTATACTCTGCCTCTGTAGAAGATAAAGCAACAGTAGGTTGCTTCTTTGAAGACCATGATATTGGCTTATCACTTGCAAAGGATAAGTATCCTGAGGCACTCCTCCTATCATCTTTGCATCTTGTCCAATTTGCATTTGAATAAATCTTGATGTCCAACTCTGATGTATAAGGGAAATAAAACCATGATGTTGAGTACCCTTAAGGTACTTCAAGATCCTTTTGGCAGCCTCCAAGTGAGGTGCCCTAGGCTTGTGCATAAACTGACTTAGCACACTTACTCCATAAGCAATGTCTATCCTTGTCAAAGTAGCATAGTTGAAGCTTCCCACTATGCTTTGATAACCTCCAATGTTCTCAAGTACATCACCTTCATGAGCACTTAATTTTAAGTTTACCTCCATTGGAGTACTTGCAACTTTAGCATCTTGCAAATGAAACTTTTTCAACATATCCTGTATGTACTTTCTCTGAGTAATGTAAATTCCAGAGTTAATATAGACTAACTCAAGTCCAAGGAAATATTTTAGTGCTCCAAAGTCACTAATTTTGAACTTCTTCATCATCTGATTCTTGATCTATTTGATGCCATTAGCATCATTACCCGTAAGTATGATAACATCAACATATACACATAGGTATATTACCTCTGAATTACTTCTCTTGATGAATAGAGAAGTATCCTCTTTACTCATGACAAAACCTTGAGCCTGAAGGTACGTATGTAGAGAGTACACACGTGGAAGCAAAATGAAAAGTAAAGTACTCTCACAAAACAAAGAATGTGTGAGACACAAAATGAGTAGACCATGAAATGGGTAAACTCATGTGCATTAGAAATGAGCTCGCCAAGAGCATGGAGTAGGCTCATCAAGCTTCTAACCACGTAATTGACATAATGACTTTGTTCTCGCTGTCTCTTGTCAATAAGTCTTTGAGATCTTCTCGGATTACTTGAAGTACTTGCTTCTGAGTTGGAGTTTGGAAATATCGAGTCCCCCTCTGAAGTGTAGATAGGTGGACTAAGACTTGTACTTGAATCTTTTCTTGAGTATGAGGAAGATTCATTGAGATCACATCCTTCAAAATGGTGATGGAGTGGTTTTCCATATCATATAGACGGTATGCCTTTGATTGGTCACTATAGCCTATGAATATATGTTTCTTGAACTTTGATTGTAACTTATTTCTATCTTCTTTTGGTACATGAACAAAAGCTTCACTGCCAAAGACTCGAAATTAATTCACATTTGGTTTTCTTCCATAGTAGGCTTCGAAGGGTGTTTTGTTGTGTAATGCACTTGTAAATCCTCGATTAAGAATGTGAACAACAGTATGCATGGCTTCTGCCCAAAACTTGTAGGGTAGATCCTTGTGATGAAGCATTGTTCGTGCCATTTCCATCACACTGCCTATCTTTCTTTCAGCTACTCCATTCTGGGATGGAGTATGAGGCTGAGTGACTTGTCGTTTGATCCCTTTCTGGTTGAGAAAGTTATCAAAGTCATGATTGATAAACTCACCACCTCCATCTGGTCTGATGGTTTTAACTTTAGTCGAAGCTTCATTCTCAACTTCCTTGATCCAAGTTTGAAACTTAGAGAATGTGTCTTCCTTTGACTTCAAAAAGTACACCTAGATATAGTGAGAGTGGGCATCTACTAGAAGATAAAAGTAGAGGGATCCACTCATGGATGGGATATATATATACGTCCACATAAGTCCATGTGGATAAGGGCTAGTGGGTTCCTCTCTCGTGTTGAAGCTTCCTTGGGAATTGGGGCCCTGTGTTGCTTGCCTTGGGTGCAAGCTTGGCAGACATCAATAAGTTGCCCTATCTTTGGCAATCCCTTCACAAGTTGGGATGAAGAGATTTTGGATAAGTAAGAAGTGTGTCCAAATCTCTGGTGCCACAAACTTGAGTTTGATTCTTTGGATACAAAGCAAGATAGCTTGTAGAGGCCCTTTTCTTCAATACCTTGAGCAATGACATCCTTTGTATGGGGATCAACTACCTTAACTGAGGTGTTATCAACCCATACTTGTTT
The DNA here is from genome assembly GCA_020310875.1 of Ceratopteris richardii. NCBI lineage: Eukaryota > Viridiplantae > Streptophyta > Polypodiopsida > Polypodiales > Pteridaceae > Ceratopteris > Ceratopteris richardii. Next base: position 7,526,942 of record CM035441.1, on the reverse strand, counting down.
GTCCTGATCTGTAATGGCCTTGACGGAAAGTAGATTCATACATAAATTTGGAACAAAAAGAACATTGGATAAAGACTTGCATTCCCCCTGATGGTTGGAAATTTGAACTTTTCCTTTTCCTTCGATGGGTAAAATTTTGTTGTTGCCAAGATAAACTTCTCCCGTATGTTCTTCGAGTTCTTGAAAGGAGTCCTTGTCCTTGCACATATGGGAGGTAGCTCCGCTATCAAAGCTCCACTCATGCGGGGAGCTAGAAGTAACTAGGGCATTGGCTTCTATGGAGATGAAGAGTTCCTCACTGGAGCAGTGAGATCTATGTTGGGATCCTTTGGATGCTTGCCTAGACGTAGAAGCCTTCGATGATTGTTTCTTTTTGTAGCAAAACTTTTCTAAGTCTCCTGATTTTCCACAAAAATTACAGGTGAACTTCTTAGATGAATTATGCGATCCTTGCTTAGATCCATTGCAAGCCTGATGACTTGTGGTTTTGCCCTTATTGAATGGGCCTTTGGCCTTCATGACAGACTCCTGGGAGGAAGTCAATTTGGCTCGCGAGTCATGAAGGAGCAATAGTCGACGAACCTCTTCCCAAGATAAGACTTGGCCGTGATTATACAAAGTGGTGACAAATGTCTCGTACGACTTAGGTAACTTGTTGAGAAGCCGAATGGCCATGTCTTCACTAGAGATCTGCCTACCACATAGTGCTAACTTATGCTGGTAATCCTCAAATTGGGCTATGACCTTGGTAATTGTGTCGTGTGGCCTAATGGCCAAATTATGAAACTCGGCCTCTAATGCATATGTTTTTGAAGGGGTCTTATCTTCATACAAAGCAGCTAACGTATCCCAAGTGTCCTTGGACGTCTTACTGGCCGTGATATGGCCTTTTGTCAATTCGTCGCAGGCAAGTAACAGCTGACCTAAAGCTCTTCTGTCCTTGACATTCCACACATACCAATTGTCTAAGTTGGTATCCCTATTGGGTTCGGGGTCTCACCATCTACTACCTCATGAAGAAGATTCGTGTAGAGATAAGCACGCATGACATCTTTCCATAGATTGTAATTTTGTCCATTGAGGCGTTCATCCTTAGGCATAAAAATAGGGATGAAAGAGGATAAGAAGTTAGCCATAGATGATGAGCTACCTTCACTTTTGTTCATTACAAAGCTTTGAGGATAAAGTGTTTAGACACACTATCAAAGATACGTGCAAAAATTACTGCTTCAAAATAATCGCAAAGCTTGAAATGAACAACTGGACACCACGCTTAAAATTCTTGCGGGAGGGGGGGGGGGCTTAGAGTAGCCCTACACTTGTACAACACCAAGATAAGTCAACGCAAGAGGAGGGGGCTTATATTAGCCTGTTTGTACACCAATTGACTTAGAGTAGGCTTCAAAACTTAAGAAACTTTGTGGGTGGGCTTAGAGTAGCGTGCAACCTACAAAAGTGCACACACATGGTACTTTTCTTCTTATATTTTGAGTGTACAAAGAGGGAGGCACTTAGTGCCGAATGATAGGATTTGGTGATTACAATAAGTGGCGCGAACTTAGGTGCAAAGTCAATGATTAAGTGCCTTGGGATATACAATATATATAGGCTAGTAAAGTTCAAGGGGAAACCTTTGGAAGAGATACAAAATGATGCCATTGGAGGATTAAAAACCTTTGAGGAATTACAAAATAGTGTCTTGATGTTGGATGCTCAGAAAGGCAAATGTTGTGCCATAAACTAAAGGCAAAACCTTAATACAAAATGATAAGTTAATAAATTAAACATAAGAGAAATGGTCAAAAATCTTGATAAGGAGTAAAGATGATGTGTTTAAATAACGTAGGCCAAGAATAGCATCAATAACGTATGGCACAGTTGCAGTCATCAATATACATCACATGAATAAATACATGCCAAAACAGAAGGAAAGGTATAACAATTATGGACATGGCCACGTGGCTCTAGTTTCACGTGATCACTATAGAGGAGCTTCAAAGCCAAAATACTCTGCGTAGAGCACAGCATTAAACAGCGAGTCGTAACAAACGAGAACTATGTCGTAAAAAGAGAACACTCTCGTCAAAAATTACATGTTTTCACCTCATTTTTGGAATTCCTTTACACCAGTATACATATATTACAAAAATGAGGTGAAAACAAGTAATTTTTGACATTTTTTGTCATTTTCTCAAAAAAAAATGAGCTCAAAATGTAGTCAAAATTTCACTATATTAGGCATTGACGTGTCCCAAAATGTATATGATAAGACATTGACATGTCCAAAATCTATATGATAAGACATTGACATGTCTAAAATATATATAAGAATGTAGAAATCAATAGTTTTTACACAAAAATAACATTTTAGACATATCTTTAATGGGTGGATATCTGATTGTTATTCAAAATTGCTACAAAACATGGTTTCATTAACCAAACTACTTTGAGGCATTTACATAAGCACTAAAAATGTCTGAGAGCTTCAATGCAACTCACAACTTTGTCGATCTATGTCTACACCGTCATCATCTGATGCACTTGATTCAGTCTCATACTGTTGAGAGCTCTCTTCTTCTTCTTCTATATCCACAAGAGCTCTATCTTCATCCACGTACATACCAAATTCTGCAGGATCATGCACAACTCTTCTTGTTTTCCTATGATTTCCTGTACCACATACATCTGGAAGCTTTTGTTTTATCATGTTGATGGTTGCTTTCCTCAAGTGACCAGTTTTTGTCAAGGAAAAATCATAAACAAGAATATCTACATCATCCATTTTAAGAGTGGATGTGCTTCGAATATTCTTTTTCCTTTTTGAACCTGTTCGTTTAGTATCACACACCATTTCTAAGTTATATTTACCTGTGAATGCATTACTACTTTTAGTGTAATACCAATGCACCACCAAAGCCTCTATTCTTCTCTGATCAATATCTTTAGTTATCTCTAAAACCTTTGCAATCCAAAATGGTCTGGTAGCCTCATCACCATCAGCAAGTACTGCAATAAGCGTTCCAACATTTATCTCTATTAAATTTCCTTGCCATCTTGCTTCTGCCTGTTTTGTCATCCTTGGGCCTACATAAATATTTCTTTCTGGTGGATGTATAAAACTTTGAAGTGCATCTGCATTACATGCTTGGGCCACATTCACGAATCTTTGTGTACAAAAATCCCATGTGAATGGAACATCAACTGGCCAGTGACCTGCAATTGTATACTGTATAATCTCTTCTTGATGATTGAAAAAGTCCTCCCACCAAGATACATCTTGATCTCCAGCATATTTTTTTGCACGCTCAATATGTCTCTTCTTTTCAATGAGTGCATGCATCCAGCTTTTACTTTGATCAACCACACTTCCACATCTTTCTGTATTGTTTTTATCTTCATATGGTGATTGTTCTGCACCATACACTGTTACAGTAGACAAATTAGGCACCTGCAATAAGAATCTGCATCCATCTTTAGGCTCCCACCCAAGAGAAGATGAATACTGCTTTGCAAATAAAAGGGTTATTTCATCAACCCTCCTCATCAAGAATACATGGTTGAAACTAATATTGTGCAATGGAGCCAAAACCTTAGCACTGTTATCAAGGCCCATTGAGCAAAAGTGCTTAAAGTCATAAATCTGTGTGAGGTGTTGAACTTCTGGTTTTGGAGTATATGCTTCTGAAATCAGCTCAGATAAAATCGGAAGAGTAAAAGCATTGTTACGTGCCAACTTCTTAGAGAAAGTACTGAACATTTGATCAATGTGATCATGAGTGTGGCCAACCAGAAGAAAATTTACCTTAACCTTCTGAAATACCTGTTTTTCAACAAGCATGCTTAAATATCCAAAGACTGTAGAATTTTTATTCTCTCTTGGAGTATTATCTAGTTGCAAATATAGAGTTGGTGGCAAAAGACCCTTCCATGATTGCAAAACACGATGAATGACAGTAACTGTAAGGTTTGGATCATTATGCACATTCGGATATGTGAAGAAAACCTTGGACATTACAGTTCCATTGTATACCAAAGCGCCAACCAAATGCATTTGCACAAGGACTTCATCTCCAATGTCCTTAGGGATGCGATAAAAATGTGGCAAACAAGTTTTTTTTTTATCCATACCATCGATCAACAAACACATATAATGCTCCGGATTTCTGAGTGCCTTACTTCGATGATGAATTGCTTTCTTTCTCTCTAATGCTTGACTGTCACAATGGTTGTTAAGAAGGTTTTTAAAATTATGCTTTTCCTGTGGTGTTGTAGCCCCTTTTGCCATGTTTTTCAAAGTGGCGCAAACTGAACATTCACCCATTCTAACTTTACGAGGAATAGAAACATTGTTAAACTCTTCCTTCCATAATCGAGTAAAGTGACGATACAACACATACTTCTCATTTCTATTTTCCATGTCTTCTCTATATATTTGAAATACCTCTCGACGAGTAAAGTTATCTGACAAGTGCAACCTTCCAGTTGTAGGCATAACTTCACAATGCAAGCTAAAATAGTTCATCATCCAATTCATTGCATGACGTCCAACAGATCCTTTGGTCCCAACATGGAACGTATCCAAAATGAGATCCCCATTCAAAAACCCTTGTTGAACCCTATGTATTCTAAAATTTCCTACACCCATTGCAATTTTAAATGCAGCCCTACAGCATGGCATCCCTTGAGTAAAGAAATATTCCAAACCAACACGCGTTACTGACATGTTATCCTCAATCATTTGCATGCAAGAAACAAGGTATATATCTTGCCTTTCACTATCTAAATGGAGGAATTTTTCTCTTATGTGCTTTAGTTTCTTCATCCCTAAATTATACAAACATTTCAAACCACAACAATGCTTCACAATATCCAATGCAATCTGTCTATCTGAAGTAAGAAATTTAAATCTTTTTCGACTTACTTCACGAGACCTTCTTTTAAATCGTAGATTGAGCTTGCTTTGCTTTTACGTTGCTCCACATGCACTTGAGTCAAAAGGGAGATCAATGGTTGGATCAGATGGGAGATCAAGAGGTGCATTTGGTTGAGCAGCATTGCACTGTGAATTGGATAACTTAAATGACTCAACAGAAAACATGGAATCATCAGCACGTTCTAAATCATAGGGATCATCACTTCTCTGGAAAGGTTCAACTGAGAACAATGAATCAATATGAGCAGAGGAAGCTGATGCCCAAGCATCCACTGAAAAGATTGAGCTCATCTTCACTGAGTTCACAGAAGACTGAAGATGAATGACCTTTTTAAATAAGTAGAAATCCGAGATCAAGTGAAGATGTCACATCAAATGTCACATCAAGAAGATATGAAATCAAAAGCTTATTAAAGTACATTAAATAACATAAAACATCAAATTACATCAAATCACTTAATTACTCAAATATACACTAATAAGGGAACCAAAGATTTGATTCACTTTTGATTCAAATGAGAAACACAGTTGATTTCTAACTACATATGAGTCATTCAGTCTAAGCATTGTGAATGAATCAAAATATATCCAAGTTGAGTTCCAATAGGAATATATAATAAAATTGTTTGGAGAAATTTTACAAGAAGAAATTTTACAACTGGAATATATCCAAGTTGAGTTCCAACTGGAATATGCTATGCCATTGAACACTATACAAGAAGAAATTTTACATTTGGTTAAGATTTCAAGGATTAGGTTTTATTGTGGTCTTGGCTAGATATCAAAGAGGTAGATGAAAGTATATTGAAAAAGAATTATGTGTAAAAGAGGCACCTACATTGATTTTCCATTTCAACAATGTGTTACAAGATAAATGTGAATATGAACTAAAGTGTGGAGGATAACCCTATAAAGATGTCATTAATCTCACAACTTAGACCTAATTTTCTCCCAAGCAACAGACTCTAAGAAAAAACTTCTACATGAGATTAGAAATCCTCATGTACATACCATACTGTTGCCATTGAAGTTTAATTTCCATGCAAATGTATATAAATAGTTGCAAGGTTCTGTACTAGAATGTTTATTCATAGTGATTTTCCATTTCAACAGTGAGTTACAAGATAAATGTGAATATGAACTAAAGTGAGGAGGGTAATACTATAAAGATGTCATTAGTCTCCCACATTTAACACAACTTTGACTTGATTTTCTCCCAAGAAAGAGATTCTTAGAAACAAATCTCTACATGAGTTTAGACATCCTCATGGACATACCATACTCTTGCCATTGAAATGTAATTTCTATGCAAATGTATATAAATAGTTGCAAGGGTCTATGAATATTTCATTAAAGTAGCTCTGAAACAGCCTATTTGTGTGGGAGCTATTCCCTGGTTAGATAAGTTGACAGATTTAGTTAGCAAGTGGACTCATTCAGTTAGATCCAGTTAGTCTCTGGTTCAAGTTACCCAATTGCCTATAAATACCAGAGGAGGAGATCATTCGCATTTTCAAAATCCACGAGCAAGAGAGAGCAGCAGAGCATAGACAGCCATGGAGCACAGAGGTCAGCATACCAGCAAGCCAAGTCTGATGGAGAAGAAGAATGTTGGCAAAAGTACCAAGAGGTAGACAAAATCATAACATAAATAAAGATTCCAAAAAGATTCCCTCTGTATATCTGTGTAAATATCTGATTTCTAGGTATTTATTTTTCTTACCTCTAGAAATATGGATCCAAAGCATGTACAGCTCGATGCCTGGCATCGACTTTAAGGTGTAAGTCGATGCCAGGCATCGACTTAGGATTGCAAGTCGATGCCAGGCATCGACTTGCATCGACAAGTCGATGCCTGGCATCGACATGCACCTGCAAGTCGATGCCAGGCATCGACTTGGGCCCAAAAGTCGATGCCAAGCATCGACTTGCCGGCATCAACATGCACTGAAAAGTCGATGCCAGGCATCGACTTTTGGGTGCAGAGTCGATGCTTGGCATCGACTTTTGGGCCCAAGTCGATGCTTGGCATCGACTTTTGGGCCCAAGTCGATGCCAGGCATCGACTTTGTGTGCAAGTCGATGCCAGGCATCGACTTGAGGGTAAAAGTCGATGCCAGGCATCGACTTGGCCCAAAAGTCGATGCCAAGCATCGACTTGGGCTCAAAAGTCGATGCCAAGCATCGACTCTTGCACCCCCAAGTCGATGCCTGGCATCGACTTTCACCCTCAAGTCGATGCCTGGCATCGACTTGCACACAAAGTCGATGCCTGGCATCGACATGCACTTAAACATCGATGCCTGGCATCGACCTGAAGCTCAAAATCGATGCCTTGCATGGACTTGGGCCTTTGAACCCACATTTACGTTTGATCTGATATTTCCAAGTGCCTTCAGGGATGCGGAGTACAAGGATGAAAGGCCCATCAAGAAGCTCAGAGTCACCATGGGCTCTGGTGACCAGCAACGTGACAAAGGCAGTGATCACCAAGCAAAGCCAAAGAAAATTATTGCACCATTATCCTCTTAGAAGGCCAGCAACCCACTAGGAATATCCTCAGGTGGACAAAGTAGCATAAAAATTCCTGTGGAGGATCCAAATATGAAGGAAAGGTCTAGGGAGACCGAGGTCATGAGGACAGATCGTCCACTTTGGGACATGACAAATCTCGAGTGGTGCCTTCAGTACGTTGAAGAGAAGAATGCAGTCCTCCTTGTGTTCGCAGGGGCCTATGGCAGAGGAAAGATCACGACAACACAAGGTTTTCAGTATGGACTTGTTTACAAACTGGATTATGAAGATGAAGATTCTGACAACCTGCTGTTCTTGGTGGAGACATCGAAAGGATTAAGAAATGTCATATGCAAGATGGATTTCTTGTGCCCAGAGTGCTGTGTTCCAGAAGGGCTAGCTCAGATATGCAGAGACTCAGTGAATTTCATCAAGGACCTGATGCCATGGATCCAGGGCAATATCATGCCAACACAGCACAAGAAGACGACCCCTGTAAAGGCAAGGGGTAAGCAGAGTGTGCAGAAAAAGCCCCAAAAGAAAAAGAAGATAATTTCAGAAGAGGAGTTTTCTGACTCAAGCTCTAGCTCTGGGGACATAATTGTTGCACCTGGTGGAGAGCTTGCATCTGGTGTGCTTGGCACTGAGCAGAATAAGATGAGGGAGGACATAGCTAGAAGAAAAGTTGTGAAGAAGGGGCAGTTGTTCCACCTGCCGATTAATATTATCCACAGGCCACCAGTGGATCCAGTCATAGGGAGGAGGCCCCTTGAGATCAGGGAGCCACATAATTTGCACGTCCAGAATCTTAAGAAGAAAATGAAAATAAATCCTCATGCTACTGTTGTGCCATTCCTTGTCATGGTGGATCCGAATGAGTGCAGCTGTGTGGAGGATTTCAATGAGGGTTTGTTTGAGGATTACACTTATTATGTGATTGGAGGTTCACACTCTGCAGAGGCTCGTAGACATTTAGTGAAGGAGCACCCTACTACATTTTTCTTTAGGTATGCAGAGTGTAAGATATATGCTGGTCTTACAACTGAGGAAGCCAAGCTTCTTGCTTGGGATCACAACAACGACAATGACTACAGGCAGAAAATGTCCTCCATAGAGAGAATTCAGTTCTTCCACCATGAATATGAAGATTGTCTTGTGAAGGAAGCTGGAAGAATACATCCCAATCTACGAAAGCAATGCCTTATTGAGGTTGGAATTGCATTGGATGAGAATAGAAAGTCAGATGCTTTGAGGAAATATGATCCATGGTTTCAACTGGCATTCAGATCAGGTGAGATCTGGGATCTACAGGATAGAATTTTCACAATGTGGGAGCACAAGGAGGTCAAGGGCCAGAAGCAACGAAAGTCGAGGCCAGACCCACAAGTTGATCTGAAGGGAAAGGGAAGGAAAGTTGACCTTTCAATTGAAGAGGCTCCTGAGGACATGAAGCTGACCCCATGGAGGGCCCTTCAAGGAATCAAGGATGATACATTGATCATATCAACTTTGTCAAGGGTAATCTCGAAGGAGTTAAGCCTCGAGGAGATGGTGACTGAGCTCAATAAGTATGTATGTTATTCTCAGATCCTTTTTCCCTCCTCCCATGCTTCTTGTCTAACCTAGTCTCTTTTATATTTATGTGTCTGTAGTCATAAAGTGTACATGAAGATTCAGGAGGTGATGATGAAGAGGCTGGGTTGCTTTTGTTGGACAGAGGTCCAAGCAGACTATCCAACCACATCATCCTACAAAGCCTTATCAGAATATTTCATCCTGTTTCGTGATTGGGTAGGTTCTCTTATCAGAATATTTCATCCTAACCAATTTGATGCATTGCATGGCATCGACTTGGGGGCATAAGTCGATGCCTGGCATCGACTTGGGGGCATAAGTCGATGCCTGGCATCGACTTGCAGCATAACTCGATGCCTGGCATCGACTTGGGGGCATAAGTCGATGCCTGGCATCGACTTGCAGCATAAGTCGATGCCTGGCATCGACCTGCAACAAAAGTCGATGCCTGGCATCGACCTCGTGGCAAAAGTCGATGCCAGGCATCGACTTAGGTCCCAAGGTCGATGCCAAGCATCGATTTTCAGTAGAAGGTCGATGCCTAGCATCTACCCCAACAAGAAATCGATGCCATACATCCGTTCTTTATGTTCTGTTTGCTGTACTGAAGAGCTCTTTTAATTGTCTTTCCAATTTGTTCTGCAGAAACCAAGGAAAAGTAAGTCTACAGAGGTACTAGATGATTGCCCCCCTGCATTCCTTGCTCACATTCAAAGAGCAAGGCATGAGAAATCTAGACTGAAAGCGAAGGAGATGGATTTTGATGATGAACCTGATCTTAAATGTTTCTCCAATCCCCTAGACCCCCTTAGGCCTGTATATTACAATGTGTTCTGTAGTGATGTAAATAATATTTGTTCTGTTGTGCCTAGAAAACATTTCTCCCTTCTCATGGCGGACATACCCTATGGATTTAGGATGTTAGGATCAGTTAATGATGATGAACCCTTCAAACACCCTCAGATTCGGAAGATGGTCACTGATTTTGCAGAGTTGACTATGTCTCCTCTTTGGAGGATAGTAATTTTCCATAGCAGAGACCAGTCTTTCTCTGTTTCAACTGCTCTGAAGGCAAGATGTCATGTTGTGGAGTGCCTCACTTGGTAAGTAATCTTCTTTCTATCTCCATGGCTTTAATGATGCCCTCTGTGACTCATAGTTCTTTTTTGCAGGGTGAAGACAAACGTAAATCACACTCCTTTGCATCGGTTTGTGAGCGCCACTGAATGCATTACAGTTGGCTATTATGATGAAGTAAGCAAAAGGAGAGTCAGGGAGCATTGCAATGAGAATGGGATCTCAAATGTGCTCATGTTCCCAGCTGTTACCAAGAAACTTCGTCATGTAGCTGGGGACATGACATTGGTTAACCCTTATCAGAAGCCACAAAAACTCATAATGAGATTGCTTCAGCTATTTTCCAATGATGATGACTGGGTCCTAGACCTTTTTTCGGGCACAGGTAATTTCAATTTTCACAATTTTCATTAGTCATGGTTGATTGAAGCCTCTAAGAGGTTTTCTGCTGTTTCAGGAACGACTCTGGCTTGCTCCTTAAAGATGTTCAGGCACTGCATAACTGTGGAGAAGGATGATGCTCAAGTGAGCTTCATTAGAATGAGAATCAATGGGCTGAATGAATGCCCAGATGAAGACCAAGAGGTTGGAAGGAAGCACATTGCAGATACGGAGAGATTCCAACCAGCTTCAAGGGAGTCTGTTCCCCCACTTGCAGATGAACCTGGGGACATGGCTGACCTTGAAGAGCCAATCTTGGAGCAAGAGAGGCAAGATAGGTTTTCTAATGTGCCAGAGGATACCAATACCCTTGAGCCTGAGGAAAGCTATGATCAGCTTCTATTGTAGATTCACATAACTCTTGTAAAACACATGAAATGTAAAAGATCATTTTAATGGAAATATAATTTGGAGTTCTGCTTCCACTTGGTGTTCAGCTTGATTTATCTTGAGCATTTCTCTGATCATGTGTGAATGTTTCTTAGTATAATTTTGTTGAATATTATCTTCTCTTGGGAATGCTTTTGTGAAGTGTATTTCATATTCTGTTAATATGGCCAGGCATTCAATGGGGATCTTAACCATACAAAGGGGATGATCTTAATTGCCTTGTTAAAATGCTCTGATTTTTGCAACACATGTACTCTAATTTTCGAGTAACTTTTAATTAGCTATCATCTGTGCTTGTTGAGGTTATAGATGTAATGAAGGAGCTTCGCGAATTCTTACTTGTACCTTTTCAACTCTAATCTATTGTCCAAGATCATGATGTGGGATTCTTGGTCATGCTCAACAACTAGTTTTCATGGCAGCAAGAATTTTAGTATATCTATCTTGACTACTTGGGATATGAGATCAAGCTTCTAAAGACAATATTTACAAGCAAGACTCGTGATGCTTTCTAGATATTGTAAAATGCCCACTTTTTTGGTTCATATAATGGTATTTAGGTAAAAAGAAAAAGAGAACATGTCTTTGTTCTCCTTTGTTGTGACTCAGTGTTATTAATGAGGTGTTGCAATCTCGGGCATTGTTTGAAAGATCTGAGTCCTGATGCACTAAACCTTTAGTTTCTAGGGTGGATGAATTAGACAATACTGGTGCATCACTCGCTTTCTCTCTCGCTTTCTCTCTTCCACAGAGGATGGAGCACCACAGAGTAATTGAAGGGCTCGTGCTATGGCAGAGATTGTCTGTTTCTCTCCCTCTCTCGCTCCCTCTCTCTCCCTCTCTCTCTGTTATATGTGTTATACGCAAATGAAAGACATAGCCCTTCGGTTGGCTAATAAGGGAGTTGCGCTGGCAGTTACTGACTCTGCTCTAGATGTCGTGCTATTAGGAGCTTATGATCCGATCTATGGTGCCAGACCTCTTCGCAGATGGCTAGAGCGCATAGTTGTCACTAAACTGTCTCCAATGCTTATAAATGATGAGCTTGATGAGAACTCTATTGTCTACATTGATGCTGCACCTAGTTCAAAGGCAGACATGAGTGCAAAGCAATAGAGCTCAATCTCTCTCTCTCTCTCTCTCTCTCTCTCTCTCTCTCTCTCTCTCTCTGCACTCATTAGGGCTATGACTACAGCCTCGCTATCGCTTGATACCTCCCAAACGGCTCAGAGAAGCTTTTTCTGCACGCACATCAGTGACAAAACTTACACGAGAGCTTGCGCTAATCAAAGCTCACTCGTCTCTCTGTTGTGCATATTGATGCAGTACTTGCTTTAGTGTAACAGTTACGTGATTCCGGAGGCGCTAACGCTGGCAAAGGCGATATGGCATGGAAAATCTCCTACACAAGGTACTTGGCATAGGGAGTACTCATTTTGGCAATGACCATGATAGTGGTTGCTATTACTGCCTCATTGGTAGGGTTCGATAGCAGCCATTTTTTAAACCCATTCCAAGGAAGACTCCGAGAATGGCAATGATGAAAGTTGTGAGCACCTCTATAGGGCTGCTGAAGCTGTCTCCATTGGCACCGTCTAGAATGACCCAGCAATTTTCCTCATCGCGCTGGTTTACTGGTTTACCTGTTCTTACAAACAACGCATCTACTGCCATCTCTTTCAACAGAAGGGTGCTTTCTACCGTTGTGGCCTCTCCAACCGTTTTTGGACTCGGACATTACTGTAATGCCATGACAGGGCAATGTGGGTTCCGAGGTTACTGGTCACTTTACAGATTCTCAGCTCCAGGAGGTTCTCAATGAGATCCGACCATTACGGATGAGCCTACCCACAGAGCAGCCAATCGCTTCACCAATAATCGATTGCTTCCACCTTCGATTGCTTCCACCTGATTTGTCCTTGGAGCCTCAAAATATTCCCAATGGTTTTCCGGAGCAGGAGAGACTTGGGGCATGCAAAGAATATGTGGCTTAGATCCTCAATGCTATGACAGCAGTGCTTGCACCATGACGAAGCCCCATAGATTTTGCTAGCTTTAGATTAGTCGAGATACCACAGTGGAGAATTTTCCACATGAGGACTACGTTTTTGGTCTCTATGAGGGGATGCCATATAAACATGAACTTCAAGTCCCAATGCAACCTTGTCCAAGTCACGCACCACTTCTTGTTAAGCGTGATATGATAGTCCGTGTTAACCTTGCTCCTAGGAATTTAGGACAAGCAGTTGCCATTGTGCCACATTAGACCCTCTTGGCATGAAGGGTCCCACCCAAGGAGGAGTCAGGTTTTTTATCGTTCCAACGCAGTGCATCTGCTCTAGAGAAGAATCCATTCTTCGTGGTTCATTCTTATTTCAAGGTCTATGTCCTCAAAGCTGAACCACTAGCCATTTTCTTATTTCCATATGTGTTTCCAATATTTGAAGCCCTTGTTCTAGAGCCTCTTAGCATTTTGGAAGTTCCACAAAGCCACATCCTTGATGCTAGTGATTGCGAACCAGATTTATTCATTCTGTCTAATACCGGCTGCCCTTTTCCAATCGTGATTGATTTTGATAAATCGTTTGAACTTGTTCCAACTCTTCCATAGGGATCACACAAGATTCACTCCTTTAGGGTAAACAAGAATCAGGGAGAATAATAGGGTAAGGAGGCCCAATTCCTTCCAACCAAGGAGGCCCACTAGCATAATCACATTCTTATATATTCCTGAAAAATGAGTTTGGGCCAGGAGGACTCACATTATCATAATAGGGTAAGGAGGCCCAATTCCTTCCAACCAAGGAGGCACACTAGCATAATCACATTCTTATATATTCCTGAAAATGCGTTTGGGCCAGGAGGAGCCCTTTTTCTCACATGTTCATAAATCAAAAGGAGAGATGAACAGCGCATGTTGTTTCTCTGCATGAGAGGATTCTTTAACGTGCTCAGCTAAATATATACGAGAGAGAGAGAGGGAGAGAAAGACAGAAAAATAGAGAGAGAGAGAGAGGAGAGGTATAAAATCTAGAGTTCATCCAATGCAAATCGAGACGGTAAGTGGAGTTTTGTTTGAAGGTTTGAAATGAGATAAATATGAGAAGGAAAGTACTAGCAAAAGTATAGATGGTCGATTTCCTTCTTTAAGTGAATATGATGTATACGAAAGAGGAATTATAATCTTTAGACTTTCTTGAACATTTAGGTATTCTCTTTATCTCTTTCCCTCCATATAATGATGGATAATGAAACTGTCTCCTCATGTGAATCATTGTTTGGCAACGAGTCCCACTCCCAAGTGCAACCCAATTTTTGAAACCGTCTACCATATGAACCTAATAAAGTCTTCCCGTTTATTAACAAAATCTGTTTTTCCAAAAGAATGCATGTCTTTCTTACCATTAAAGAGCAAACATGAAAAAATTGATTAAATTGTATGGAATCTCAGATCAATGTTAATGTTCTTGTGTGCACCCCTGAGTCGGAACCTTTCCGACAGTGCAAAGATTGTTAGTTTTCTTTCGTAAATGTTTACCCGTTAGTAGCGGCATCGATATATGCATCGAAAATTATCTTTTTCATCGGTATGTACGTTTGTATACCAAGGATTAAATTGTATAAATAATAAAAAGTAAAAAAATATCAATATACAGATGAGTAAGAAAAGAAAATTCATATATTTAATCGCTATATTGATGGAGATATGTATTCATCAGCTAAACTCGTGTTCAATGTTGGTAACTGTATTTCTAACGGAGTAACAACAATACCCATCATTCTTAGTTCAACTTGCAAGCATTAAAACCCCGTTTTTCTTAGTAGTGATATAGAAAGAATAATATCATTTATAGATTGCTATATTATTCTTTCATAATGAGAACATTATCAACAAAAAGTGTGATTGTGAAATCGGCCGCATTTGACATTCGACTTGAAAAGTATGAGTACTTGGATATGTTCCTTTTCGTTTTCTTGTATTTTTCGAAAGGTTGAACCATATTAATTAAAACGGTATGTGCCTTTGTGTTAAGCGAAAGTTATCTGTTATAAATAGGACGAGTGGACTTTCCTTTTAGAAAAAACAGTATTACAAGTGACAGGATAAATGGAAAATCTGGACACTCCGTAAGCCCTTTTTATCTCTGGTCATTCAGTTAGCTTTATTCGATCCATTTTCACATGTTCCTAGTAGCTAAAGAACGTTGGCTCATGGCACAATCCCGAGGCATCAATCGTGAGGAATGGTGAGGGTACAAGTGCATGCTCCAATATCTTCAATAATGCGAGGGAAAATTGATAATATTGATTGTGCATTGAGGTAAACTTGTTTTTTTTCTTCCATATTCAACTCATTTCCAATGTAAAACGATATTGACTGTTAGAACTTCGGTTATGTTTTTGGCTCTTGTCGATACTTTAAAACGGATATGACATTTCTTCTTTTAATTGGACAGAAGAGAACCGACACATGCAAAAGTGTACTTTTATAACCTGAACTGTCGATGAAACCTTCCCTTTTCCACATGCTAGAACTATCATGAATACCAACATAATAAAAATATTTGATCAAATTGAGTGGCATGGTTTAGCGCATGTGCCTTGTACTCTTAGGCAGATGGTTAGGATTCAAGTCCCGCCTAGGGCTGAATGCCTCAGAGTTCCCTAAGATGGGTGCCTCTACCTTATGAGCTCTGGTGTGTGTGTGTCTTTCCAATTCATTGTGATCTCAAATATATATATATATATATATATATATATATATATATATATATATATATATATATATATATATATATATATATATATATATATATATATATATATATATATATGATCAGACCTTTCCGATTTCCCCATGCGAAAAGAACCATTAAAAACCACCAGAGAAAAATGTTTCATCCATTTCTACTTAGACTTGCAATGCAGTCTCTGATACTTTCGACATTTCTATGCTGGCAAAATAAGCCCACGAATTCTTCACCTTTTAATGTCATAGGGTTTATCCCTATATATTACTTGAGCAGTTTTAGGCGACAGCCTGTGCTTTCTAGATTGCTTTTCCTCTTATAACCTTTATAGTGACCGAAATACGATGAACTGAGATTGTAATATCAAATTTCTCATACGAGATAACTGTTTCAATACAGAATTAGTTTTCCAATATAGTAAAGTATTCATGTATATGTTGTGTGTACAATGTACATGCATGTTCAAATAAACTCAATTAAAAACCACTACCACTATTGGGGAGCTTTATGGGAAGCTCCGTTTTCATAGCCTAGGCTTCATGAGAATTTTCTTACGGAAACCTGAGGCAGGGATTGCATTTTGGCGCTCTCTCTCTGTTTCACACACACATGCACACACACACAAACGCAGTGCACATGGTGTGGGAGTACGAGAATAGATTCCACCTCGATTCTCCTGTCCCATTGACATTCTAGATATCCTTAAAGAATCTGTCCCTCATAACTTAGGGTACATGCATCTGTGGGTCGAGTGCAGATGGGTACGTGAAAAATTCGATCTCGGACGAAAGACCTTGTCTGATAAGCAGAGCAGGACCAACCAATTCACCCTATTGTGTAGAGCTGCACCTTACCCCATATCGTTCGCACTTGTTTTAGCTCGTCTACTTGTACCATTTGTTTATCTCAGCCCATTGACACACACAGACACACAGACGGGGACAAACATACAATTCAAACGTCCATGTCGCCGGAGTGAATAGTTGGATGAACTAGCCAAGGGACAGATACATAGCTTCCGCACCAATCTCTAAATCCTGAATCTTAAACGTCCCTTCTTGTAAACTCATATTCATTATTATGCTTACCCAACAAACCAAATCCTTACGAAGGTTGTCCGTTGGGCACCAGCATCTCCTCAAAAAGGTCGGATGCACTTCACTTCTGGCGAAAACGTCGTGTCGTTAACACTCCTAGCTGCGCCGTAATGAGGTTTTTGTACTACATAGCCTGGGTATGTCTTCCAAGCATCAAAAGACACAAGAGTTGCTAGATGTTCGAGTCCCTGTGTAAGTATGTAGGTTCAATCCTACTTGACGCGTTTGACTGTTGAGCTGAGTAGGTTTTCATGTCATCAAGCAACTTGCGTCTAGGATTTTTTTTTTTTTATTTGAGAGTACAATGAATTTGGAAAGACACACAAGGTAGAGGCACCATCTTATCCAGCCTTAGGCGGGACTTTAACCCTGGCTATCTACTAAACCACTCCCGTTGGATGTTTCCTGGAGACTCTTAGAATATGTGGGACTTTGGGATTTCTACGCATCAATTTAGCTGAATTTTTCGGAGACTCTTAGAATATGTGGGACTTTGGGATTTCGACGCATAGCTGAAACCTAGCTGAGCCTTCATACTCTTGAAGCACTTCATTCTTTGGGCCATCAAAGTAACTAGCCTCTAACGATCCACAGGTTTGTCAGTAATTCCTTAACTGTGCCTCTCAGGAGTTATTGACAACTCTGTAGATCGTTACACCAGCGAACTGGTTAACTCTTGAGGGTTTTCCATGCCTCCTTTTCTATGATATAACAGGCGTGGCGGTACTACACCGCCTCACCCTGTTGCATCCATCTAGTAGAAGTGAAACTGAAACTTGTAGAAACAAATATTAAATCCACAATAACCAGACATATCAGACTAACTAACTGACTATATACTTTGGATTTGGTTATAGGAAGCCAGTAGGTTCAAAAGTTAATGAGAACTTGAGGGCCGATGAACTACGCCTCTGATTCGCACATCAAACTCGTTCAACCTACAAGGCATTTAAAAATGCTTCTCTACCAGTCACCTTTTTAAACCTTTTCCCCTCCTATCAAAGCCAGACAGCAAGTACAAAATGGGAAATAAATGTTTGAAATTGATTTCCAAGGGCTTATCAGTGCTCTTCCCTCTTACCATGTACTTTGAATTCGCTTTAAAGAGAACGATAATATTTAAAAAAAAAGAAAGGTTTTGCAAGGCCAGCAACCTATTCCTCTCACGTTTTTCGTCAGGCTATTTGAGGTTTCAGTGTGCTTTTCGCCCTTAAAATATGAATCCGACGGTCGACCTCTCAAGGTTCCTGTCAAACTGCTTCACCTTCCAAGATGTAGTCTGTCCTTGCATTCTGGCATTTGAGACGTTTGTCAAGTAATATGTGCACAAACCATGTACTTTCACTTCATTTATAATTGTTCCATTAATATTACAAAACTCTGGAAATCTTTTTCTTAGGTTTGAGAGGGCTCGTACATACTTTTTCCATTTCCTATATTACTGCAAGTCTGCAAGGTGTATTCTCTAATTATAGGGAACGCCTCACAGGTTAATTTAGGAAGTCTAAGAACCATGTTTCACATGGTTTCGATTAAAACAATTGTACGTCTAGGAAGTTGTGTGTCCTTGTCTCATTTCTGATTGATTCTAGCTGGTCAAGGAGCAGCAAGAGTTTAAGAAGAAAAGTTTTTGAAGTTAAAATAAAGATAAATCTTACGGCTTCCGTAAAACTACTTACACATGCAACATAATCATTTCACAAATTTTCCTGTTACTAACAATTTCATCTGTTCGATAAGCCTTCATAAGAGCTTTTGTGAAGGTCGATAAGCCAAATCTCTACTAATCCAACCAAACTCAGATAGAAACTGAGCCTTGAAGAGTCTTTTCATTGTTAATTATAGATTAGTTTAAAGACGTGCAGATCTTTATGATGCAAGGACTACAAAAAGCTCGATTCCCTCTACAGAATCTTCCCGTAGGTAAAACATAGCATTTATATCTAGGACCAAAATAAATTCATAAAGCTATAGATTCTATAAGTGGTTGCCATCATTGACACCTCCATGTTCGCAAAAATGGAACAAACAAAGAATTATTTCAGAATTCAAGTTCTCTATCTCTCTATTTAATTTTTCCCTATCTCTTTGTGCTTTTGTTTTCTATTGTGTCATGTTTATTGCATAGAGAATCCCCATGGAATTTGTTAACCTCTACACTAGTATCTGCCATAGTTTATGTACTTACAAAATACAATCACAACATAGTCATCTTCACTCTAAACTTGAAGGGATCATGAAGGGTTATCCTGTTATAGGACCCTAAACTTTTTCTTTACACTTAGTGTCTCTACACAGTTCAATTACCAGAATGATCATTCAGTGGCTCACACACTATTTATTATGCCTTCACGTATTCCTCAGATAATTATAGACTGCAAACTTTATCGAGTACAACAACTTATCAATTGTACAACGGAATCAACATGAATGCAATTACTTAACACAACAATAATCAGAACTTCAAAGCAAAGGTTATGTGCTAGTGCTCGAAGCACCACCGACGGCTAGAACGTGATGTGTGTGTATGTCTCATAATCCATAATTCATTATATTAATCCATTGCTTTGAAGGTATCGTATCCCTGTTTATATCATTTCAAATAATCTTCACTAAAAAAGATCTTTCCCCTCAGCCCTAACAGTGGCATGCCTAGAGGTCCTAAGCCCTATAAAGAAGGAATGGTAGAATCATTATCTTAATCTTCAGAAGGAGCAAGATCATCCTAGATAGCAAGCTTCAAAAAATCATGTGCTTCAATAAAAGTAGTCTGCATATGCTTTTGAGTTGTATTTATTAACGACTAGAACATAATGTGATCAATTACGATAGTGTCTAGTGCCTGCAAACTTGCAGCCGTACTATCAGACAAGAGTGCCTCGGCTTGTGCTTCAACAAGTTGCTAGCCAATTTCCTCATGAACATAGAAGTCATGGCGAAAGATGGCCCGGTAGGTATGGTTGGCAATCCTCAAATTGGCATGAGTAGATTTGGAGAGCATGAGCAGTAATTTAGTGGAAAGTGGGTAGCATTATTAAACTGAATATCGATGAGAGGATTGTGAAAGGCTTCACTTTTTTTGTTGTACTTGCATCATTTCATAAGAATACTCATTTAATGTAGCTCGCAACCCTAATTTTTCTTAATGAATTTTTCAATAGTGGTTTTGTGAGGCTCATTAGCATCCTATAGATTTTGAACTATGTGCAATGCTTTCTCCTGGTCATGAGTAGTCTTTAAAAAAACATAAAATATAGAGTTTTTTGCTTTCCATGTTCATACGACTATGACAGAATATGACATGCAAGAACCCAATGAGATAGGTTAGCTTCTTAATCATGAACTATTCCATGTAATTGACGTATTTGTTTTTCCATGGACTGATTTTGATACAAAAATTATCAACCTCGCCAGCAATCATTTCCTATGCATGTATAAGGAATAAGTGGATACCCAAAAGGTCATGAAATGAAAAAATTTGATAAACCCCAATAGTCCAATATGTCGCATCAGGGGTCAAGCAAGGTAGGGTACCAGCACATAGTCAAACATAGAGGAGTAGCGGAGTACACTAGAGTAGAATAAGCTAGAGAGAGAGAGGAGAATGTTGGTCACTAGATTGAGCCAAGTGCAGGCACATATGAGCAATAGAAGGAGGATGATCAATAGGCGAGGAAGGGGAGTTTTTGCACGAGGAGAGGGAGGTTGTACCATGATATCCATATGAGGCTGGGAAGGATTTTGTGGACTAGCTGCCACCGTATCGATAAGGGGCAGAGAAGAGAGTTATGGAATAGTGGTCCTTGCAATAATAATAGACATAGAACTAGGAACAACTTCTTAAGGGAACAGGAGGTGTTGTAGATTTCTCTGGGAAGAATCCACAAGATTGGATCACGAGGGTGGTAGTGGGCACAACAAAAAAGAATGTTGAAACTTTGATCATCCTCATTTGAAGGTGGAGGTGCAAGTTGTAAATGAGGAAGAAGAGTGGCCATGGTAGATGTTGGCAGAACCAAGGAAACTCATGGGTGAACGGGAAATTTGTCTAGGAACTGAATGGTGAAGATATAAGGGATGTGTGAATAGGTGGAGATGTTCTTTTGTGATGTTGTTGCTCTAGCACGATGGTGAGAACCACGTTAAGAAGCTTCACCTCCTTAATGTCAATCCGTGGGAGAGGTAGGAGTGATATGAAGATCGTGAATGTGAGATGATGTGAGAGTGAAGGTGAGAAGCACAAAGATGCACACACACATACACACACACAATGAAGAGACAAGCAAGACACAATGGAAGGTGGGAAACTAGCTCTATTACTCAAGAACACTCTTACAAGCTCAAAAGAACTCTAATCTCAAACAAGCTAACCTCAAAAATGAGCTCTCTAGCTCTTTTTATAGTTTCTAGACTAGTTTTGACCGGTTTCACATCTAGTGACCGGCCTAGTTAAAAAATAGGTCGTAGAGGCTATTTGGAAGGGTAAACGATGTCTAAAAATAACGAAAATTGGTACGTGCATTCTACCTAAGCTCCTCAAGCTCGAGGACTCCTCGGCTTGCACAAAATGGAGCTATGGATTACAAAATGGGGTTTTCTATGATACATATGTTACAATTAGTGATAACAATCACTGTTGAATGTTTGGAGAATTAATAAGAATTATATTTGTTTGAAAAATTGATCCGCCTGGCTCCCTGCTCTGTCTTTACATGCTTCCGTGGCGTCTGTGCCTCTGGCTGCTTCCAACACCCCCCTCCCTCTCGCTTCTGTCGTCCCTGACAGAACCTTGTTGTGAGGTCTGCCGGATATAGTTCTGTAGGAGGTCTTGAGCGAGGGTGTGCTCTGATATACGAATGCCTCGGGCTAGATCAGCCTCGAGTTTCTCCCAGTCGATAGGTTGCGGCTCGTCTGGTGGTGGGAGCTGATAATGTGTGGAGTACACCATTCGTTCACAGGCGAATAATTGCAATAAGTGTGTGGGCCTGCTTATAAATACCTCTGAATGGTACTCCCAAAAGCCGGTGGTGAACATTTCTTCGAATGTCTGCTTGTAGCATGCCGGTAGGTATTTGATTCTGCAGTGCCAGGCGTAACACACCCGTAGCGATGGCGTTGTGCTCATATCATAGACTAAATCAAAGTTGCCATGCTCAAAGCCCGGGGTGTTTACATGGGGAGCCTTGACGCGTCGGAAGACTTTAAAGATCATTTGCATCATGTCAAAGATTTTGACAGTCATGTGCGCGGCAATATCATTCATATGCTTTAACCTAGGGAGCCAGTGGCGGATCGTCGCCATCATGTAGCCTACTGTGGGTAACTCGATTGGTGGCTTGAAATAGGGATAATTCAGCCAGTCTTGGCACTGCTTATTGTTCTGTACCTTAATAGCGAAGGCAGTCCAAGAGCGGCGTCGTGGGACTGGTCCCCAGCATGGGTTAAATTTTAAGTGCAGCGGCGCTTTCACCCATGTGCTCATCATCTCGGGATAGTTTTGCAATAAATCTCTGCGCCAGTCTGGTTGATGGATTTCACCTCTCTGTGCACTTGGTGGCAAGTCCTCCGGCTCGAATTGAGTTGCATGCGTTGGTTTCATGCCTGTTTCTTTCTCTATGGCTAACTGGTATTCGGCCATTAACATGAAGTACGGTTTATATTGGAGCTCATGCCCAGATATGTATCGTCGCGGGGCCAGATGAGCAAAGAATGGTGACTGTAGAATTCTCTCTTCAATCATGGCCATGGCATGTAACTGTGCCTCTACTCTGGCCGAATGTTTCGTTCCGAGTTCTTCAACTGTCTTCATCCATGCGGGGGTAGGTAATTCATATGTCATCTGGCCTTCGGCCGTGACACGTCCGCCTGGGATGGGTATCGGCTCATATGCCTCTTCAAAGGTCTCCTCCACCGGGATAGTGACGGTTTCTTCCTCAGCTGGTAGCTCAGGTGGGGAGTCTGGCCTTGGTGGTGCTTCATAGACTGCAATTCTAGATTCAAGATTTATTACCTGGGCCCGGAGTGCGTTGAGTTCCTCCAAAATTTCAGGGGCAGGGTCCACAGGTGCTGGTAATTCTGCTGCTGCTTGTGCTTGTTGTGTTGCCGGTTCTCTGAGCTCTAGTAGCTTGTGATCTTCCTTTAACTTTTGATGTTCTTCGTTCATACGATCATAGTCCTCGAGCAATCGAACATGGTCATCCAACAACATCCGCATCGACTCGGATGGGATTGCCTTGAATCTGCTCGAACTTAGTGGTTGTTCTGGATGATCTAAAGCCGCTTCCAAGTTTTCTCTATTCTGCGCTTGGAGTCTCACGTTCTCCTCCTGGGCTGCGGCTAGGTGTCTTCTGAGCAGGCCCATATTCCTTGTCAGTGTCGCGTTTCTAATCGTTTGGGCTCGAAGTAGGTTGTCCAAATCCGCCGTGGCTTCTTTGGTTTTCTCTTCACTTTCTAGTTCTAATTTGTGATAGGCCTCTCGTAAATCTTGGTATCGACTGTTCAGTGAGGCATTCTCAATTGATAGTGAATTAAGCTGCGACTGTAATTCATTCGTAGTCCTCTGCAGCTATTGATAGTTGTTGCCAAGAGATGCGAACTCATCTCTTACTTGTGTCATGCATGTGAACATGTGTTGCAGTGCCGTGTCTATGGTGGTTGATAATAGTAATGGAGTGCTAATTGAGGATGCAGTGGAAGTAGATGCAGCGGGGATGGGGAATGGGGTTGGGAAGGTGGATGCAGTGGTGATTGTGGAAAATTGTGACGTGCCTAAATAGGATGGTGCTGTGAGTGGAGTGGGTGGTGGTGAGGTGGATGGTGATATGTCCATGCCGTTGGTCGTGCCAAGTGCGGTGACTGTGAAAAGCGGTGTGTAAGTGGGTGGTTGTGTAGGTGTGAAGACGGGATTTACAAATGTGGAGTAATTTACATGGGGGCTGGCTGGAGCAGCTTGGTGAAAAGGGGAAACAGGGGTTACGGTGGGTTGAGGAGGTGAAACTGGTGAGAAGGTTAGTGGGGTTAGAAAGGTGAAAGGTTGTCTTAAAAGTGGGGGAAAGGGTGGGAAGGATGAAGGGATGAAGGGATTGACAAGTAGACGAGGTGGGGTGGGTGCGGGCATGGTGGAATGAATGGGCAGGGTAAAGGTTGTGGCAATGTTGCCATGGACTGGTGTGGATGTTGGAGGAGCAGGTGGGTGTGCGGGGGATACAGGATGGGTCGGTGATACATGAGGTGAGAGAGGAGTAGAAGGTGTGGATGTTATTTCGAGGATAGTAGTGGTATGTACAACGGTAGTACGTGGTGGGGAATCTACAAGGATGGTTTCTGCGGTCAATGAACTTTTTGGGACGAGGCGTGCCTCCCTGGCTTGTGCTGAAGATTGAGCTCCTGTTGGTACGCGAATATACTCTCCGGGCTTTGAAAGGAGTCGTACTCGGCGAGGGTCAAACTGTGGTAGTTGTTTTCTTTGTAAGTACCTGAGTGCTTCATTGGAGCCGACCGATTTAACTAATTCTCTGAACCCTTTGATGTATGCGTCTTCGAATCCCCCGGAGATGAGTTCCTGTTCAATTAATGCCTGGCTCTCCTCTTCAGTTAACTTCTTCCGTGCCCAGACTTTCTCCATCGTTCGATATAATTTCTTGATGGCCAGCGTGTATGCTGCGGCTTCGAAAGTCTCATCTTCATATGTGCTGGTGTTGCCGTGTGCTTCGGTTTGTTGGCCTTGGTCATCTGTCTGTCCTTGCCCTTGGGAATCATACGTGCCCTGGCTGGCTTCGTCATCACCTTCGTCATCGTCGGTGGCAGTTCTTTCATCATCAGAGCTTGACACAGCTTGTCCTTGTGGCAGATCCCGCGGTGTGGTCGGGTAACTAGGGCGTTCGTATTCCTGAGAAAACATTTGTGCCTCTGAAAATTGGAATTCATTTGAGAATGCATCCGGCATCTCAAAATCAAATGTTGTGTTTATGGGTTCTGCCTCCATGTGTGGTATGGGGAAGGAAAATGCTTCCGCACCAATAGTGGTGGGAGCTTCTGCTGTGTTGGTGGTGGGTTCTGTGGTGGCTGCTGCCTGAGGTGCAGCGGTACTAGTCGTGCCCTCCGTGACCACTGGTCTGGACAACCTTATGCGAATAGGCTGCACAGTAGGAGCGGCTTCTGTTGGTGATCGCTCTGGAGAAGGTTGTGGTGATGGTGACTCCGGCACTTGAAGGCAAGGAATGGTGCCTCTCATACGCTTACCTGCCCGTGTTCTACTGGGCTTCCTGGCTTTCTTCGTTGTTCCTTTGAATGACTTCAGTTCTTCTCCTGTTAGTGCACGCTCAATTGGCAAGTCATAAGCCAAGCACATATACACAATTCTTGTGAGTGCACAACATCCATTAAGCACTTTTTTGCGTTCCCATCTGTGTTGTGCCAGATACATTTGGTCTATGATCCAGCTCGCCAGATCAACAGTCTGCGGTCCCGTACATGCCAAGTACAAACCAAACCATATTCTTTTATGTGGCATGGTGAATCTATCCTGAGCGGGGAATGCAAAGTGTTGCATGCATATCCTTAGTGGCTTTGACAGCTCAGGTGTAATAGCCGAGATCTCCTCCCACTTAGTGACGTCCCCACGTTTCATAGGATCTGGAATTAATCTTTCTCTATCTGTGGGTGTGTGGGTTCCATGAATCTTGATGGCCGCTCTGATTAAATCCTTCGATAGGTAAAACCTTTTGTAAGGTGGATCATCCACTAAAGAGGGCAAAATGAAGGTTCCTGGGATATCCTTATTCTCGGAGGCCTGCAAGGTAGTGATTAAGTAATAGCACCTGTAAAAATCCGGTTTGGGCAGAGGATCACTGAAATACTCCGTGAAGCCTGCTCTGGCCCAAACGTGAGTTAAATCCTGGGTGCTCTGTAGGGCTTCGAACTCTCTGGAGAAGAACTGGTATTTTCCCCACGTGCGGTCATCAAATGTCAAAGTGGATTCAAATATAAAGTCCGCGTCCGCAAGGGGTCCTGCAAGTCCCTGAAACCAATGAGAGTTCCGGTGTATCTTTTCAGTGTAGCCCATAGGTGGGTTGTCGATCGGCATGGGCCCTGGAAATCCTTGGAATTCCGGTGGTGGAGCAGTTGGGTGGGATTCTGCTCGTAATACGTTGAGGGGCACTGCCGCTACACTGGGGCCTGCTCCTGATGTTCCTTCATCGGTTTGCATGGTGACGGATGCGCTAATGAGAAAGATCTGCTACAAAAGATTAACACATTAGCATGGAAATTAATTATGATCCCATTAAAGTGAGACCGCAATCCCTTTCCATAACTGATGCGTAACCCGTGTAGCCAAGTGCTGTGATGTGATGGATGCAATGTCTCTTGCAGCACTAGTGCGGGTCTCTAGACTCCTACACGTTTCAGATCATGCATACATTTCTTGATGAGATGAGAGTGATGTGTGATGATGGTGGGTGAATTATTACAAGGTTTAATGGTTAGTATTTTAGTACAAGGTTTGCATGTTAGTCGGGGGGGTAGTTTTGTCAGACATGGGGTTAGGGGAGACGGTTGGACACGCTTCGGTATCCATTTCCTAAGGGTTCTTGAATGGGTGGTGGGTTTCTGCTGAGGGGCAAAAGGTGGTATCGGGTGTGGTAGTATCGAGGGATGGAAAGGTTTGTGAGGATTATATATTACATGGCTCATGGATTGAGCTATGATACATGGTTTGGGTACCCAAATCTGCGTGGGTGTGGGTCTATGGGTAAGGTATTTCTTGGCGATCCAAATTTGTCGAATGCTCGGATCTGTAGAAGGAGGTCGAGGGGATGGTGGATATCGAATCTGTTTCTGCACTGCCTTTTTCTTGTCGATCTTTGCTTGGTTGTAGTTCTTCGGTGCTTTTTGTCCTTTTGGCACCCATATTTGTCTGGTGCCGCTTCCTTTGGGTGGTCTAGAATGCCTTCCTTGTTGTGTCTTCTGATACTGCCATCGGTCTGGGTTCCTTCGTTGTAGTTGACTGTGCTGTGGTTGAGGGTGAGAGGTCGGATGGACGCTCTGCTTTGGAAAAGAAGGGAGATCCAAGACTTGCGTGACCTGCCCATTAGGAAGTGATGCGTTCTTTAACTTTAATCTAGGCCAGTCCGCAACAAGTTTGGAAGGATGAGCACCGCAGGGTGTCGTGTTCATTTGGTCGCTGATGCAACCCACCTGACCTCTGATTGTGCCCATCTGCCCTTGCGGTTGGGTAACTGCCTCTTCTAGTTTGCAGGAAGTCCCAGGGAAGATCTCCTGTCGTCCTTCTGATTGACAATTATCCATAGCCAAGCCCGAGTGGGTTGGTGTAGACGTAACGTGACTGGTCGGATTAAAGATCTTCCGGTCTTCCGTCGCATGTATTTCATAGGGTCTAGGGTCACAACCGTCAAGCGGAATGCCGTTAGGGAAGTCAAGCGGTATCACTCGCTTCTGTTCTAAGGTTCCAATCTGTAAGGAGCCTTGTCGAAGATTTAGGTCCACTGAGTGATCGTATAGCCAATCTTGGCCAAGGATTAGGGGTTCTATCAGGTCGTCATCATGGCACACTAGTAGCTTAGCTGTCATCGTCATATCCTTAATGAGGATAGGAAGGTCCACCTCACCCATGCAAGGGGTTTCCATGCCTCCTAGGCCTATGAGGTATGCCTCAATTGGCCGCATTTCTATTCCTGAGTCCTTATATTGGGACCATCTAATCGCACTAGTCGCAGCACCTGAGTCAATTAAAGCCCTGAGTTCTTGGCTATGGTTACCGTGCTCTAGCCTAACTGTAAGGAATGGTCTTCTGTCCACTATGCTAGGATGAGTGGTTGACTTTACTTGACACATGGCCATGGGATATCTGGGTGATGTTTCCAGATGGTTATAACGTTCTCTCCCTAGTCCTTGTCTTCTTAGCTTCATGCGCTTAATGCGTTCTATGGCTTCTGCCTGGGCTTCCGCTCGTATTCTATTTTCTTCTTCCTTACGCTTCTTTGCCAATGTGAGTCGTCTAATCATATCCTCAGTCAGAGGTTCCTGATATAGCTTGACTCTACAGCCACTAATGTAATTAGGCATTATATCTCCTTCTAAGGTGGCTAACTGTACTGCTCCACTAGTCGAAAGTCTGTTAATGATCATAGGTCCATAACCTCGCTTTTCTAACTTCCGTGCGTGCTGTTTCAGCGTATACACTAGAACTAAATCTCCTTCTTTTAGGCCTTTATCTTTCACATGTGCATCAAAATATGCTTTCTGTCGCTTCTTTGCTGCGTATATTCCTGCTGCTGCCTTTAGCCTGGTTTCTCCTAATCGTTCCAAGTCCAATATTCTCGCTGATAATTCATGGCCGGTCCACTGATGTTCCTGTGCAACCTTAAGGGTCGGTATCAAGAAGTCCAAAGGAAGCACTGCATTCTGACCAAAAACCATCTGAAAGGGAGTTGCATTGAGTACGGTCTTGTAGGCCACTCGATATGCCCAAACAGCGTGGTGTAGCTGTTTGTCCCAATCTGAACGTTTGTTGTTCACGAGTTTCGTCAGTACGGTACAAAGTATCTTGTTAGTGCTTTCAGCCTGACCATTGGCCTGAGGATGATATGGTGCAGATTTCTTGTGAATCACCATAAAATCCTGCAACAGATATTCAATGACTTGGTTTAGAAAGTGAGTGCCTCGATCGCTCACTAACTCTATAGGCAGTCCATATCTTGTAAAGACATTTTCAAATAAGAATTTTGCAGTCGTGTGAGCATCATTCTTTTTTGTGGCTTTTGCCTCTACCCATTTCGTAAGATAATCTGTGGCAACAATAATGTATTCCGCATGTGTACCTTTTGCAGGGGGGTTAATGGGTCCTACAAAGTCTATACCCCACTTAGAAAATGCACGTCCGCCCATCATGGGTTTCAATGGCATTTCATCTCTGCGAGTAGGAAACTGAGTTCTTTGGCACACATCACATCTCTTGACATAGGTATGAGCATCCATGTGAAGAGTGGGCCACCATAATCCTGCAAAGAGGATGGCTTTGATTACCCTATCTGGTCCAAAATGACCTCCTGCAACACCTTGGTGTGCAGTCTCTAGTATGCTAAGATAATCGCTCTCATGAACACATTGTCTCAAATATCCATCTCGTCCTCTTTTGTATAGATTATCGCCAATAAGTGAGTAGTCTTGAGCTTCCTGCTCTAGACTGCGTTGTCGAGCTAAGGTCATGCCTTGAGGGAATGTGTTCGTCCTCAAGTATGTCACTAAAGGTTCACTCCAGTCTGGGGTGAGAGACACGTGATATAGTGTAGCATGTTCTACTGGTGGTCTTTCACAGCAAACATGGCATTCCTTACACAACTTGTAGACATCTGCTTCCATCGTAGGCCAATATACTCCTAATCTATGCAGAGTCTGTAGTGTTCTATGTTTTGAATGATGTTGCTTTAGTGCACCTACGTGTGCTAATTGCAACCAATTCGCATGTTCTGATTCATCTACACAACAAGCAAGAATCTTTTGATTATCCTGTTTGTATATGCTTCCTGCCATTATTTGGTACCTCTGAGATTTGGTAATCTCTCCTTCTTTGATCTTTATCCTAGGACTCTTGGGTCCGTATGTCAGAATAGGGGCTATAGGCTTAGCCCATTCTGGTGCTATCTCAAGGTTAAACAAGTATGCATCTGGTAATTCATCCACTACTCCTTGAGGAGCTTCTCCTGAGGTTAATCTCGAAAGGTGGTCAGCTCTAAGATGTGTCTTTCCTTTCCTGACTACCACTTCAAAATCATACTCCATGAGTAATAGAAACCAACGTATCAATCGTCCTGTGTTGCATGGTTTGTTGACTAAATATAATAGGGCTTGATGATCTGTAAAGAACTTGAATTTGTTGGCCAACAAGTAGTGCCTAAACTTCTTTACAGCGTAGATCATCCCTAATCCTTCTCGTTCCGTCGTGGTGTAATTCCTTTCTGCTGCGTTCAATTGTCTGCTCGCGTAAGCTATGGGAAGATCTATGTTACCTTCATTCGTGGGTTGTGCTAACACACATCCTATGGCGTAATTGGATGCATCCACATGTACATGGAATGGCTTACTCCAATCTGGGGTTGTCAATATAGGTGCTGAGCACAGGCGTCGTTTGAGTTCATTGAATGAATTTTCACATTCATCTGTCCATTCAAAATTGGTTAAAAGAGAGTACAGAGGCTTGGCTATGATTGCATACATGTGTATGAATCTCCTATAATAACTGCAATGGCCCATAAATGCTTGTACCTCTTTCACATTAGTTGGTCTAGGTAATTCTGCAATTACCTTCACCTTTTCTTCATCCGTAGAGATTCCATTTTTTGACACAATGTGTCCTAGAATTTTGCCTTGTCTGACCATGAAAACGCATTTTTCTGGGTTCAAACAAACCTGATATTCTCGACATTTGTCAAATATTTGTCTTAACTCTGGGATATGTGTCTGCCTTACATTTGAATGAGCACATAAGTCATCGACATAAACTTCCAAGCTCTTGCGTAAGAATTCCTTAAAAACATGACACATGAGTCGCTGGAAAGTAGCGGGTGCATTTGTTAAGCCAAATGGCATCACACGAAATGCAAATATGCCCCATTCTGTGGCAAAAGCCGTCTTGTGTTGGTCTTCTGGAGCAATGGCTACTTGGTTATAGCCTGAAAATCCATCAAGAAAGCTGTAAACTTCCTTGCCCGCAACTCTCTCCAATAGGTGTTCTGTGATAGGAAGAGGATAACTATCTCTAATCGTGGCGGCATTAACTTTTTTAAGGTTAATACACACACGCAATTTTCCATTCTTCTTGGGCACAACCACAATGGGGGATACCCATTCGGTATGCTCAATTTCGTAAATGAATCCTGCTTCTATCAAGCGATCTATCTCCTCTTTAATCTTCGCAGCGTAGTTATCATTGTACGTGTAAGGTTTCTGTTTTGTCGGTTTTGCATCTGGAGTCATAGGGATTCTATGAGAACATATATCTGGATCCACTCCTTTCAAATCTTTATAACTCCAAGCAAAAACATCTCTATATTCGCGCAATAGGGCAACTAACTCTTCCTCTTCTTCAGTCGTCAAATCATGCCCTATGTATGTACATTTTTCTTCTTCTCCTTCTATGGCAACTATTATTTTCTTGGTTTTCTCTCGGTTATCATATACTTGTCCGTCATTCGCCTTTCTGTTGGGCATTCGTACCATGATTCTTCTATCTTCAATTTCATATTTCTTGAAGTTCTCGGGTACTTCAAATAAAGATTCTTCTTTTTCTGTCATGGTGTCTTTCTTCTTTCTTTTCTTACCTTCACTCTTAGTAGTCACTTCCGTGGCTAATCTCACTTCATTCGTAGTTTCCTCATGTCTCTGAGTGAGAGTCTCTACTTCGTAGAAATATTCTTCCTCTGATGCAAAGGGTGGGTCCATAATAATTGATTCTAAATCAAAATCGCTCGCATCCTCAATTGCATCAGTGTCTGTTTCACACTCTTCTAAAATTGCATCGCACATGATTGGCTCTATCGTGAAAACTGAAATGTCATAGCCATCCTCGTCACAGTGGGGTGTCCATTGTTCTTCATTGATGGCTACGTCCATGGTTGCTAGTATTTCCGCCCAACCATGGGGTTCAAACTCTTCGTCTGGGAATACTACAGGTGCATATGCTGGATCTTGAAGGGTTCGTGGATGTTGTTCTGCACCTAAGGTCCTGGCTTCTAATCTTTCTTCCTCTTGTTTGGCTACTTTACACATCCATAAATGGGTATCCTCATGCAACCAAGAAGG
This sequence comes from Ceratopteris richardii, assembly GCA_020310875.1. Lineage (NCBI taxonomy): Eukaryota > Viridiplantae > Streptophyta > Polypodiopsida > Polypodiales > Pteridaceae > Ceratopteris > Ceratopteris richardii. The sequence continues at coordinate 7,495,344 of CM035441.1, read as the reverse complement.
ATCTGATTCTAATGAGTGCACGGATTCCGTCTCTACTGGTGTTTTATGGATGGTATTCCATTGTATTGGGGGTACATCTCTATGTGAATAGTCTTTAAGATCGACTTTGGTAGTCACTCCTAAATGTTGCAAGTACAAGGAATTAGTTCCCCAATCCTGTACAATTTGCAACTGACGCATGAATGGTCGTCCCAATATCATCTCATAAGCACGATTTTTTGCAAAGTCACAAATGGCGAAAGTATGCTCAAATTCTACACCACAAGTGGTGAGAGATATGCCTTCTAGTAAGCCTAATGGTTTTTCTATGTGTCCATCAGCCATTTGTAGTTTCATCCTGGTGGGTCTGAGTGCTGGCTTACCCCAACGTTTCCACAAAGCGGTGGTAGCGATGGCTACTCCGGCTCCTGAATCTAAGATGGCTTTCGTGGTGTAGCCCTGATGGGTTATTGGAAGATATGTGTTACCTTCCTCTCCTTCGCTTATGTCTCCGATCTTTTCTACGGGTATCTCTGGTACCTTCTTATGTGATCCTATCTGAGAGGGTGTGGTAGCTAGCTCAGGGAATTGATTTGCTACATGCTTCCACAATTCTGGTTTTACCTTTAACAATTCCTCCAGAGTGAGATTACACTGTACTTTGGTATTCTTGATCACTTCCGTGTTCCTAGGGATCACTGATTCTTCATTCCTCACTATTATCGTGGGTGCTCTCATACTAATAGACTTAGCTTCCCAAGGTCCTGTGAACTGAGGTAATTCTTGTAAAGAATTAGATTCAAATCCTGTGGGTTCACTCAGTTGTTCCACCTCTACCTCGTCATATATAGAGGGGATGTCTTGGGGAAATTGTTCCTGCAAGTCGTCTATTTCTTGAATAGGAGGATGAGTTCCTTGTTCTTTTCTCCATTTATCTTCTTGTATTTCTCTCAAAAATTCGTGTGAGTACCTATGTATGGAAGACAAGTTGTCTTGACTTTCTGTATTGGGTACTTGAGACAGGGATGGTGCATTCCTTTCCTGTGTCTCTGGGACAATAGGGTTCCTATGCTGATCCTTTTTCTCTTTGCTTTCTATCAAGTGTTCTAGCCTCTCCATTAGTCCTTGAAAGTGTAGTTCTGGTTTTGCCATGTTATTCCAATTAAGATATCTAGAGGCTTCAAACAAAGCTTGTGCTAACTCTACCATCTTCATGCAAAGTTTAGTTCTCTCAATTTCTAGATCAGCTCGAGGGTAGTTTTTACTCATTTCCGTGACTTGAGGTCCCTCTTTTATTCTAGCCTGATATGCACGAAACATCATGTCTAGATATTCGGGTATGGGTTCCGCTAAAACTGATCCTGATTTTTGAGCTGGGTCTTCTTGATTCAATTCTTGTGAAGTCAATTCTTGTATTTTGGCTCTCGACTCTTTTAGACTTCCTTCCAACTCACTTATCTTTTTACTCCACTTTCTCTTGATACTTTCTCTTGAATCTTTCCAAGATTTCGTCTTTTTACTGCTAGATTCTGCAACTTCACTAGTTCCGGCTACTTTCTCTTGATTAAGCTGTTGGTTTTGTAAGAGCGCCTGGGCTCTGGTTATAGCTTGGATAGGCATGTATGTAGGGTTGGATCCGTCTGCGTTATTTACAATACCTATCATGTTGATCGGTGTCACATTTGAAATGTTAACTGGGTTCTTAGGACAATCTTTGATTATGTGCTCTTTGCCACAATCGGCACAAAAGCCTTGTATGTTATAGTACTGTGATTGCCTTGCTATTGGGGGATGTGGACAATCCTTTATGAAGTGATCTCCTTGGCACCTAAAGCATGGTCCTCTAGGGCCCTGTGGTCTTTGTTGTCTCAATTGGGGCCGTGGGTTTGGGTTTGCGTACATCACATTAGCATAGTCTGGCTCCCAACTAGGTTCCATTGGTGGACTATCATAATGATATGTCTCCACATGTTCTGGTGACTCCGTGTAATAAGCGGGTGGACTAGTTACATGCGTAGAGTCAAAACTGTTTGAGTTCGGGTCACTTTCTGTGATCAAGGGTGAAGAAGGCACTAAGGCCCTACTTAGGTTCTCTTCCGCAGCAGCGTATTTGACTGAGATGACATTCGCTGGTGGGGGTGGCTGCTGAGCTAAGACTGGTTGAGGTCTCTGTTGAGCCTGGTATGGGTAGTTCTGGGGAGGCCTATAGTAATAAGGCTGAGCATTGTATTGCCCTGGATACCTACCTGGCTGCTGGTATGTTTGCGGGTAGTTCTGTCTCACGGTTTGTTTGTTGTATGGGCAGTCCTGAGCCGTATGATTCGTGTATCTTCTCTCAATTGTACAATATTGGCCACTAGGGCTAGCTTGAGGTTGAGGTGCATTGGGGCACACGTTTGCCAAATGATTTCCACCACAAGTGTAACAACGTATATTAGTTGGCAGCTTGGGCACCTGTTTGCTAGAAACTCCTAGTTTTTGGGCCACTTTTTCTGCTAGGTCCTCTATCAAAGTAGACAATTTTGTGGAGGCTAGAGAAGAACAATCTGAGTCTTTATAGACTTTTGAGAGTTCTAACTCATCACCTAGGTTGTCCTCGATGTCTATACATATTCTTACACACTCCTCTAGCGTTCCGGGTTCCTTTAGGTACACATAAGAGCGTAGTTTAGCGCTCAACAAGCCATCTAAGAACAGTGATACTTGTTTAGCTTGTGAGGGTAGCTCTTGCATTGGACATCGTTCAACATATTGTCTGAACCTACGTCCTGCCAGTCTTACTGTTTCCTGAGGGGTCTGTTTAAAGCTATGAATCAACGAAGACGTGTCATGTCTAATCCCACTTTTAGAGAATTCAGTGATGAATGACTCTAAAAAGTGATGGATGTCTCTAAATTGCCTTTGTTGCAATGGTTGAAACCAAGTTAAAGCGGTATTCTTTAACGTTAGTCCAAATGCATTGTATTGCGTGAACATGTCCTCGACTTGTTCTGCTCTTAGTACTTGCTTGAATTCTGCGACATGGTCATAGGGATCTCCTGTCCCATTAAAGTAATTCTTCATGGATTTCACTAATTGAGTGGGTCTCAATACTCTTGCGTGTTCACGTGGCCTAGGTAGAGGAAAATCATCTCTACCACCTGGTATTCCATGATCTCTTTGTCTATCCGCTCTATTAGTGTCCGTGGTTGTTCTATCTCTCCCTATGGGGTGAGTGAAGCTTACTTCCGGTCTCTCTTTATTTCCTTCTCTTTGATGTCCATGGGCTGAGGAGGTTCCTGCCCCTTGTTGACTTGTATTCATGTTCGTTCTAGATGGAGGGAATACCAATTCACCTCTCCATGTGTATGTGTTTCTAGCGCGTTCAGGCACCACAAAGACTCTTTCTGAAGTCTCATCCAGGTATACAACCTTTCCAGGCGTATCTGGGTCCTTGAATTCATAAATTGTAATGATGCCTACCTCACCAGGGTGTTCCTTTCTGTACCTCCAAAAGGCTTCATCTGTCTCTTTATTTACAAACAACTCGGTGCTCCTGTTATCTTGAGGGATCCACTCTGGGATGAGTACTCTTGTTAATACGGATTTCCCTCTCGGTGTTCTAGGTTCTTCTAACGGTTCTTTTCCTTGAAATTTCGCTTCCGTCTCTAATTGAATTGTGCCAAACTCATTAGTATCGTTTGGTTGCGTACTTAGGATGTACATGGTTCCTTCTTTGTCTATGTAAGCGTCTCTCTCAAATTTCACCACTGGTCTTTCTAATCCAATGGGTTGATCAGGGTTGTGCAGTTGCACCACCTGCCTTCGCAAACCATCCTCATAGATGCGAGCACCTAATCGGTTGGTTCGGAGAAACTCTAATTGCGTTCTATAGGGTCCTTCTGGTTTTTCTAGGTATGCGACATGAGACCCTCCTTCTGGTCCGTCTGTGCCAAATGCCATTTCTGATTCACTTGATTCTGAGCTCAACTCGTAGGGATAACTACTATTCAATTGCTGAGCCCAAGATCGTGCAGTGGTTCTTACACTAGCCTCTGATGATCTAAGGCTTCTTCTGTCCGACTTACCTATGTGTTTGCCCGATCTAAGGTTCATTAATTTTCTTCCTCGTTCACTCAATTATACACTTAGATCATCAATGGTCCTTCGTGATTACTTGCTTGATTCTTTTTAATTTTCTCTAGATTCTTGTCTTAATTTGTGCGTCAGGAATTCGACTTTTCGTTATAATTTTGAGTTCTCGTTCCGTCAGACTTAAGTTCTTTCTCTTTAGGTTTTCGTCACACACACTTTTACCTTAAGTCTTAAACTTGAAAGAATTAGGTATCTTGAACGTGAGGCGTTCCTATCGGCTTAAATCCACAACTACCGTTTAGCCTAAGCTAAGAATTGACTGAGGGGGTTGAGTAATCTTCCAACCTCGAGTCGGCTTTCCGGGTTGCTCTGATGCCCCGTTGCCCAAGAAGCCGCGCTTCCCAAGCTCTGCTGTCTTCACTGCCTTGCTTGCTTGCCTTTGATTGCCTTTGCTAGACCTGGAAAATTCCAATATTAGACCAATTCACAATTGGATGATCAAACACTTGAGTATATACACCTTTTAAGTCCCTTCCCTTTTTGCCCAAATTTTCAACACTTGCCCCCTGGCTTCCTAGTCCCAAACTAAGTGAACCTCAAAATAGCTTATCCAAAAATAGCTTTCTAACGAGCTATTAAGCTCAAAAAACGGACTTCGGATGAAAAAGTTATACGCGTTCAGGCCCTGGGGGGTAAAAACTGACGATCAGGTTTTCCTTCAAATATGAGCTAAGGGGTCTCCTATGAGTCTAATGGTCCAAAAATTTCTCAAAAATACCCTCAAAATTGGTCAAAAATTGGAGTCCAAAATTTGCGATGGGGGTGGACAATCGCGATGGTCTGGGTCAATCGCGATGGTCCGAGCGAACCGTCGCGATGGCGTGGAGTTTGGACAATCGCGATGGCGCGAAAAAGCGAACCGTCGCTGTTGGAAGGTGTATTCTTGGAAAAGCATTTTTGATGTAAAAAAAATAGTAAAAAGTCAAAAAAACTTGTAAAATATTTATGTAATGGTTGTAAAAATAAGGAAGAGTCTTCCTTATGTGGATGAGGATCTCATGTAATTTTTGTAGAATTTTTAGAAACTCTTAAATAGCATTTTTTTAGAAAATTAGAGAAAAAGACCTAATTTCAAGTGTGAAAAGGGACACTTGAAAATGTATATAAGTCAATTTTCTCTATTTTGGAGAGGTTGGTTAGTCATTTGCTCAAGCTATCAATAGAGAAGAAAGAGTTTCTGCAAAAAATCGTGTTTTCTCCTGTTGAGTGTATTTTCTTTGATGTGTGAGCTTGTCTCTTGCTTAATCATGGAGATTTGTGAGTTACATTTGTGTATTACTGAGTAAGTTGTATGAAGAGAGAGACCTATTGCTGTAATGAGTGGAAAAGGACTGAAGGAAGTTCCAAAATTGTGAAAATCGTATGTTGGTACAGAATCGCGATTGTCTCGTCTTTGTGATACATGTGATATTTTTCAATTTTGAGTTCATATTTGTATTCTGCTAATGAAATGGCATCGTTTTGACATAAAGAACATAGAAAATGATGGAGATTTGCCTTAGTTATGGTAAACTCAAGATTTTCTCTTCATCTTCAATTTCTCCCAGCAATCCAGCCATCAATCTCTTATTTCCTTGAATCTATTATCTTGAAGGGGCTGTGGTCTTATGGATATTCCTAGGATTGACAAAATAAAGATGATTTGTTGATTCTTTGTTACTTCATGATTGGAGAGGACAACTTGGAAAAGTATTTTTGATGTAAAAAAATTAGTAAAAAGTCAAAAAAACTTGTAAAATATTTATGTAATGGTTGTAAAAATAAGGAAGAGTCTTCCTTATGTGGATGAGGATCTCATGTAATTTTTGTAGAATTTTTAGAAACTCTTAAATAGCATTTTTTTAGAAAATTAGAGAAAAAGACCTAATTTCAAGTGTGAAAAGGGACACTTGAAAATGTATATAAGTCAATTTTCTCTATTTTGGAGAGGTTGGTTAGTCATTTGCTCAAGCTATCAATAGAGAAGAAAGAGTTTCTGCAAAAAATCGTGTTTTCTCCTGTTGAGTGTATTTTCTTTGATGTGTGAGCTTGTCTCTTGCTTAATCATGGAGATTTGTGAGTTACATTTGTGTATTACTGAGTAAGTTGTATGAAGAGAGAGACCTATTGCTGTAATGAGTGGAAAAGGACTGAAGGAAGTTCCAAAATTGTGAAAATCGTCTGTTGGTACAGAATCGCGATTGTCTCGTCTTTGTGATACAGGTCATATTTTTCAATTTTGAGTTCATATTTGTATTCTGCTAATGAAATGGCATGGTTTTGACATAAAGAACATAGAAAATGATGGAGATTTGCCTTAGTTATGGTAAACTCAAGATTTTCTCTTCATCTTCAATTTCTCTCAGCAATCCAGCCATCAATCTCTTATTTCCTTGAATCTATTATCTTGAAGGGGTTGTGGTCTTATGGATATTCATAGGATTGACAAAATAAAGATGATTTGTTGATTCTTTGTTACTTCATGATTGGAGAGGATAACTTGGAGTCCAAAAACAAAACAGTCGCGATGGCCCAAAGTGAACGATCGCGATGGCGTGAGGTCGAACCGTCGCGATGGCCCGAAGTGAACGATCGCGATGGCGTGGAAATGGACCGTCGCGATGGTCCAAAAAATGAACCGTCGCGATGGCGTGATCAGGCGGACAATCGCGATGGCGTGGGTCAACGGTCAAAGGTGGACGATCACGATGGTCCGAAGTGAACCATCGCGATGGTCCGCGATGCGATGGCTTGAGCCAATCGCGATGGTCCGATTTTGGGCTGTCGCGATGGTCCAAAAAATGAACCGTCGCGATGGTCTATCGAGACACGTGGCACTATCGTGGCGATGGCATGAGCCAATCGGGATGGTGCGGGGTCAACTGGACAATCGCGATGGTCCAAGTGGACCGTCGCGATGGCTCAAGTGAACCGTCGCGATGGTCCGAAAAAGCGAACCGTCGCGATGGTCCGGCCGAGCCGTCGCGATGGCGTGAGCCTATCGCGATGGTGCGACACAATCGCGATGGTCTGAGCCAATCGCGATGGTCCACCAAACAACGAATTTTTGAAATGCAACTATGGTGCCGTGTGTGCGCAAGGATCGCCTACCTCGTGGTGTGGTCGCCTACTTCAAAATCCGAAAGTTGCAGACCATCGCGATGGTCCGCCCTACTCGGAAATTTCTGACAGAAAGTACATGTTTTACCTTTTCCAAGCTTTCCTGATGCACTGGAGCTCTGTACCTGCAAGAAAACTCAAGAAAACACAAGCACACACAAGCACAAAAGTTCTCTCTCGCTCTCTCGCATGCACAAATGAGGGGAAATGAGGTGAATGGGTGGATATGGTGAATTTTCTGATTTTTTTGGAGATGAAGATGATGATGCGATGATGAAGATGGAGTGTGGGGAAGGTGAAAAACACTAAAAACTAAGTAAAAACAACAACAAAAACTGAAATTTTTACCTTCCAACGCCACTTCTCGCTATACTCTTACCATCACACATTCGTCCTAGACTCGATCCCCGGCAACGGCGCCAAATTTGGTGTTGCTCTAGCACGATGGTGAGGACCACGTTAAGAAGCTTCACCTCCTTAATGTCAATCCGTGGGAGAGGTAGGAGTGATATGAAGATCGTGAATGTGAGATGAGGTGAGAGTGAAGGTGAGAAGCACAAAGATGCACACACACATACACACACACAATGAAGAGACAAGCAAGACACAATGGAAGGTGGGAAACTAGCTCTATTACTCAAGAACACTCTTACAAGCTCAAAAGAACTCTAATCTCAAACAAGCTAACCTCAAAAATGAGCTCTCTAGCTCCTTTTATAGTTTCTAGACTAGTTTTGACCGGTTTCACATCTAGTGACCGGCCTAGTTAAAAAATAGGTCGTAGAGGCTATTTGGAAGGGTAAACGATGTCTAAAAATAACGAAAATTGGTACGTGCATTCTACCTAAGCTCCTCAAGCTCGAGGACTCCTCGGCTTGCACAAAATGGAGCTATGGATTACAAAATGGAGTTTTCTATGATACATATGTTACAATTAGTGATAACAATCACTGTTGAATGTTTGGAGAATTAATAAGAATTATATTTGTTTGAAAAATTGATCCGCCTGGCTCCCTGCTCTGTCTTTACATGCTTCCGTGGCGTCTGTGCCTCTGGCTGCTTCCAACAGATGTGCAGACAATGGTCTAGCATTCCTTATGTATTTTCTGAAATAAAAGTGTCATCCAATTGATCTACAGCATGTGGACATGGGGCAAGATGGAATAAAATAGCTAAGAAATGTGGTAGGGCTTATGTTGAAGGTTAAATGCAACCACAAGGAATACTAGAATGGAGTGGTTAGGCTTAGGGCAAGTAGATATCAAGCATTCCTAAGAAATTTTCTTCAAAAATAATAGGGCCATTTCTTGCTGAGAGAGACGATCTAGAGTGGACTAACCATCAATGGGAAGGAAGAGACTATTAGCAACATCATGGAGGGTAATCACATGAGAAATCCATTAACAAGAATTAGCCAAATGATGTCAAAAATGTTGCTTTTTGCAATGACATGACCAGTGGCTAGAGCATGAGGATGAGGCACAATGGCATTCGAGTGCAGCAAGACCAACTGATGGACATGTTGACAAGTGATGAATGACATCATCACCTACCCCATGGTAGTTGATAAATGTTCGAACCGAGCCTAGGCCTCCATAATGCAAAGATAACATGAAACAACAGAGCATAGGACAAAATGCACAAGAGATGCATTATTATGAAGGATGGATGAATGAGAGAATAGATTAAGTAAAAAAATGAGGGAAAATCATTACACAAAAATCCAAGTGTCACGTGGAGTACGATGTGTGCACGCATGGGCGGTGTCCATAGAGGAATCATGATGACATGGTGTTAAGAATTTAAGGCACCATAATACGGTCATTTTTTGGAGCCATTAACGGAAATTCGTAAGGCTTATCGAGTAAAATTCTCTGGGCAAAATGTAGCAGGATCCAACCAAGCTAAAATTTGGTAAGGCCCAAACTAGTGGACTATAAATTTGTCTATAGCATGATCAGTTTTTGAGTTAAAGAATAGAACAAATTGGCCTTAGCAAACATGGAGTTTTACGAAAATTATTACGAGTTTGGCCTAAAAAAAATTTCAGTTCCTCCATGAGCAAAAAGCTTTCAAAATATTATTCATCCAAAGCACGAAGATCATCCAGCTAGGAATAAAGGGAATTACTAGTGAGCGCAATAGCAATGTGTAGACTAGGAGCAACAACTTCCATGTGCACAATGGACTCCTAGCCATAAGTTGATTTGAAAGGTCTAAAGCTAGTAACAACCTTGTATGTTGTTTGGTAGGACCATAAGATAATAGGAAGAAGCTAATATGGCCATTCGTGAAGATCACGGATCAGTTTCTTTAACATGGGTAATAATGTTTGGTTAGTACTTTTAGCGAGGCCACTCGCATGAGGGTAGTAAGGGGTACTAAATTTATGGACAATATCAAAATCTTTAGTAAGTGCGGTAGTTAAATCGTTGGAGAAATTAGTGCCATGATCAAAAAACAATTTCCAAAGGCAAACCAACATGCAAAAAAAACATCTCGAGTTAGGCAATGTGCAACCACCATAGTCCTTGTCGAGGTCATGGCCGTGCTTTAGCCTAGCATGTAGCATAATTCTCAAAGGTAATTCATCTCTTGCCATTTCCATAGGGATAAATTGATCAGCTATATCTACTACTTTTTCTGAATCAAAACTTTTTCCAAACAGATCCGACTAAATTTTGGGGAACAACATAAGAGGTTTAAACATATCTCATGAATATGGTGGAACCTCTCATGGTGGTTGTGAGTGCCACTCTTTAATATCTTCTACTTCGACTCTGCTAGGTGGTTTCCTAAAATTCCAAAATTTATGGAAAACTATGTTGTCCAAAAAGTATGGTGTTTGGAGGTTGGTAGCTTTACTAGTCCCAAGTATATCAGTGTATGTGGATGGTATGGAAATTGTCAAAATCTCACTAAGTGGTGTAGATTCAAGTTGTTCACTAAGAATGACTCGTGTGTATCCATGCACTTCCGAAGGAGGTTCTAGTGGAACTCAAATTGAAGTTTCTTCCAACATAATATTGTTAGTGTACCAAAATTTCTTTCGGTTCAGCTAAAACTTTTAGTATGAGATTTGATTCTAACTGAGATGTCTATTCTGTTGATGTCAAAGCAAACTTTGGGGTATCAAGGTGACTTCTCTCTAGCCATTGTTGTTTATCTACCATATGGTTCGGATAACTTTCTTCAGACCCCAATATAGACATATGTTCATCGGCATTTTTAATTTGTGCCAGTCCTTAGGGAGGCCGAGCACAAACGAATTGGACATGCAAATTTGTAGAGGCTGAAATCGATGTAGTCCAAGGAGATCAAGAGCATGATTTCCGCATGATAAAGTTAGTAAGAACGTGCTAGAAATAGTACATACAGATGTTTGGAGTCCTGCGAAGACCACATCTATGAGAAGTTGTAGGTTTTATGTCACTTTCATTGGTGACCATACATGAAACATATGGGTATATTTCATGAAAGAGAAGAGTAAGGTATTCACTCACTTCCAAAATTTTAAAGCTATGGCAGAAAAGTAGACAAGGAAGGATATTCTGAGACATTAAGATTTGATGGAGGAGATGAATACATGTCGAATGAATTCAATAATTTTCTAAAAACTCATGGAATTCGATATCAGTTTTCATGCAGGTACTCACCACAACAGAATGGCATTGCTGAATGCAAAAATAGACATATTGTAGAAATAGAAAGAGCCTTGATGGCTCAGAAGAATATGTCTCATTGTTATTGGGTAGAAGCTATGCATACTACTTTATACATCATGAATAGAACTGCGACTGCTAGTGTACATCAAGTTACACTTGAACAGAAGTTTATAGGTAAAAAGCCAAACTTATCACATATGAAAATATTTGGCTGTATTGCATATGTACATGTTCCAGGTGAGTAGAGGATGAAGCTTGATCCCAGAGCAGAAAAATGTATCTTCATTGGATACTCCCTTGAGCAAAAGGGATATAAATGTTATAACTCACTCATAGGATAGGTGAAGGTAAGCAGAGATGTGGTATTTGATGAAATGTCAAGCTTCTGTGCACATATCAAAGAAGGAATGAATCTTGAACCAAATGAAAAAGAAAATGTTGAAAAATCAAGTGTAGAATCTCAAGTCCAGAGTGGACTGGATGCATCACCGATGTGAAGATTCAAAGCATCCAGAATATGTTTGCAGGTTGCGAAAGGTTTTTTATGGGCTTAAGTAAGCTCGTATTGCATGGCATGCAAGGATTAATGACTACTTAACCACCATTGGGTTTTCTATGTGTGATGCAGGTCATTCACTATATGCAAGGAAGGGTGATGATGGCATCACAATTGTGGCCATTTAGGTTGATGACTTGATTGTAGAAGGTCATAATGAAGAAATTATTAAAGAGGTAAAGCAACTTTTTATGCACGAATTTGACATGAAAGATCTTGGTGTGCTATACTACTTTTTGGGCATTACGTTTATATATACAGAAATAGGTATATGGATGTAGCAAAGGCAAAAATGCCTTGAGTATGCTGCAAAAGTATGGTAAGGCTGATTCTAAGCCAATTTCTATGCCTTTGGATCAGAATTTGAAGATGGACACTACATCAGGTGAAGTATTGGAAAATTCTACCATGTACAAGAAAATTGTGGGAAGTTTGATATATCTCACAATTACAAGGCCTGATCTAAGCTACACTGTTGGACTTGAAAGTCAATTTATGCAGGTTCTCGGGAAGCCACATTCAGATGCTTTAAGGTGCACTCTATGTTATGTGAGTGCTACTTTGGATTATGCATTTTTTTATGAAGCTCGTGTAGATTTGTAGGTTCATGGATACATCAATGTAGATTGGACTGGTAGCATTCCAAATACAAGATCTACTAGTGGCTTTCTCACTTGGGAGTATAGGTATTACATGGAGGAGTAAGAAGCAACCCACTATTGCTTGTCGAGTACTGAGGCTGAGTATAGAGGTGCTGCAATGGTAGCATGTGAGGCATCATCGCTAGAGACGCTACTTGCACATCTAGTTGTGGAAGTGCAAGAACGTATCACTATCTATTGTGATAATCTTAGCAACATACAGTTACTTCAAACTTGACAACTACGTGTTCCAATCCAACTAAGTGACATGGATTCCTAAGTTAGACCTTCCCAACCCATCCTCATAGATGCGAGCACCTAATGAGTTGCTCCTGATGTACTCCAATTGAGTCTTAAGTGGACCTTCTGGTTTTTCTAGGTGTGCAACACCTGAATTACGTATTCTCCTTTCCATAATGTATGAAATCTCTGAGTCACTACTCTCTAAACTCAACACGTAGGGGTACTCTCTCAACTGTTCAGCCCATGACCTAGCTGTGTGATTGACACTAGCTTCAAGGGATCTCATGCTTTCTCTATCCCCATCTAGGTGTCCACCTTATTTAAGGTTCATAAGCATGGTCTATTCGCCCAATTTCTTCCGAGTACAACCACATTTTTTAGCTCCTTTTGCACAATCACTTGCTCTTTTGAAATTCGCCTTTGGGTGTAAGATCTTGTCCAATATCGCATTATTAGGAATACTTGAGCTACATTGCAACTTGATGTTCTTTTCTCTTAGGGTTTTGCATCAATATTCTAGCTATGCTTGAACTTGCGAAATTAGGGTTTCTTGGACTTGATGCATGCCTAGCATCACATCAATTAAAAACTACCATTTAAACCTTGCTTTGTTTTGCACTTTACCTTTCAATGGCTCTTAATGGACCTCTAAAAGTCCCAAGTTTAGTTCAACCTTTTTGATTGATGCATTTTTTAAAGACCCATTTTCCCCTTGTATTGCTCAAAAATCCTTAATAGCTCCCTTGGCTTCCTAATGCACTTGAAGGTCAACTTCAAATTACCCTATCTAAAACTCAACACATGATTTTTAAGAGAAACGAGCTTTTTGGTGAACTCTAGAGCTGAAAAAGGGATTTTGGATGAGAAAGTTATGTCAATTTAGGCTCTTGGGGATGAAACAAACAAATAAAACCTCTCAAGATATTTATGTACTTGTTTAAGCAAGTTGCGATTGTGTGAAAATGTCACAATTTTCTAAGAGAATCGCGATTGTATGAGACAATGGTGATGTTGTGCCAACCAGAGAATTGCACCACAAATTAGTTTGAAATTTGAAAAAAATGAAAATCCTAATTTTCAATCATGATAGATGCTCTCTGTTGCGATGGATGGTGTCTGTTGCAATAGACGATCTCTATCATGGGTGGTTGTCTATCATGATACATTAGTGTTTGTTGTGCTAGACCTGCCTATCGCGATAGAGACTATCTATCATCTATCGTGGCTTTCTTTGTATTGTGATAGATGGCGCCTATCGATATAGATGGGTCTATCGTGGGGTCTTGTCTATCATGATGGATGGATGTGTGTCATGATAGATGGTGTCTGTCATCTATCATCTCTCACAGATTTTGTTTGTTGCAATAAAGGAGGCCTATCACGATAGATGGTGTTTGTTGCGGGGGATCGTCTATCACAATAGATGGTGTCTATCATGATAGATGGGTGTGTCATGATAGACGGTGTCTATTGCTATAGATGGGTGTCTGTCTTGAATTCTCTCTATTGCAATAGACATTGTCTCTTGCAATAGACCAAAAAATGCAAATTTTGCAAAACTTTCTAGTGTTTTGGGATGCTCTAATGGGGGGGTTTATCATGAAATGCATGAAAACATGAACTACCAACTTTCTCTATCTATCACCATAGATAGAAGTCATTGTCTCAAAAACAATGTAGTGGTATGTCATAATTGCAGAAGTTGTTGGAGATGGTGAGATAATTGAAATCTCTAACACATGCTCACAAAAAAAACAAGAAACCTAAATGCTCTAAAGCTATCTCTCTCTCTCTCTCTCTCTCTCTCTTGCTCTCTCTCACAAATGTAATGAGGGGAATGAGGTAGGGAAGGGAATATGACCAAAAACTAAAATTTCATTGAAGGAGGAGATGGAGGTGGGAGATGGTGAGGATGATTGTGGTGACTAAGGATGTAAGAAGAAATGAAAAAAAAAAGGAAATTACCTATGACTTCAATGTCACAACTCTACATCCTACCATTACATGCTCGTCCTCAAAGCTCTCTCCTCGAGAGTAGTGCCAAATTTTGTGTCACTCTAGGACAATGATAAGCATCACCATGAGGGAATCCACATCATAATTGTCAATCCGTGGAGATGTGAGGATGGTATGACAACCTGGATCAAGTGGAATGCACAAGTGCATAAGTGAGAAGCAGAAAAACATGCACACACATATACACATGTGCACACAAGGCAAGAACAAAGAGAGGAACAATGGAATGCTTTTCCTTTCAAAAAGAACTCAATTACAAGAGCTTCAATCTCTATCGAGCCAAGGAACCCAAAAATTGAGCTCTCTGGCTCGTTTTATATTTTCTTACTAGCTTTGTCCTAATTCTTACCTAGTGTCCAGCATAGTTGCAAAATAGGTTCCTCTTCCTATTTGGAGTGTCAAAAAAGCTCAAAAAAATACAAAATTTGATACATAGGTAGCTCTAGTACTCATAAAGTTGGAGGATGCCTTTGTTTGAATAGAATGGGGTCTGATCTAACAAAAATAGTATTTACACTGTGAGTGCAATGATAATGATCACTCTTTGATGTAAAGTTAAATTCATTTGAAAAATTTGTTGGGCCTTATTGCATGATTATCATTGACTACTCTATCTCCTTATTCGTGGATTAGAGCAACAATAAGCAAGATGGGAGATGGATTTCCATCCTTCATTGAAAAATTGGGTAGAAGCAACTACTCAACATGGTCACTAAGGATGCAAGCCTACCTTCAAGGGAGAAGTCTATATGGATACTCAGGAGATGAAGAGATGCCAATATTCAGAAGCAAACATGAGCCCACAAAGGAAGAGCAAGAAAGGCTGACCACATTGTGTGCAAAGGATGCACTTGCTAGGTCTTATCTACTAAACTCAATATTTGATTTCTTATTGCCTCACATTAGGAATTGCAAGACCTCCCAAGAGACTTGGCAAGTACTCTCATCATATTTCTCATCAAATACAAGAGCTAGAAAGAACTAGTTATTGATGGAGTTTACAACTCTAAAGAAGCAACCAAAACAAGGTGTGGCTGATTATGTAACCAAGATGAAGGATGCGACTGATCAGCTTGCAAGCATTAGAGAGGAGATAGAAGAACAACACATAGTAAGAAGATCATTAATGGCATCACAACTCATGATAAGTGGGAGTCCCTCACCACAAAATGGACATCTACATGGATATGTAAATACTTGACCTCAACACCTTGATGGGGAAACTCTTCACCCATAAGAAAAACAAGAATGTTTAAAACTCTAGACATAACCAATCTTCTGCCCTTTATATAGATAAGAATAGAAGTAAGGATAAAGGTAAAGTCAAGAAGAATAAAGAAGAGGCTAGTACCTATGAAGCTAACTACATAGGTAGAGGAAGAGGTGCTAGAGGAAGGGGCAAAGGAAGAAAGCAAGGGAGGGGGAGATCCTACAACACTCCACCTTGCAACATTTGTGGCCTTACCAACCACACCACAGAAGAATACTTCAAAAACACAAGGAATCAAAGGGGAAGAGGCTTCCATAGAGTTAGCTATGTACAATCCAGAGGCAGGTACAACAATGAAGGAAGCCACTACAATCATAACTACAATCAAGGCTACAACAACAAGAATTATCAAAGAGGTCTTAGAGGAAGAAGAGATTATAACTACACAGAAGACCAAGAGTACTTTCCACTCATCATGAACATGACATCCAAGCAAGGTAAAGATGATAAGCATCTTTTCTATATTGATTCAGGTTGTTGCAATCATGTGGCTCAAAATGTAGCATTATTATCTAATCTTGAAGGACCCAAAGGGAAGCATGAAGTACAAACACGTGATGACACAAAACACTCAGTCAAGCAAATTGGAAATGTTGAGACCTCTGATGATAACATGAACCTCTTAAATAAGGTTTTGTATGTGCCAATTATAACCAAAAACCTTATTAGTGTTGGACAGATTATTGAGAAGGGCTTACAAGTGAGGCTCACTAGTCATGGAGCATATGTGGAAGACCCTCAACAAGGCTTCAAAAGGATTGCTAAAGGTGAGAAATCTGGTAGATTATTTACATTTGAGATTAAAGACACCAGAAACATAGCATTCTTCAATTACAAAGAACATTATTTGCTCTCTCATTGTACTAATTTTCATTGATTTAAAGATTCATTTGGTCTCTCATAATGTGCCCTCAACTTTGCCAAAGTTTCAAGTTATTTGGCTAAGTGAGTTGTGAGAAATTGCCAACTTTGTGAAGGTATATCTCTGCACATAGGCAGAGAGTGTTGCAAACAGATATCCTATTTTGCAGAGGGTGGTTCTCACAACTGGAATATCCATTTGGGATGATTTAAATCTTGTTGTGTAGCTCTTATAGTTTACTACAAGTTTGCAAAATTGCATCATAAGTCTCTGTATGGGTGTAGAGAAAAGTTCAGATCAGTGAGCATATATCACTGCTTGTGGACCTAGTGGAGGGCAGCCATCTTCCATTTTTGCATTGGGGTGTTGGAATCATCCCCCTTCAAAAGAGACAACAAAGAAGTTTGTTGTAACCATAGAAGAAGGAGAAGAAAGATGCACATACATAGGACATGACTTGATTGAGGACGAGGAACAAGAGTTGATTGCCTTGTTAAGAGAATACAGAGATTTTTTAGCATGGAGTTACAAAGACTTAAAAGGAGTAGACCTTGAAATATGCTCACATATGATTCCCATGACAGATGCCAAACCCTCTAAGTAGAATCCATACACATATAATGACAATTTGCTGCCAAGATCAAGGAAGAGATAGAAAGGTTGGTAGAAGCTTGATTTACTATGAGATTGAGCACAATCGATATGGCACAAAAGGCTAGGACACATACGAGAAACAACACTAAAGCAAATATGTAGGGATCAAAGTTTGCTTGACATCCCCAATGTGTCCAAGCAACACATGATATACAAATGCGGAGCATGCCAATTTGGTAAAGCTCACATGTAACCATTCAACAGAAAGCGGTACATGTATGAAGACTACTTGGAGCTTGTACACACTAATGTGTTGAGTCCTAGCAAAGATCCATCAATCTCAGGTTCACGGTATTATATTTCATTTATAGATGATTACAATAGATGGAAATTCCTTTATTTCATGAAGCATAACAATGAAGTATTTACATATTTCAGAAAGTATTTGGCATTAGTTGAGAACCAAATAGGTAGTGGCTTGAAGAGAATCAAATTTGATGGAGGTGGTGAGTACTTTTCACATGGATTTGACTTATTATAATAGGAAAACGGTATAAAGAGAGAAGTCACAACAAGATAGAGTCCTAAATTGAATGGAGTGGCAGAGAGAAGGAACAATTAATAGTTGAAGCTATAAGGTCAATGTTGAATGAGAAGACGCTACCTAATTACCTATGGGTAGAGGTTGTTTCCATGACCACTTACTTGGTTAACAGGCTCCCATCCAAATCCTTTGATGTAATGACACCCTATGAAGCATGGAATGCCAAGAGACCCTCATTGGACCATTGCAAAATATTTGGGTGCATTGCTTCTACACACATTCCCTCACAGATTAGAGGGAAGCTTGACCCTAAAGTTGAAAAGTATATATTCATTGGGATGACCAAAACCAGAAGGGTTATAGGTGTTGGAAATTTAGAAGGCCCATAACTTATACCACAGGTCCATAGTTCCATAAGTCCAAGATATACAATGTAGAATCCAACAATCTTCCAATATTGACAAAACATGAACATACCACATTTAATCATACAAATGATGAGACAAAGATAGAGAAAGATTAGACAACATGTGTAAAGTGTTACGTAAGCCACTGCGTACTCACACTATCATATATACAAATGTCAATTTACAATGTGGGAGTCAAAATCTCAACCACTTTATGTGAACAGAAATAGATGGATGAGTGAATGTACAGAATTTACAAGAATATTCAGATGTAGGGACAAAAATTAAATATTTATGAGATGTATGACCTGATAGGTTGTAGAAAAGTTTATATGAGTCACTTAAAGAGGAAAGATCAGTATAAAACTGATATTCAACAAACCCTAATCTGATTTTAGGCTATGGAAGACCCTAAATCAGATGTAAGTGTGAAAGATAACATACTCACAGAATTAGCAAAGAATGCTAACATGTTGCTGTCAGAAATCCTCATACTCATGTGAACACATCTTCTCTAACACCTCATCCAATGCATATAGCATGCATGTACTGATTCTCCTTTAGATATGCCGAATAGGAATCCTCCTAATATGGATGTCACTGCCTCCATAAACTCCAAGTAGTACCTGTGTGCATGAAGAGAATATGTACCTAAATTCTTAACATAAGATGCAAATCTTATGTTAACCTCCATCCAATGTCTTTGAAGTACACCAAAATCTTCATGTAGAAGACAATTTTCAAATACATTATGTAGATGGCTGATCCACACCACTAAGTTGCTGATGGGTAATTCCTCTCCATAGGCAAGAGTGTGAGCACACTCTTCTGCAAGAAGAACTCCATAGCTGCTCCTCAACATGGTCCTAGAGTGCACCATGGCTACCCCATGAGTGCTAGAGCACTACCTCTACTGAGGGACGAAAGCTGGCGTTGCAATTGGTGTAGGATGTCTTAAAAGTGACCCAAGGACTCTCTTTTATAGCCTTCCAAAGCTCTTGCAAACAACTCACTAAAAAGCACTCTATTTTAATCTCATCACTTTTTGAATTGCTTTTGCTTTATTTTTAGTGAGTTTGCTTTATTTTTAAAGCTGCTTTTAGCTAACTTTAAAAATACCTTCTGGACCTGGTTTTTCACACTTCTGACTACCTAATGAATGATCTCACAAAATTTTTATGATCCTCATGTCGAGAGCTATCATACGAGGTCAAAATCCTAAATTAGCAAAAAATTAGGATTAGGGTTTTCTCCCAAACCTGATGTCTGATGATTGCATGTCATATACCATTGGAAATCTCTCTTGAAGCTCTACAAGATAGGCTCATAGAAATTTTACCCATTTTTCTGCCAAAAATGACTAAGTACCAAAATTAGGGTTTCTGCCCTAAATGGATTTTGGAACTGATGTGACATTGTTTTCCAACAATCCCCCGGCAATGTCATATTGGTACAAACTGAATTGGATATGTAACGTAATTCATCTACAAACCGTCATAAACTTCAAACTTGTACTCCCCAATTGACCTTCAAACCTTTTCTTCAAAAGTCTTCTTCAAAACTGAATTTGATGAATATGAACCATAATACCTGAGAAATTATGAAAACTAGATATCCAATAGTATATACATCAAGAAATCACTGTTTCACAACATATGTAGCATGAACTGACTCTGAACCTGCTATCTCCTATCTTCTCAAACCTGTAAACATACACTAGGATCCACATATTTGCATTTACCTTACAAAAGGTTTCTCAATGTACTTTTGCTGCATCATGTAAATACACTAAAGAAAATCAGAAACTGAATCCATCTTGGGACTTGTGACTAAAAACTCACAACTTAGTGTATTATGAACACTAGCTGGTTCATCTCTGACTGTACTCAACTCATGAGTCTCAAAATTTCATATCTATGATATCATCTTGTCTTCATCGTCTTTCATACCTATTTCCTTCAGAGTTTGGTATAAACATATATGTGTGCACCTCCAAAACATACCTCTCTGAAATATCGAATTTCTCTTCAATAGAATTCTACAACTTTCTCCTGAACAAGAACATCTAACAGGAACTTTCTCCAGACATTCTCCTTCTTCCTTCTTCTTTCAAACATGGAACATAAAGAGAAACCCACAAAGGAAATATAGGAATACTTGATATATCGTATAGGAATACACATGTAGGTACGACTCTTCATTCTTTTATATATGGCGGAAAATAAGTCTTCATGTTTAATCACCCCCCTGAATGATTTAACACTAGTATCCAGAATTCTTCAAATTATATCAGACTTTATGAAATCTGGAACGTCTTCATCTTTCAATAAATCTGATCTTTAGTGATCAATACCTATATCTGAAACAAAATTTTAGGATCCATGATCTTCTGTAACATAACAAGTATCTTCTTCTTTTTCTCTGCAACACAAATCTGATAGAATCTGAATCTTTGAATTACTTCTACCAATGCTAAGAAATTTTCAAACAAAGGGTAGACAATTGACTCATAAATACTCAAGATCTATCAAGATCTCTCTAACAAAATGTCTGTGTAGAATCTGCTCTTATCAAACCTTCATGATTGAATGTTTGATTTGCTACTTGAATGTCTCTAAGTGTCCATGCTTCTCACATAAAGTTGTAAAAATTTTCTTTAACCAAATCCTTCCCAAGAATCTACAACTCCTACTTGAAACATAAGTGAACAAACTCTCACCTTGAGAACTCCAAAAGTTGCAAGTTGATACTTCATATCTTCATATTCTACCTAGGTGAAATGTGATAGTATCTGCTTGACTTTCTTTTGGCTAACTCCATTTATCAATCAAGTGATAGGATCTGATGGAACACCTTTTTGAATACAAGCATGTATCCAAAAGTCAAGACAAACATAGAAAGTAGATTCATCTCAAAAATCCGAATTTTCCAAATTTTTTTTAATTTTCTCAAAATACTAAAAATTTTTGAATTTTTTGAAAATACTGAATTTTCTAAAAATATTGAGATTTCATAATTTTCCTCCTCATAAACTCTCAACTTTTGGGATATACTGAATATACAGAATATGAGGTACCTTTTCCAAACAAAAACCTCACTTCAAGTCTCCAACATCTGCTACAAATACTCTTATACCTCAAGAGTTAGGTCAAGAAGAATCTCAGCAAATTGTCATATACCAAGTAGCTCTGAATCGACACTCCAAGAACTTTGAGGGAACATATAGCTGCCTGCTCAAAATCTTCAAGTTATACATAACTCATACACATATAAGTCAAAATCTATAAGCTGCCTTTCTTTCCCTCAATGCAGTTCTTTGTCCAAACCTACTAAAACATGACCAAGTATAATGCAAAACAAGAAATTGCTTCTTCTTCACACAAGATGTTCTCATAGACTTGTCTTTGGATGTAGAGGATAAAGTAGGAAAGTTATACGGAAAATATAAGAGAAAAGGAAGTCTTACTTTCCCTTTGGAAATGTTGGACTTTCTTCTTCTGCATCTTTCTTCCACTTGATTATGTCAACATCTTCAAACTTCTCTTCCATACCTTTTGTTCTCTTCAACTTGAAGTAGCAAGCATTCTCAACTTCTTCGAATGAATTTTTCTCTTCCTCTAGTGCTAATAATAAGAGACAAAACAAACATGGTATAAAAATGGAAGTGAACATAGAATCATGTTTTACCATCCCCTCATATCTCTTAATCAAAACTCTACTGCAAATGTGATTGATATGACTGAATTCACCAACCTTTTGGCTAAATGCTGAATTACATCTCTAGAGTACCTAGATCAAATTATGTACCTAGATATCCAACCAACTTACAACACAAGGTTGGATGAAAACAAAACTCATCTCATCTCCAAATTTGTCTTCTTAGATGAGATTTCTTGCCATGAAAGAGATTTATCAAAACTCATCTAATCTCCTTGTTCTTCATAGTTTTGATGTAGCTAATGCTTTCACTTCAAAATAATGAAATTGTTTGAAAGCACTTCTTTAATCCTTCAAACCTCTTCATAACTGCTCTTCTAAGATATGGCCTCCAAATGATAATCTGATAATAGAAACTAATACCTGTGATTTGATGTTGATCTGATTCCTTCATCTTCTCCAAACCATTGTTTTTTCTTGAATTTGAAGTAGCTTTCTCTTCATCAAGTCTTGGTCTTCATCAAGTCTTGCTAACAGATCATCAACTTCATACTCCACACTAAGGAATAAACATGTGACTGAATTGTCTAATTCTCAAATCTCTACTCATCTAGATTAAGTGTGTATGTCAAATGTCAAATGTTAGAAGATGCTCTTAAATCATATGTTCTAAACCTAGAAGTCTGGGAACCTGGGAATCTGAGAGCCTCAATGCTCTGATACCAAATGTTGGAAATTTAGTAGGCCCATAACTAATACCATAGGTCCATAGTTCCATAAGTCTAGGATCTACAACATAGAATCCAAAAAACTTCCAATATTGACAAAACATGAACATACCACATTTAATCATACAAATGATGAGATAAAGATAGAGAAAGATTAGACAACATGTGTAAAGTGTTACGTAAGCCACTGCTTACTCACACTATCATATATACAAATGTCAATTTACAATTTGGGAGTCAAAATCTCAACCACTTTATGTGAACAGAAATAGATGGATGAGTGAATGTACATAATTTACAAGAATATTCAGATGTAGGGACAGAAATCTGAATATTTATGAGATGTATGACCTGATAGGTTGTAGAAGAGTTTATATGAGTGACAGAAAGAGGAAAGATCAGTATAAAACTGACATTCAGCAAACCCTAATCTGATTTTAGGCTATGGAAGACCCTGAATCAGATGTTTGTGTGAAAGATCACATACTTACAAAATTAGCAAAGAATGCTAACATGTTGCTATTGAAAATCCTCATAGTCATGTGAACACATCTTCTCTAACACCTCATCAGAATGCATATAGCATTCATGTACTTATTCTCTTTTAGATATGCTGAATAGGACTCCCCTTGATATGGATGTCACTGCCTCCATAAACTCCAAGTGGCACCTGTGTGCATAAAGAGAATGCGTACCTGAATTCTTAACATAAGATGCAAATTTTATGTTAACCTCCATCCATTGTCTTTGACGTACACCAAAATCTTCATGTAGAAGACAATCTGTAAATACATTATGTAGATGGCTGATCCACACAACCAAGCTGCTTATGGGTAAGTCCTCTCCATATGCAAGAGTGTGAGCACACTCTTCTCTAAGAAGAACTCCATAGCTGCTCCTCAACATGCTCCTAGAGTGCACCATGGCTACCCCATGAATGCTAGAGCACTACCTCTATTGAGGGACCAAAGCTAGTGTTGCAATTGGTATACGATGTCTTAAAAGTGACCCAAGGACTCTCTTTTGTAGCCTTCCAAAGCTCTTGTGAAAAACGCACTAAAAAGAGCTTTATTTTAATCTCATCGCTTTTTATATTGCTTTTGCTTTATTTATAATGAGTTTGCTTTATTTTTAAAGTTGCTTTTAGCTAACTTTAAAAATAACTTTTGGACCTGCTTTTTCACACTTCTGACTACCTCATGAATGATTTGATAACATTTTTATGATCCTCATGCTGAGAGCTATCATATGAGGTCAAAACCCTAAATCAGCAAAAAATTAGGAATAGGGTTTTCTCCCAAACCTGATCTCTGATGATTGCATGTCATATACCATTGGAAAGCTCTCTTAAAGCTGTACAAGATAGGCTCATAAATATTTTACCCATTTTTGTGCCAAAAATGACTAAGTACCGAAATTAGGGTTTCTGCCCTAAATGGATTTTGGGCTGATGTGAAATTGTTTTCCAACAATAGGCTACACAATCCCACTAACAAAGGATTTATGTTAGTAGGGATGTAGTATTTGATGAAAATTATTCATGGTTTGAAGATGACTGCAGGAAGATCAAGTTACCTTATGATTTGGAAAATGACTTTCCAACCCTCACTCAAGAAGATCAACAACTACCAGAAGATATCAATTTAGAGCATGAAGAACAAATTGATCTCAAGGCCTGGAACTCAAAAGGCAAGGCCAAGATGAAGCAATTGGAAGACATTCCAAATTTCTCTAATCAAAAACTTAGGAGATCTCAAAGGGAGAGTAAAAAGCCCATAAGTTATGGATATGATACATCATTAGTCACCAAGCATTCTGTGTATATGACTAAAGACTCTATAACAAAAGAACCTTCTTCATTTGAAGAGGCTAGTAAGAGGAAAGAATGGAGAGAAGCCATGGAGGAAGAAGTAGAAGCACTTCAAGAAAATCATACTTGGGACTTCGTTCCCAAGAAGCCAAACATGAAGGTAATAGGATCCAGGTGGATATATAAAACCAAAAAGAATTCAGATGTTTCTATAAATAGGTACAAGTCAAGGTTAGTGGCAAAGGGGTTTTTGCAAACACATGGAGTGGACTATGAAGAAACATGTTCACTTATGGCAAAGATACCAACAATTAGGGTTTTTGTAAGTGTTGCTGCTTCCAAGAATTGGAATTTGTACCAATTGGATGTCAAGAATGCATTCTTAAATGGATGGATATTGGAAGAAGTGTATATGTCACAACCACCAGGGTTTGAAGATAAAGATAAATCAGATTATGTATGCAAGCTAAGGAAGGCACTTTATGGCCTAAAGCAAGCTCCTAGAGCTTGGAACCATAGGCTTGTTACTTATTTGCAGGATCAAGGTTTTGTTGCTAGCAAGGTTGATTCTTCTTTATCTATAAAGAAGACCAACTCAAAAAATATCTACTTATGTGTCTATGAAGATGACATTATCATTACAAGGAATGATGCTAATGGCATCAAGCAAGTTAAGCCTCAACTAATGGAAGAATTTAAAGTCACTGATCTTGGTTTATTAACATACTTTCTTAGCTTAGAGCTTGTGTATATAGATTTTGGTATATTTATTACTCAAAGAAAGTATATTCATGATATCTTCATAAAATTTAAGATAGAGAACACCAAACTTCTAGGTAATCCCATGGAACTCAACCATAAGCTTAGTTCTCATGAAGGAGAACTCCTTGAGGATGTTAAAGGTTATCAAAAACTTGTAGGGAGTCTCAACTATGCTACCCTAACAAGAGTAGACATTGCCTATGGAGTAAGTACATTAAGTCAGTTTATCATGCACCAAGGAAGCCTCACATGGAAGCTACCAAAAAGGTGCTAAAGTATCTAAAGGGTAGCATGAATGAAGGTTTGTTTTATCCCTTCACTTCTGACTTAGACATAAAGATGTATTCTGATGCAGATTGGCCTAGTGCCAAGGATGATCGGAGGAGCACCTCAGGGTACTTATCTTTTGCAGGTTCAAAGCTTATATCATGGTGATGTAAATTACAACCAACTTTGGCTTTATCATCTATAGAGGCAGAATACAAAGGGCTAGAAAATGCAACACAAGAGGCTATATGGCTCAAGCACCTCTATGCAGATTTCGGGTTACACTCTCACACTCCAAAAATCTTTGGAGACAACATTCGTTCACTTCATTTGGTTGCTAATCTTGTATATCATGCAAGGACTAAGCACATTGAAGTGCACTATCATTATGTAAGGGAGAAATTGTTTAGCAAGGATATTCAACTATCCTATGTATCAACTCATTTACAATGTGCACATATGCTCACAAAACTTTTGGATGGAACCAAGATGAACCGATTCAAATTGATTATTAGGAGATCAAGGATGAATGAAGACCAAGCATGTTAGAATTGAGGGGGAGCTATTGGTGCAAGAGAATCTAAGCCCACATACTTGGATGATTAGCATACTCGTCTTGAAGTCTTATGTGATCAATCCCTTGTAAATTCAAGTATACTTACTTTTGTAAAAGTGCACCACTTGTACGAGGAGCTAGACAGCATTAAATCTCGACTCATTTGGTGTTTGAGTAATGAGAGAATATATCCTATACTTTAGGATTCTCTTTTAGGTGAAGTTTTTAATGTGAAATAAAAAGGTTGGCTCTAAACTCAACTATAAAAGGAGATCAAAAGATCCACGTGCCATCTCGACTCCATGAGATCATTTAGAAAGGACACATTGTGATTTTAAGAGCTCACTCTATAGCTCATTCACACTTCTAACATTATGCAATTGATTATTTCCAATGAAATTGTATTTATACATTATTTAATGCATACATCTTATCACATATTCACTTCACTTCTCTCCCATGACTACATTAGAATAGTGATCTTCTCAGAGCTTGATCTCAGTGTATGATTGATCATTTTTTATGTTTTAAATCATGATATATTGAGTATATTGTCTACTATAGTTGTACAAAATCTCATTATCATTGCTTATCCGAATCTTGAGACATTAGTGCATCATTACTCTCTAGTCTATTGACTGATGCACCTGGAAAATGTTTGGCATGTCCTATGATTTGCTAAACACCATACTTAGTGTGTACTTCATCATTTTTTATGAAATCACTCATGATAGGTAGCTATCTAAGCTAATTAGACATCAAAAAAATGAATTAAGCTAAATGCTATTGTGCTTAGAGAATTTTTCAATATACTTAGCACATGTAGAGACAAAAATAGCAAGTTTTTTGGTCTTGGATCAATTTCCTACCTATCTGTTTTGATCCATTGATTAGTGGATCATGTTCTTGTAAGAAAATAACAGCGCAGCAGAAAAGACCTGTAGATAGAGTTGAGAGGAAAAGGCAGACAAAGATAGACGCAGATTGAGAGATAGAGAACTCAAATTCTCAGATTGCCGAGCGTAATGCAATTACAATGATGGTGCTGTCCACCCATGCGCTCCCAATGTGGATCTTAGATGGCGATCTAGACAGACTCTAGATGAAGGGCTTACTAGTGCGCAATGTTATGTAAAGCTCAACCTGGGCCGTGCTTATATAGCTTTTACAAGGCGGTTTAGTATAGATAAACGTAGTTGGGAGATACAAAATAGTCGGTAAAATATATTATCCGACAATATCTCCATGACCAGAAGTCCTATCGTCTCGGCCCTACAGGCCGGGGGGATAGGCCCCCCGGACCCGGTATAAGGGGGCAAGCCCCCCTCTGCACTCCCCCCATTAAGGTTCTATGGGGAAACCGCGCAATGCCACAGGGCCTTTATTTTCACCTTAAATGGCAACCTAATGACCTGGAAGTTTATGCCCTACCTAACCTAACGGCTAGGCTCACAAAGATTATCTACAACCATCAATGGTCACACCTAGACCTCATCTAACTTGGAAGTTAGGGTTCCACAAATGTCCGGGCTCTCATAATGGCTTCTCCTCATAATGGGGGCCTTACAACTTAGAGCACCATGGATCATCTGTGGTCATATGAGGGTGGAGTATTGAGCATATCTAACACCCCCCCTCAATGTCCACCCGATGGTGAACTACCTCCTTGGTCCAATCCTAAGCTTTGGAAAGTGTCGAAGAAGTTGCTCTCTCCCAAGAGCCTTGGTGAAGATGTCTGCTCCATTTTCTTTAGTAGGGCAATAGGTTATCTCCACGACCCTGTCCTCAATCAACTCACGCACATAGTGATATTGGATTTCTATATGCTTGGTACGTGCATGGAAAACAGGATTTTTGGCGATGGCCATGCAACTTTGGTTGTCACACTTCAACTCTATAGCCTCTTGTCCTTGTATTCCTATGTGCCATAGGATCCTCCTCAACCATACCACTTCACATGCTGCAACGCATGCAGCTTTGTACTCAGCTTCAGTAGAAGATAATGCTACAGTTGGTTCCTTCTTACTAATCCAAGAGAAAATCCCTGATCCTAAAGAAAAGCAATATCCAGAAACTGATTTTTTGGTATCAATATCTCCTGCCCAATCTGAGTCACAGTATCTAACTAGAGATGATCCTTCTTCATAAGGAATACCATAATCAGTGGTTCTTTTCACATACCTGAGTATCCGCATGCTTGCCTTCCAATGAGTTTGGCAAGGCTTATTAGAGAACCTACTTACTACTCCAACAACATAAGAGATGTCTGGTTTGCTATTGCACAGGTAGATGAGACTTCCAACTAATTTCGTGTATCTTCCAATATCCATTGGAGGTGAGGTATCTTCAATAGATAATTTTGTGTTGACATCCATAGGTGTAGAAATTTCCTTGCAATCCTCCATGTTGAATGCCTTTAATATCTGCCTTGCATACTTCTGTTGAGAGATGAAAATCTTCCTTGGTTCCTGCCAAACTTCAAGACCTAAGCAATAATGCATTAAGCCCAAGTCTGTCATTTCAAATTCTAAACTCAGGGCATCTTTTGTTTGTTGAAGAAGAGCATCATCATTTCCTATAATCACAAGGTCATCTACATAGAGTACAAGCACAATAGTATTCCCTCCTTTCTTTAGAACATACAAGTTAGCATCAGAAGCACATCTTTTGAACCCTAGATCCAAGAGATACTTATCTATCCGTTGGTACCATGCTCTAGGGGCTATGGATAACCTTCATACAAATTGAATTCATATTTTTATTCAAAGTTAGAAGGCCTCCACTTTGAACTAGTAGGCATTCCATTTGGTGCTGACTTTCATGCTGAATTGGCAAAGCATATATTTCTATGTTCACAAAAGAACATAGGTCCAAAGGTGGAATAAAAAATTATGATGAAAAAAAATAATTATTTAAATGATATTCTAAGTATTAAACCTTTCAAAATATGCTTTCATGCCATGTTTCATTCTTAATCTCGTCAAATTATATGTGATCCACAATGGTGATTGTGATAAGAATGAAAATAATTGGCATACATATTTCATTTGACAAAAAGAAGATGGCATCCATGATGGAAATGATGAAATGTTTTCAAATGATCCTTATCATTTTATGATATCAAAGATTATATCAAAGGCTTTTGAGTATGTGTCCACAAACTATTCATGATTGTATGTATAGAATTTGGTTGATGCCCACACAACAAAAGATTCTTGGTTCTCTCCAAAGACATGAAAATTTTGGTGGATTTCAATAAATTATTTAGCCTCATATATGTAAGATTTGGTTTGTTATGTCACACATTTTTTACTTGGTAACTTGAATGTGTACACCTTGAATGATGTCCATAAATTCTTTTGAGTCATATATTGGCTTTAGTTTTCTATTTTTGGCGACTAGAGTCATATGAGTTGATTTTATATGTGTATACCTTGGTTGTTGTCTTCATAACTTGTTTGATTGTTGGCACATTTGTACACTTCTATGGATTCACATAAGTTTGTTTGAACCATAATTAGAACTAGTTGCTGTTTTTGGTGTACAAAGTCAAAATAATTGATTTTATTTGAATTGAAATGATTTTTCTAAGTGATTTTGAGGCTCATACCATGTGATCTATGTTTCAAGGAATGTGTATAATTTTTTCTTTCATATGATGAATTTTCTTTCGATAAAAATACATTTGATCAGGAATTTTCGTCCTGTTCACTACCATAGCATGTTGAGAGGCTATTTACATGAACACAAAACATGATTTATTGTGTTTTATATTTTTACATTAATCTTTGAATTATATTTAATATGTGTGTTAAAGGATTTTTTCAAATTCTCTTTGTAGAAGGTATGTGATTTTTTGGAAAATCGTCAAAAAAGGACACTTAAGTGTCCTGTTTTGGTACCAAACTAGTGTTAAAGCAAGCTGGGAGGTACTTTATTCTGGCGTGCCAAGCATATATTACCTCTATTGATGGGGTGGTGCTCATGTCGTATACGAGATCTTGGTTTCCTGTAAGAAATCCGACACCTGAGAAGTGGGGGTCTTTAATATTCTTGAATGTCCTGAATGTGACTAGCATTAGTTCAAAGATTTTCATGCACATTTGGGCCATCACATCGGGGGTATTGCGTAGTCAAATGCTCCAGTGACGGATGGTAGAAATCATATAATTCACAGTGGGAGGGCCTTGTGGAGGTGCTAGATAAACATAGTTTAACCACTTTGCACAACCTTTGATGTTCTTGACAGCAATTGTGAACTCTGGCCAGGTGCGCCTGCGGAAGACTGGAATATAACAAGGAAGTCTAGATAATTGGATAAATGTCTAGTCAATTGGATAGTTGACTAAATGAGAAATAAGATTTAAATGGATCTTTAGGCTGCCGCTTCACTTCAATTGTCTTTACTTCACTTTAATTGATTGTAATCTTCAATGTTTCTGCAAAAAACATTAGGTTCACTGCACTTCATTTGCTCTTCAATTGCTCATTAATCTTCAATGCTTCTCGACACTGTAAAGAAAACATTATGTTCACTGCACTTCATTTGCTCTTCATCTTCAATGTTTCTGAAAAAAACATTAGGTTCACTGCACTTCATTTGCTCTTCAATTGCTCATTAATCTTCAATGCTTCTTGACACTGTAAAGAAAACATTATGTTCATTGCACTTCATTTGCTCTT
>CM035441.1:7224871-7462371 GCA_020310875.1 Ceratopteris richardii | reverse complement strand
AATTAAACCATAATTTAATTTTGTAAGTTAACCAATGTTTAATTCTAGATAAATTTCATTAAATATTAATTGTTTCAACCCTTCAAACTAAGGCTAATCTTCATTCCTGCACACTAAACCCCTTAAAATGCTTTGGAAATCATTGATAACCCATTAAAATCTTTCTGATCCCTTGTAAACCCTAACATGAACCCATTGGTTAAATACCCATGAATCAAGCATGTATAAATATGAAATACTCATTAATTGAGTAATTAGGATAAACCCTAATTTGAACATATTTTCTTCATCATTTCTTGTACCTGCAAACACTTCAAAAGTAGTTAATTCAATCCAGAACAATTGTTCAATAGTGAAAAAGAGGTTTAGAATTCACCAATTAAGTTGTTTTCATTTTCTCTGGTCATCAACTGGAAGATGTAAATCTTCCCGACACCGTGGGGTTCAAATTCTTTGTCAGGAAAGACTACAGGTGCATAGGCTAGGTCTTGAATTGATCTATGTGTTTCTTTTGCAGCTATCTCTCTGGCTTCTTCTCTCTTCTCTTCTTCTACTACTACTTTGCACATCCATAAGTGGGTGTCTTCATGCATCCATGAGGATCCTGATCCTATGGAATGCACCGATTCCGTATCATCTTTGGCTCTATGGAGGGGATTCCATTGGATAGGAGGGACATCTCTATGAGAGTAATCTTTGAGATTCACTTTGGTTGTAACACCTAAGTGTTGCAGGTAGACGGAATTGGTTCCCCACTCCTGTACCACTTGCAACTGTCACATAAAGGGTCGTCCCAAGATCATTTCATAGGCATGATTTTTGCTAAAATCACATATAGCAAATGTATGCTCGAACTCAACACCACATGTGGTGAGAGTTATTCCTTCTAACAGCCCTAAGGGTCTCTCTATGTGACCATCGGCCATTTGCAATTTCATCCTCGTGGGCCTGAGTGCTGGCTTGCCCCAACGCTTCCATAGGGAAGTGGTAGCAATTGCAACTCCTGCACCTGAGTCTAGAATGGCCTTGGTGGTGTATCCTTGATGGATGATAGGAAGATATGTGTTTCCCTCTTCGCCCTCACTCATGTCTCCTATCTTGTCCAAGGGTATTTCTGGCACTGTTCTCTGGGACCCTACCTGGGAACGAGGTTTTGCTATCTCTGGTACCTGTTTGGCTACATGTTTCCATAGCTCTGGCCTTACTTTGAGTAGCTCTTCTAACGTGAGGTTGCATTGTATTTTAGTGTTTTTCACTACCTCTGTGTTCCTAGGTATGACCGAGTCATCATTTCGTACCATGACCGTGGGTGCTCTCATACAAGTAGACTTAGCTTCCCATGGGCCTGTGAAGTGGGGTAATTCTTGTAGAGAGTTAGACTCAAAGTCTAATCTTTCCTAGGATTGGGTGCTCTCCTGCTCCTCATAAATGGATGGGATGTCTTGTGGGAATTGGTCGTGTGCATCATCCACAAGTTCAATGGGAGGAGGGACTTCACTCTCTTTAGCCCATTTGTCTTCTTGAATCTCTCGTAGGAATTTTGGTGTGAACCGATTCATAGAAGATGATGTGTCTGGCTCCGTAGAGTTAGGCACATAGGCTCCCTGGGCAAGAAGACTTACTCTTTCACTTTCCTTGTCCTTGTGTTGAGAGGCGGGTTCCTTTTCTGATTGTGCAATTAGCCTCTCTATTCTTTCTAACAGTCCTTCAAAGTGCAGCTGCGTCTTGGCTGAGCTAGATATGTTAAAAAGGCAGCTGGCTTCAAACATGGTTTGAGCCAACTCCACCATCTTAGCACAATTTTAGTTTGTTCAAGCTCTAATTCTGCTCTAGGGTAGCACTTTCCATGATCAGTTACGGTTGGCCCATCTTGGATTCTGGCCTGATATGCTTTAAGCATCATGTTTAGGTCCTCGGGAGTGGGATCTGCTAGGACTGATCCTGCTCTAGGGGGTGGTGGAATTAGGTGAGGCGGGTTGGAAGGTGGCGGTTCGGATGGAGTTGGGAATGATGGATGAGGGGTAGTGTGAGAGGGAGTTGGAGATGTGAGTTCGGTTATCCTGGCTCTCGTTTCTCTTAGGCATTCCTCAAGTTCACTCATTTTCTTTGCCCATTGTCTTTTCATTCTTTCACGACTATCTCTCCAAGCTCTAGTCCTCTTCTTTGTCATGCTCTCCGTTTCGCTAACATTTGGGCTCTTTTCCTGGCCTACGCTTTGGTTCTGTTGCAAGGCTTGGGCTCTAGTGATCACTTGCACTGGCGTAGTGGACGTCACACTTCCTGTGGAGTCTACAACTAACCCTATGACATTGATAAGAGTGATTTTCGGCATATTATTAGGATTCTTTGGGCAGTCTCGTAAAAGATGCTCCTTTCCACACTCCTGGCAATAGCCCTGGATCGTCTCTGACTGGGGTTGTGTAGGTGGAGGTAAGGGACAATCACAAATGAGATGATCTCCTTGACATCTGTAGCATGGTCCTCTAGGGAATGGGGGTCTCACTTGCCTAGATTGAGGTCTAGAGTTGGGGTTTGCGTACATGACATTAGCATACTCTGGCTCCCAATTAGGTTCACTCGGTTCCTCACTGTAATAGGACTCACCATGTTCAGGAGACTGCATGTAGTAAGCCTGGGGACTATCAACATGTGTAGAATCAAAGCTATGGTCACTGGGATCACTTTCTGAAATTAATGGTGTTACTAGGACTATAGCTCTATTCAGGTTTTCTTCTGCAGCAGCATACTTTACCGGAATCACATTAGTAGGAGCAGGTGGTTGTTGCGCTAGCACTGGCTGGGGTCTCAGTTGGGCCTGATATTGCGGTTGGTAATTTTGCTGGGACCTAGTATACTGTTGTGGTGGGTATTGACTCTGGTATCTGCCTTGTTGAGGGTATGGCTGAGGGTAGGTTTGCCTAACAGCTTTCTTATTGTATGGGCAGTCTTGTGCTCTGTGATTGGTGTATCTTCGTTCTATGGTGCAGTATTGGCTACTAGGATTTACTTGGGGTTGAGCCATAATGGGACATACATTTGCCATATGGTCACCTCCACAAGCATAGCATCTTTTCACAGGGGCAAATCTTGGGTGTTGTTTGCTAGTGACACCTAATTTCTGAGCTACTTTTTCTGCTAATTCCTCAATAGATGTGGATTGCGTGGAAGAGAGACTAGAAGAACTATCAGTATCTTTGTAGATTTTTGAAAGCTCTAATTCCTCCCCTAGGTTATCCTCGATGTCAATGCACATGCGTACACACTCTTCTATGGTCCTAGGGTCCTTCAAGTACACATATGATCTCAATTTGGTGCTTAGCAATCCATCCAAGAACAAAGCCACTTGCTTAGCTGGCGTGGGTAACTCAGAGACAGGGCATCTCTCTAGGTATTGCCTAAATCTTCTTCCAGCAAGTCTCACGGTTTCTTGAGGGGTTTGCTTGAAGCCGTGAATCAGCAAGGACGTGTTATGTCTTATGCCACTTTTAGAGAATTCGATAACGAATGCCTCTAGAACTTGATCTATGCTCTTGAACTACCTC
Source organism: Ceratopteris richardii (assembly GCA_020310875.1). NCBI lineage: Eukaryota > Viridiplantae > Streptophyta > Polypodiopsida > Polypodiales > Pteridaceae > Ceratopteris > Ceratopteris richardii. Next base: position 7,458,829 of record CM035441.1, on the reverse strand, counting down.
TCGTTTAGTGGCTGAAACCATGTCAGGGCAATGTTCCTAAGGGTTAGACCAAAGGCATTCTAATGCGTAAACAGATCTTCAACTTGTTCAGCTCTCAAGACTTGCCTAAACTCCACCACATGATCGTATGGATCTCCAGTGCCATCGAAGTAGTTCTTCATGGACTTAACTAGCTGAGTCGCTCTCAAGGTCCTTGCGTGCTCTCTAGGTCTTGGTAGAGGGAACTCATCCGTATTTCTTTGATTCCTTGGAGCTCTAAGTACCTCAGGTTCCACTCTATTTGTTTCCATTCTCGTTCTTTCTCTGCCCACAGGGTTGGCAAAGCTTACTTCTGGCCTATCTCTACTTCTGTCTCTTTGAGCTCCATGAGCCTGGGATGCTCCCGCTCCCGGGTGACCATAGGACACGTTCGATCTTGGTTGGGGAAAAACGAATTCACCCTTCCAAGTATAAGCATGCCTATCATGTTTTGTAACCACAAAGATCCTCTCTGAAGCATGATCTAAGTAAGTCACTCTGCTTGGGCTATCAGGATCTTTGAACTCATAGATCAGGATTGACCCTACATCATTTGGCCTATTTGATTTATACCTCCAAAAGGCTTCATCGGTCTCTTGGTTTAGGAGCAGATCTATACTCTTATTGTCTTGGGGAACCCACTCCGGATTGAGGATTCGAGTAAGAACAGATTTCCCTCGAGGGGTCCTAGGATCTCCTCCTACGTTCCCTTGTTCTAGGTCATCTATGTCCGTCTCAGGATCACATTCCCGAAATCATCTGTCCTATCTGGGTGACTGGTGACTACATATATGGTTCCTTCTTTATCCAGGTATGCTCCATTGTCAAACTTTACAACTGGGTGTTCTAATCCAATGGATTGGTTAGGATTTTTAATCTGGACCACGGATCTTCCTAGGTCGTCCTCATAGATGCTAGCACCTAATCGGTTGGTCCTAAGGTATTCCAGCTGCATCTTGTAGGGGCCTTCCACCCTATACAGATATGGCACACCTGTACTTCCTGTAGGTCTGTCCATACCTTGAGACATCTCTGATTCATTACTCTCAGAGCTAGGGTAATGCGAGTGGTGACTCAACTGCTGGGCCCAAGACCTAGCAGTATGATTAACGCTAGCCTCTGAAGACCTAAGACTTTGTCTATCTCTTACTAGATGTCGTCCTGATCTAAGGTCCATATGCCTATTTAAGTAGCCCAATTTTTGCCCAAAGTACAACCTCGTTGCCGATCAATTGGTGTCAGTCACTTGATTCTTTTTTAGTGTGTTATCGTGTTTATGATCTTGTCTGTTATCGCATCGTCAGGAATTTTTGAGTTAATTTCCGCACTTAAGTTGATCGTCCCACGTTAAGTTCTTTTCCTTTAAAGTTCTCGGTCACACATAGGTTATCTCTTGAACTTGATTTCTTAGATAGTATTTGACTTGACTTGTCACGTGCCTATCGTTGTCCTGACTTACTCCTAACACTACTCGAACTTAGCCTAAGCTAAGAATTGACAAAGGGAGTTGAGAATATTCCGACCTTACTTGTTGATCCCTTGCTTTATGACGCTCAAGAACCCGATTCTCAAGCTTGCAAAGAAACTCTTGCTTTGGATGCTCTCAATTGCTCTCAATGGACCTGTGAATGCCCCAAAATTAGCTCAAGACTTAAACTCAAATGACAGACAGATCACATTTGTGCATGCAATTTGGATATCAATTATGTCCCCTGTCTTTATTGCAAACAATTCTAGAGATCCCTTGGTTTTGTTCCCCCTAGGTATGGTATTTGATACACAGGATTTTTCTCAAGACACACTTGTAAGTACCTCACAAACCACTAATTATTTGCTAGGTATGCACAAAATTACCCCAAGAACTTGGTATTAGAAACCCTTGAAAATTGGCCCAAAAAGCCTGTCAATCGCGATCGACAGGTCTGTCAATCGTGATTGACAGAGGTGTCCGTCGGGGCCTGTCGGTCATGATCGACACGTCAATCGTGATCGACAGTGTCAATCGCGATCGACAGAGTCGATCGTGGGTTCAGTCGGTCGCGATCGATGGTGTCAATCGCGATAGACAGTGTCAATCGCGATCGACAGAGTCGATCATGGGTTCAGTCGGTCGCGATCGATGGTGTCAATCGCGATCGACACGTGTTCCGGGATTTCCACCGTAAATTCAGTCGATCGGGGCTGTGTCCGTCGTGATGGACACGTGGCAACGCGTAAAATTCAGTCAATCGCCAAAATTCAGTTGGTCGTGATCGACGGTGTCAATCACGGCTGACAGAGGTATCGGTCGTGGCTGTCGATCGCAATCGATGGTGTCAATCGCGATTGACAGGGTCAGTCAGTCGTCTCTGTCGGTCGCGATCGACAGGTCTATCGGTCGCGATCGACAGGTCTGTCGGTCGCGATTAACAGATGTTGTCGATCGTGGCTGTCAGTCGCGATCGACTGTATCAATCGCGATTGATAGAGGAACTCAAAATTTTTTAACTGTTTTTAGTGATTTAGCATGTGCTCATCATGTAGATTATGGTGGTGCACTTTGTTTTACCAAATGGGCGTTTTTTTTGTCGATCGCGATCGACAGACTTCGGCGACACAAAGACAGTTCAGTTATGTTTCGTACCTGTGCGGAGTGCTGGAGATGATGATGCAACAAGTACCTGCAAGAAAGCTCAAGAAACATGCAAAAACAACGCACACAATATCGCTCTCTCACTCTCTCTCACAAGTGGAATGAGGGAAATGCGGTGGAGAAGGTGATATGATCAAAAACTGAAAATTTCCGCGATGATGGAGATGGCGATCGGATATGGTGAGGATGATGATGGTGATGATGGTGGTGAGGTAAGAAAAAGAAAAATAAGAAGAGTAGAGAATTTACCTCCAACGCCAACGTCTCGAATCTACGTCTTACCATCACACGCTCGTCCTCAAAGCTCGATCCCCGACAACGGCACCAAAATTTGGTGTAGCTCAGTGATGAGTAGCACCTCCTTTAATGTCAATCTAGGAAGACGCGAGGATGGTATGATGACCTCGAGCAAGTGAAGGCACAAGTGCGTGAGTGAGAAGCACGCTATCATGCACACACATACACACACACGCGCACACAAGGTAAGACAAAGAGTGAGAAGCAATGGAGTTCTTTAGATTACTTCCAAAAATCTCATACAAGTTTAAATCAATTACAAGCTAACCTCAAAAATGAGCTCTCTAGCTCTATTTATGGTTTTTGACTAGGTTTTGGCCGTGTCCAAACCTAGTGTCCGGCCTAGTTAAAAATTAGGTTCTAGGGCCTATTTGAAGACTCAAACGAAGTCTAAAAATTATGAAAATTGGTAGGTAGCTACTTCGAATGCTCCTCAAGCTCAAGGACTCATTGGCTTGCACAAAATGGAGCTACAAAAATATGAAATGGTATCTACAATGGCTTTTAGTGATGAAAATCACTATTGTTGTAGGGATTTCTTCTAACTATTTGACATACATATCTTCAAGCTCCCTACTTGCTCCTTCTCCTTGTGTGTCCACCTCTTTGATATGCTTTAGTGTCCTAAAAAAATATTGGCCTACTTGCCAGATCGTCATTGACTACTCTGTCTGCTTGTGCTTTCTCTTCTCTTTGACTCCCTTCGTAAGCTTCCTTGCCTTGTGAGTCCTTCAGTTCCAACACTTCCTCAAATGTCAAAGGTTCCTCTTGATCTATGTCATGTGCTACATACTTTGAATGTTTAGTGACTAGAGAAGTATCAAACCCATACCTTTCTGGATTTCTTTTGTCCCTCATGGGCCTTCTTAGGCCATGATGTGATTATTTTGCCTCTTGTCCAATTTCCTGCATGTTGGCTTTACCTTTAGTCTTCCACATTTTGAGTTTTTCATATTGAGTTGCTTCATCATCTTTTGAGGTATCCTACTGTTCAACTTTAGAATAATTATCCTTAACAAGTTTTGGAAAATATTCTTCAAGATCATAAGGTAGGTTGACCTTTCTGAGCATGAATCTTCATACCAAGAACTATTCTCATCAAATATTACATCTCTACTCACCAAGAATCCTTTGTTTGTTGGGTTGTATAATCTACAGCCCTTTTGATTGTTGTCATATCCAATGAATACACACCTTTCTGCTTTGGGATTCATCTTGCCTCTAACCTGTGAAGGAACATGAGCAAAGCAACACATCCAAAATACTTACAATGATCCAAGCTTGGTCTTCTTCCATTCAAAGCCTCATATGGTGTCATGCCATCAAGTGATTTTGAAGGTAAATTCTTAATCAAATAAGTGGCTATGGATAGAGCCTCAACCCATAAGTAATTAGGTAAGTGCTTCTCATTTAGCATAGACCTTGCAGCTTCAACAATTGTCATATTCCTTCTTTTTTCCACTCCATTTTGTTCAGGAGTGTACATTGTAGTGATCTCTCTTTTGATTCCCCTCTCTTAAAGAAAGGAGACAAGTTCATGGGAGAAGTACTCTCCCCCTCCATCTCACCTTAGCCTTTTTAATGTCTTACGTGTTTGATTCTCCACAAGAGCCAAATATCTTTTGAAGAATGAAAAGACTTCATCCTTGTGTTTCATAAAATAAAATATAGTCCATCTACTGCAATCATCAATGAAGGAGATATAATACCTTGATCCTAATATTGAAGCATCCTTGCTAGGTCCCCATACATCTGTATGAACCAAATCCAAGAGATCTCCATGCATATAGCACCTGTGAGACTTTCCAAATTGACATGCACTACACTTATAAACCATGTGTTGTTTTGACAAGTTAGGGAGTCCAAGTACACTTTGGTCCCTGCAAATTTGATGTAATGATCTTTCACCAATATGTGCTAACCTTTTGTGCCATACTTCCAATTCTGTGAGTGTATGTCTACCATAATTAAAGAGAGCAATGTTTCTAGTGTCTTGTAATTCAAGTGTGAACAATCTATCTGTCTTTTCACCTTTTGCAATTCTCCTGAATCTTTGAATTGGATCTTCAAAAAATGCTCCTGCTTTCTACCCAACACTTATCAAATTCTTTGTAATGGTAGGGACATAGAGTGCCTTACTGAGTAAGTTGATGTTTCCATTAGGTGCTTTGACATTTCCTATTTTTTCCACAAGGTTTCTTGTGTCATCTCCTATTTGTACCTCATGCTTGTTCCTTGGATCTTCTAAATCTGATAGGAGGGCCACATTTCCTACCACATCATTGGAAAAACCTCAATCTATGTAGAAAACATGCTCATCAGATTTACCTTGTGGCATGGCCATATTCATGATTAGCAATGAGTCCTCTTGATTTGAGTCTTCTGTGTAGTTATTGAAATCCCTTCTTCCTCTATTGCCTCCTTGATAGTTTGAATGGTTGTAATTGTTCTGGTTGCCATGCTAATTGTTGAACCTTCCTCTTGAGTAGCCATAGCTTCCTCTATTGTAGCCTCTGCCTCTTTGATTCCTAGAATTCCGAAAGCAATTTTCAGTTGTATGATTAGTTAATCCACAAATAGAACATGAATTAGAATCTTGGGATCTCCCCTTGCCTTGTCTTCCTCCTCTGCCTCTACCTCTACCATGTCTTCCTCTACTTGCATAATTAGCTTGATGTGTGCTTGCTTCATCATCCACTTTCTTTCCTCTTCCTTTGTTTTCTTTTGACTTGATTTTATCAGTATACAAAGCTGAAGATTGATTACCTTTGGAGCTTTCTTCATTCTTGATAAGCTTGGCCTCTTGAGTAATTAGTTATCCTATGAGTGTGTTGAAATATGGTACATGCATATCCATGTATAGATCCATAGCTATGGTGAATGCTTCCCACTTGTCATTTGTCTTAAAGCCATTGATGACCTGCCTTACAATTTTTTCTTCATCTATTACCTATCCAATGCTTCCCAATTGCTCTGTTATGTCCTTGAGCTTTATGAAAAAGTCAGTCACATTTCGTTTGGGAGATTTCTTAAGAGTTGTGAAGTCTAGCCATAGTTGATGCTTCTTGGCCTTTGTATTTGAAGAGAAGAAGGCGTCAAGTGCATTCCACACTTCTTGAGATGTTTTACAACTTCTAATGTGAGGCAACAAAGAATCTGAGATATATTTTTAGGAGATAAGACCTTGCAAGTGCATCCTTGGAGCACCATGTCCTCAATCTTTCTTTCTCTTCTTGTGTTGGTTGACATTTGTTCCTGAAACTTGGCATAACTTCATCTCCAACTATATAACCATATAAATTCCTTCCTTGAAGATAAAGTTTCATCCTTAATGACCAGGCTGAGTAGTTACCTCTATCCAATTTTTCAATTGATGAAGGAAATCCATCTGCCATGTTGTCCAACCTTGCTCTGATACCACTGTGAAAAGATGTATTTGTAGTTGATGAAAATGAAGTGGTGTTGCAAAAACTTTGCGCTACACCAGTCAAATGAACTTCAGAGACATGTGGTGGGCCTTTTTAGTTTGCCGAAGGATGTATTAGACAACTTGTATACCTTGGAAGATCACTCTCAAAAAAATGAATCAAAATAGATAATTTAAAGTAGATTCAAGAGCCAAAAACTTGCTATTTATGTTCATACACCCGTCCAAAGTTTTGAACAATTCTCTAGACATAGTAGCAATTGACTTGATTCCTTTTGGAGAACTTACCAAGTCATAGGACCATTTCAATTTTCATTGGCTGTAGCAGTACTCAGACCTCTAAGAAGAAAAATGACAATATCTCTTGAGTCAAGAATCCAATTTTGTAAACATTTACTAGACAGTGAGCAGATTGTAATAAGATTTGAATCATGGAAATTGGTGAAGTACACACTGAGAAACAGCTCTAAGAAGACGACTATTTTGAGACTAGTGCTGACACAGAAGTAGAAAATGAAATGATACAGTCAACTTCAAATGAACATAACTGACGATTGAAACATCAAATTGCAATGATAATTTGTGATTATATAGTAGACATAGAGATATAACGTTACTAAGTTGAATCACGAAAAATTATGCTTCAAGCTTAGAGATTCCTTTTGTGGCTTTTCTTTCCTTTTTCATCAAGTGGACTCAACCACTTAGATTCCTTTACTTTTACATCAAGTAAAGTAATAAAAAAATACAAGAGGTAGTTCACAAGTGAACTCTACAAGGAGTTTACATTTTCTTTAAATTTCTAAGCCTTTTGATGACCCAAGCCATCACTTGGACTTGCCATGGACTTGTTCCAACATGGATGCATGACCCAAATTGACCATTTTAATTTAATCTTCCTAAACATCAAAGTTTGTAGCTTCTAAATGGTAAATCCATTGGTACACTAAGATTTGGAGAAAATCTAATCGAAGGTTATTTTGAGTGGAGAGTGGCTATGAGTGAAGTATACTAGGAATATTGAGAAAATACATCTAGAATATCCATAATACCCACCAAGCATCAATTTTTATCTTCCAAAAAATGAGCTTTTGCATCATCATTAAGTCCTTGTAACATACAAGAGGGTTTAGCTATCATAGGCCTTTGATCAAGAGGGAAAATAATTTATCATCTAGAGTGAGAAAATATTTCTTATGTCCCTTTTGGAAGATATTGCTTGTGAACCCCAAGCTCGCTAAACCTTCACATGCTTTAACCAAGGATGAATTATAGTATGCCTTCTAACCCACTTGTTTGATAACCATAAAAGTAATATGGAAGTTAGCATCTTGAATGTGAATAGGAATTTCCTAAAGGAGCAAATAAGTTTGACTCAAGAATGACCACCCATCCAAATATAGAGGGGGTAGGTTGCAGATCAATCCATCCCATTTTACAATAGAATTTTAGAGCGGCAATACTCACCCTTGAACCTCCATCAATTAAAAAGGTTTAGATTTATGTGAAAGTGTAATACAAGGAATGACATAATCAACTAATTTAACTTCCATAGTCGCTCCTTCGTTGACAAGCATTGTCTATGGGATATGTTGCAAGGGAAAAAATCTAATGCATTCATCAGAGAAAATGGAATCTTTAAAGGGAGATACCAGATTTAACAAATCACCTAGAGACATTTGAGTATTAGATTTACACAGTAGTGATGAGGATTCCTTATGAGTAGTCGATAAAGAGCCTAATGTTGTAGGATATTCTACCTTTGATATGCTAGACACCATGCAATCTTTGTTGTGTATTGGATCATCAAGCTTGCATTATACTTGAGATGGATTAACTCTACATCAAAACAATCATTTGGAAGGAGTCAAAAATTTATATTGAAGAAGTATTCATTTATGTTCATGTTTTGATATTTCATAATAATATTTTATGGATTTCTCTTACTTATGTAAAAGACTAGCATTTTTCCACTTCAAAAGAATAAAGAGAAGATAAAATTTCCACAAATCTGAGATTGGTGAGATTTCCAATCAATCATTCAATCAAATCACCTAAATTCAAGTAGTAATATTTGATTTCACCTTTTCCTAGATTATAGGAAAAGTAGTTTGTTCATCACAACAAACTCTATCTCGCTGGAATTCAAACTCAAATTGTTTTGAAAGATGTCATGGAAAACTCCATGAGTCTATATAAAGACTCTCAAATACTTGTAAATTACATTGAAGCAACATACATACATTTTTTGTCATCATTTTTTCCTTGCTCATTTCTATACACCATCATCTTCAACAAAAGTAATTTTGGAGTGGTTGGTTCTTTCTCTACAAATCTCCAAATTATACAAATGATAATTCATGGGAAAGCTAATAGTTTCTAATTCAAGTGCATAAAGCTTTTGTGGCATTTGATCTCGTGGAGGTTGAAAAACCTTCATTTTATTGGAGTCAGGGTCTATCTCTACACAACCCTAAAAAATGAGGGATACCTCTATTGAGTGTTAAGCTTATTCTTGGAGCATACCTTGCTTATTAATTGTACTCTTATGCCTTTTGGATACTCAAACCTATGTGTACCATTCCTTCATAATGAGGTTTTCCAATTGTAATCATGCATGCTACTCTGAGCATTTGAAGTTGAATATTTCATCCCAAAATAACAAGATTTGAGCTAGTCAATGTGCAAACTTATTTGCTTTGTATCAACTATTTCCCATTGATGTTCCAAATTACAGAGTGGATTTTATTGCACTAATAACAAGATTATAAGGACTATCTGACACTCCAAGTGTGCAAGGACAAGTCCTGTGCTGGTTGGTTGGACCAAATTTCATCACCTTGAACCTCACTTTTCTACCTTCCTCAAGTTTCTCCAAGTTCTCTCAATGGTATCAGAGCTATATCAAGATGGGTGATGTATTTCCTCAATGGTTGATAAGCTTGATAGAAAAAACTATGTTGCTTGGAAAATCAAACTAGAAGCCTATTTGCAAGGTAGAAATCTTTGTGGGATTTTAGCAATGATGAAGCTATGCCTATTCCAACATATAAACTAACAATTTGGTGTGTACAAGATGCTCAAGCAAGGTCATACATACTAAAATTTTTCTCTAATTTGGTTTTGGTAGATATTAGAGCATGGGAAACATCTCAAGAGACTTGGGATGCACTTGAGACCTTCTTTTCTGCTAGTACCAAAGCAAGAAAGAACCATCTATGGAATGATTTCACAAAACGAACAAGAGACCAAAACAAACTATCACAGAGTTTTTTACCAAGGTCAAGGAGGTTGGAGATCAATAAGCATCTATTGGAGATATTATTGAAGAGCAAGCCATCATTAGGTAGGTCCTAAATGGATAAGAAGTGATAAGCAATGGCAATCCTTCACCAGAGATTATGATCTCATCATGGATGCACAACCCTAAATTTCAACATATTCCTTGGATAATTCTTCAACCAAGAGGAAAAAAATAATCTAAAGGAATATAACTCTTATCAAGCTTATACAAAAATTGCTCTTTATGCATATAAAAAAGACAAGAAGCACAAAGGTGAGAAGAAGGAAGATGATGAAGATAAGATTTTCCAAGCCAACTATGTAGGTAAAAGCAAGTGGAAAGGGAAGAAGAAAGGAGCAAAGCATGATAGATCTGAAGGTGAAGATGTTCAACCTTGTGCCATATGTAATAAGATCAACCACACCAATCAAAATATTAGGTTCAATGGAGGGACCTAGAAAGGAGGTGCAAGAAGTGGATTTGGCAACACTAGATGCAAAATTGAACACAAATTCGACAACAAAAATAGAAGTGACAACAAAAGGGAGTTCGACAATTATCAGAAAACTCATTGCTTCTAATGAATTTGAGTCACAGAGAAGGTCAAGGAGATGATCATTTATTATACAGCAATTCAAGATGTTCAAACAATGTTGCAAACATGTTGCTCTTCTATCTAATTTGAAAAGTCCAAAGCATAGGCATGAAGTACAAACCAGAGATAAAAACAAGCACAATGTGGAGAAAATTGGTAATTTCAAAGCTTCCAATGGTAGAAAAAATATTATGAGTAAGGTTCTCTATGTACCCACTATCACTAAAAGCCTAATTAGTGTAGGCCAAATAGTTGAAAAAGGCTTGCAAGTTAGGATCATCCAACATGGAGCTTTTGTGGAAGACCCATTTCAAGGCTTCAAATAGATAGCTATAGGTGAGACGCATGGTAGGCTCTTTACTTTTGAAGTAGGAGAAACCACAAACATAGCTCTATTCAAATTTGGGTCTCAAACCCTAACTGAGCTTGAAGTGTGGCATAAGATACCTGCTCATGTGAATGAAAGAACCTTGAAGGGTATATCCAAGGATCAAAGTGCTCTATGGCTCACAAGAATATCAAAGAAACGCATCATTAATATATGTGATGTTTCTCTGATTGAGAATGCACAAAGACAACCATAAACCACAAAGGCTACATCCCCAACAATCCTTCGACTTAGTGCACATAGATGTGTGGGGAAAAAGTCAAGAACCCTCATTAGTAGGCTCAATAGATTATGTTTCCTTTGTTGATGGTCATAGTAGATGGACCATTATTTTTCAAGATTAAGAATCACGTGTTTGAATGTTTTGGGAAATACCTAGCAAACGTGGAGAATTGATCATTGAGAAAACTCAAATTTGATGGAGGAGGAGAATATGTCTTCAAAGAGTTTGATGCATTCTTGCAGGATAAACGCATCAAAAGGGAGGTGAGTATTAGGTAGTCTCCTCAATTGAATAGTATTATAGAGAGCAGAAGCAAGAACCTAGTTGGATTAGCTAGAACAATGCTTGAAGAGAAGAGGTTACCACACTATTTATGGGTAGAATCAACCTCAATTGCTATGTATCTTGTGAAGAGACTTCCATCCAAATCTCTTCAAGGTATGGCATGTACCTTCACAAATCAAAGCTAAACTAGATGAAAGGGCAACCAAGGTAGTATTCATTGGATATGATTCCACTTAGATGGGATATAGGTTTTATAATCCTTCCACCAAGAAATTCACCACAAGCAGGGATGTTGTACTTGAAGAACAGAAGTTTTGGTATGATGAAGAAAAACAAAAGGTAAACCTACTATATGATCTTGATTTTGATTTCCATCCATTAGGCAAAAATTGTGATATAGTGATTGAAGATCCAAGAAGTGAATTTGATGATGATTGTTAGGCTATCACTCATGTGGTACCCCAATTATTGTAATTATTTGAATCATACTTTGTAATATAGTGTCCTTAGATTTTCCTTGGAATGTTAACCATCACGCAATGCGTTCAATGTTATAATGGGAGAAGAGATATTTATCTTGACAGATATCGGAAGAAGAAAGAGATTAGATGTCGAGGGGCCAACTTAGATTTGCTCACAGTTGCAGTCTTGAATATGCAAATTGATTGTAAATCTCTCCATTTATCTTGTTAAAATTCTACTCTTCTTTGCATCCTATCTAGATAGGGAATATAAACGCACCACATGTTATTCCTCTAACTCCCATTCCCTGAACCTTCATTTTCTATGAAGGATAATTCCGAAAAACATTTGGTGAGTAGAATGGGATGGGGTACCATCAAGAATGCTTGATGACGTGAAGTGATGGCTGAGGCAGTATGCGGGAGAACACAAGAAGAAAGGATATTACTTATAATGGAGAAGGATCATGTCAACATGGTTTGGTCAGTGGTTTTTGAAATATCAAGAATTGCAAGCATCATTTGGAGTGGCAGAATCATATGCTTCACAAAATACTGCTATGTTTGGCTTGGGAAGTCCTAAAAGTAATCAGGCATTCAAACAACTATGTGTGTTGGCGAACAAAGGGATATTACCATACCCATTGCTAACACAATTGCTAGAGGTGCAGTCGGCTTTTTAGGTAGCAAAGTTGCAAGTAAAGGATGTGGAAGGATGGCAGGCCAAGGAGGAATCACACAGGGAACAAGAGAGAAGACCCCGATATTCAGGTGCAGTGCCGAGCCTCTTGGATTCTATTTCGATGGAGCAGTTGGGAGAAAAAGAAGATGGTAGTCCAAAGGTAGGCTGGTGCCATGTTTGACATGGAGTGCCAAGAGGGTGTAAAGATTGAATAAGAAAAATTTCTTTAGATACTGTTGGTGCAAATCCAAGCCTTCACATTTGGCTAGAACTTGAAGAAGACTTTGATGGCTCATATGAACCATAACTTGTATTATCTTAATGATTTACCATTGTAAAAGTCTTTACCTTTGGAGAATATTGTAAAAGGCTACAAACTCGTGGAGTTAGATAGAATGAAAGTACCGATTTTTGATTGAGAGAATAGCTCCTAGATTAAGGGTACCACTTTTAGTGAGAGCCAAATTTGAGTTCAAATTCAAATTTGAAGAAAGCACTTATAAAAAGGCTTTGAAATTGCATGACCAAACACACTCCTTTTGAGAGCTTTTCATTCATCATTAGTAGGGATTGAGTAGCTCACTCTATAGGTCACTCATCCCACTATAATTTTGCAACATTTCTTTGCCAATGAGTTTGTAAAATCATGTTCCATAATACATATACTTCATTGAGTATCTCTACTGATTTCTCTGTTATGTTCACTCAGAACATTATACTTTGAATGCTCATATCTTAGTGATCTCTACACCATTTTTAATGCTCTATATCTTCTTGGAATCAACTCAAAGTGTGGTACATGCTGCCAAAATTTGAAGAAGTTTGATTTAGCCAATGGAGAGAAATCTACCTCGAAGTGGTCATTGGTCATTCTCTGCATAGTCCCTAAAATATAGGGGATAAGCGTCTACTTGTAAAGGCATTGTTCAGTGTATATTCTATCATTTTACGTAATTCCACTTGGAATCCTTAGCTCTCTACGCTAGTTTCATTCACTTAAAAGGAATGTTCCTAATTGCTACTATACTATGAGCACTGAGCAAAACATCCAGCAGGTGTCAAGACCAAAATAGCAACGTTTTGGTCACTAGCTAGTTACAAAGCCATCTGTTTTGATCTAATTGTTTGGAGCATCAACTCCAAAGTACATAGTTGCTTATTTGGTGTCACTTGCAAGCTAAGAGGGCATACAATACATCTTTGAAGTGAAAGAGGGTAGGTACAAAGCAGGGATCAGCAAATGGGAGATGGTTTCCCTTCTTTTATTGATAAATTGGACAAGAACAACTACCAAGCATGGTCCTTGAAAATGAAGACATATTTACAAGGAAGGAGTCTCTATGGATACATATCAGGAGATGAGGAGATATCCATTTTCAGAAGCAAAGGACAACTTACAAGAGAGGAGCTTGAAAGACTTAACTCATGGTGTGCCGAAGATGCATTAGCAAGGTCATATCTACTTAACTCTATCTCTGATTTCCTTCTTCCACATGTTAGGAATTGTAAAACATCCTAAGAGACTTGGGATCCATTTTCTTCATACTTTTATTCCAATACAAGAGCTAGGAAGAATCAATTGTGGATTGAGTCTACCACTCAAAGAAAATAACCCAAGAAAAGTGTTTCAGAATACATGACCAAAGTCAAAGATGTGGTTGACCAATTGGCAAGCATAGGAGAGAAGATTGAGGAGGAGAAAATAGTGAGACAAGTAATCAATGGCATCAAGGCAGATGATAAGTGGGAAGCTTTCACAATTGCTATGGACCTTTACATGGATATGCAGATTCCAAACCTTACTCCATTCATGGGACAACTCTTTACCCATGAAGCCAAGCTCAACAAAAATGGAGAATCATCAAAAGGTAACAACTCTTCTGCCCTATACACAAACAAAGGAAATTCTAAAGATAAGGGGAAGAATAAGATAGTAGAGGATGAAGGTAAAACTTCTCAAGCCAACTATGCAAGAAGAGGTAGGAACTCAAGAGGTAGGGACAGAGGAGGTAAGAAAGGTAGGGAGAGACCTTTCAACTCTTTCCCATGCAACATATGTGGATTGTCTAATCAACTACGGATGAGTGCTATAGGAACTTCAAGAATCAGAGAGGAAGAGGATATCAAAGTGGTGGCTACACACAAGCAAGAGAAAGATTCAACCATAATCAAGGCTACAACCATGGCTACAACAACAGATACAACAACAATTACAATAACAACCATCAAGGAGGATACAAATCAAGAAAGGACTACAAGAATTACATAGAGGATCAAGAGGATTCTCTTCTCATTATGAATGACTTCAAAACAAGGTATGAATGATGACCACCTCTTCTATATTGAATCAAGTTGTTCAAACTATGTAGCAGCCAATGTAGCTCTTCTCTGTGATCTTAAGGAGCCCAAGGGAAAGCCTATGATGGGAATAGAAATCTGTTGAGCAAGGTTCTTTATGTACCTATAATCACCAAGAATCTGATGAGTGTTGGACAAATAGTGGAAAAAGGTTTACAGGTTAGGTTCTACAAATATAGAGCTTTTGTGGAGGACCCCCAACATGGATTCAAGAGAATCACCAAGGGAGAAAAAACAGGTATATTATTTGCATTTGAACTTGAGGATACTAGAAATATTGCACTTTACAATCACAAGGATCAAAGATTATCAGATCTTGAGATTTGGCATAAAAGGTTAGGGCATATTGGTGAGAGAACCATGAAGCAAATATGTAGAGATCAATGTGTGCTTGGGATACCTAATGTATCCAAGAAACACATGATCTATAAATGTGGTGCATGTCAATTTGGTAAATCACACAGGTTACCCTTCTCAAAGGAAGGCTACATGCATGAAGATTACTTGGAACTTTTCCACATAGATGTGTGGGCACCAAGCAAGGACCCATCAAATTCTGGCCAAGGGAAAATGGAAGGAAGCTATGGATGAAGAAATAGAAGCACTCAAGGAGAATGGTACTTGGGAGCTAGTACCAAAGAAGGTGTCAATGAAGGTAATTGGTTCTAGATGGATGTAAATCAAGAGAAACTCATATGGATCCATAAATAGGTATAAAGCTAGACTTCTGGCTAAGGGTTTTGCATAAACCCAAGGAGTTGATTATGAAGAGACTTTCTCACCTCTGGCCAAAATGCCAACCATCAGGGTATTGGTAGTGTGGCTGCATCGAGGAACTGGAATATGTACCAATTGGATGTGAAAAATTATTTCCTTAATGGCTGGATTTCAGAGGAGGTTTACATGGCTCAAGCTCGCGGCTATGAAGACCCATGCAAGGTAGATTATGTGTGCAAAATGAACAAAGCTCTTTATGGCTTGAAGCAGGCACCTAGGGCATGGAAACATAGGTTAACTACATACCTTCAAGATCAAGGATTCATGATGAGCAAAGCAGATACTTCTCTGTGTGTCAAGAAAAGTAATTCAAAGGTGATATACCTATGTGTGTATGTTGATGATATCATATTCACAGGTAGTGATGCCAATGGAATCAAACAGATCATGAACCTAATGATGCAGGAGTTCAAAATCAGTGATCTAGGGAGACTAAAGTATTTTCTTGGACTTGAATTAGTCTACACAAATTCTCAAATTTATATTACTCAAAAAAAGTATGTGCATGACATGTTGAAGAAGTTCCACTTGGAGAATGCTAAGATAGCTAGCAGTCCTATGGAGGTAAACCAAAAATTGAGTGCTCATGAAGGTGATTTTCGTGAAGACATTGCAGGATATCAAAGCATAGTAGGAAGCCTAAACTATGGAACATTGATAAGAATTGATATTGCTTATGGAGTAAGTTTCTTAAGTCAATTCATGCACAAACCTAGAGCACCTCACTTGGAAGCAGGGCCTAAAATTGACAGGCATTTTGCTTGTCAAAACAGGTCTTTTTTGACATTTTTTGTCAAATGATAGGCTCAAATTGGTAATTTTCTGTCATTTTTCATAGATCTCTATATATATTATATTACAGATCTTGTATAAACATGTCAAAATTTCTCTTATGAAAAGTAGGAGAAACATTTTGCCTGTCATATGACATTTTGTCTTGGCCATGGAATTTAGGCCCTGCTTAGAAGCTGCCAGAAGGATTTTGAAGTATCTCAAAGGTACTCAAAATGAAGGTATATACTTTCCATACACATCAAATTTAGACATCAAGCTATACTCAGATGCAGATTGGGTAGGTTGCAAGGATGATAGCAAGAGTACCTCTGGTTATCTTTCTTTTGCGGGTCATAAGCCCATTTCATGGTCTTCCAAGAAGCAACCTACTGTTGCTTTATCTTCAACAGAGGCTGAATACAGGGGATTAGTCAATGCTACTCAAGAAGAAATTTGGATTAGATTTCTATATTCCAATTTGGAATCTTCACACTCACTCACCTATGATCTTTGGTGACAATACAAGTTCTTTTCATCTTACAACAAATCCCATCTATCATGCAAGAACCAAGCATATAGAAGTACACTATCACTATGTGAAGAGAGAAGCTATTGATCAAGGGGATTCAACTTGCATATGTATCCACAAATATGCAATGTGCAGATTTATTGACCAAAGCACTTGATGGTACTAAACTTTGCAGGTTTAAAGCTATGATTGGATTGCAGGACATTCAAGAGGATTCATGAAGAAGACCAAGCCAATATGTTTGGCTTGAGGGGGAGCTATTGGTGCAAATCCAAGCCTTCACATTTGGCTAGAACTTGAAGAAGATTTTGATGCCTCATATGAACCATACCTTGTACTAGCTTAATCATTTACCATTGTAAAAGACTTTATCTTTGGAGAATATTGTAAAAGGCTACAAACTCATGGAGTTAGATAGAATGAAAGTCACAACTTTTGATTGCGAGAATAACTCCTAGATGAAGGGGATCACTTTTAGTGAAAGCCAAATTTGAATTCAAATTCAAATTTGAAGAAAGCACTTATAAAAAGGCTTGGAAATCTAGCAGGCAAACACACTTCTTTTGAGAGCCTTTCATTCATCATTAGTAGGGATTGAGTATCTCACTGTATAGCTCACTTATCCCACTATCATTTGGCATCATTTCTTTGCCAATGATTTTGTAAAATCATGTTCCATAATACATATACATCATTGAGTATCTTTGTTGATTTCTCTTCTATGTTCACTCAGAACAATATACTTTGAATGCTCATATCTCCATGATCTCTCCACCACTTGTCATTATCTATAGGTTTTTGGAATCAGCTTAAAATCGATTACATTCTGAAAAAATGTGAAGAAGTTTGATTTAGCCAATTGAGAGAAATCTACCTCGAAGTGGTCACTGGTCATTCTTTGCATAGTCCCAAAATAGCAAGTTTTTGGTCAATAGCTAGTTACAACGTCATCTATTTTGATCTAATTGTTTGAAGCATCAACTCCAAAGTACATAGGTGCTTATGTGGTGTCACTTGCAAGCTAGAAGGGTCTACAATACAACTCAAAAGTGAAAGAGGGCACGTACAAATCAGGGATTAGCATTACCAACTCATAATCTTGTGGTATCCATCCATCTTTCCCAATAGATACCTCCTCACGAAGAGTCAAAGTGTTGGAAAGTTCTGATTAGCATGGTAGCCCAAATTCACTAGATTACTGGAATGGAGTTTAATAGGTTTACAAGAAGAATTGATGATGATCTTGATGTGCACGTTTTCATTTTTGAGAATGATTTGCGAGAGGGAAATCCAGATGAGGTTAGGAAATGTCATGTGATCCACGCCACCTTGGATGGAGAAACCATTCGTTGGCTCATGGAATTTGCCCCAAATCATTTAGCAATGTATGATGCCTGGAAAATAGCGTTCTAATGACAATTTCAAAAGGCCAAAAGTAGAGATCAATTATTTATCACTTTGCAGTATATGGTGGAATAGCTGACTCAAATGTTTGCAGAATATGCTTCGTTGTTTGAGAGTTTTGTGCATCAGATTCTTGAAGT
Organism: Ceratopteris richardii; assembly: GCA_020310875.1. Classification (NCBI taxonomy): domain Eukaryota; kingdom Viridiplantae; phylum Streptophyta; class Polypodiopsida; order Polypodiales; family Pteridaceae; genus Ceratopteris; species Ceratopteris richardii. The sequence goes on along the minus strand of CM035441.1, from coordinate 7,440,556 downwards.
AGATTGTGCTTGAGATGATGAGGTACATGGATGGTTTATGGATGGACTTAATTCTTTGCTTAAAGAATAAATCTATCTTTTTGCATTAGATGGGACTAGATCTTTGGATCAAATTATAGATGCTATAGACCAACTGGAACAAAATTTGAAGGCCACAAATCCTATCTAGCAACACTCTCCAAAAGCCATACAAATGGTAACCTCAAATAACTTGGTAGTAACTGATCTGTATAGCCATCTATATTGCACAAAATGTAGGAATCCGAGACGTGGCAGCCAATTGTGCCTTAAATCAAGTCTATTGTGCCATTTTTAACCTTGCGAATCACTATAGATCAATGTAGATACATTACTAGAAATCAACCAGTAGTAACCAATCATATTCAACCAGAACCTAGATATAATGGGCAATGGTATTCATCACCCTCTATACATAACATTTAGTTGAATGATTCAAGAAATTCCCAAAATACGGGAGAACCATGGTTTACAAGTGATAGGGGTGATACCTCGATGAATGATCAAGTATTCAGGCAAGGACATAGATCCTTCAATAGATATTTTAGGGTTGAAGGGGAACATAAAAAGAAAGGTAAAGGACCACAATGCCAGTTTTTCTTGGAATGTGGCCATATTCGTGCTGACTCTCTAGATGCTCAAGACTGTGATATGAGAAGGTTGGAAGCCAGACTTAAGGCACCAGTGAATTATATGCTATCTTTAAACTTTGAAGATCCAATAGCTCCAGCGATTACTCAGATGAGAAAATTTCATAGTAGAATTGAGTCTATGTTTCCTCTAGCTATTATTGCACATCATAAAATTTATGATAAAGCGATTGGATGGGCTAAGCAAGCTCCAATTGAATTTTCAAAAGCAAGTTTGAATACGGATCAGATAGAACATAATACTCAGGTAATGGAAGGAATAACTAAAGATACCACAATAGTTCGAATTCCACCACCTTCAAATAATTCTATCCCACATCATCCAATAGTCACTCAACCTTCAAAACCCAATATCACGGAGGTTAGTTATAGTTTAGTAGACCCTTGGAAGATGTTTTATAAATCTACAATACAACTATCTCATAGGGATCTACTAGAACTAGATCTTGCCATTTAGGCTACTTTATTGAAATAAGCACATAAATAGAGCCGCAATGATACTAACAAAGAGCAAGCTTAAGTCAATATGGTAGAATCAAATCAAGATGAATTGGTAGACTATGGTGAACCTCTTATTTTGGTATGGTATAACATTAAGAAGATTTTTAGAATTTTCATACATGGAGGATCTGGAGTAAAGATTGCTATTCTGCCTATTTGTAGACAATTAGGATGGACCGATATACAACCAACACCATTTTATATATGGATGATAGATCAATCTCGTGTGCATCCTATTGGTCTTATCAATGATATATCCATTAAGATATAGAAAGTTCATTTTAAAGTTCCTTTTAAAGTTCCTTTTGTGGTGATTGAGTTAAATGATAAGAGTAACTTTAAACCATATAATGCCTTCTTTAACCTGCACACCTGGTTCTCATGCCCTTTCTACACAAAGCCACGGGGCTGAAAAACATACACTTCTTCATGCAAGTCACCATTCAGAAATGCAGTTTTAATGTCCAACTGATGTACATTCCAACCATGATGGGCTGCAAGTGTACAGATGCTCTGAACAGTAGTCATACGACATGTAGGTGCAAAGGTCTCATCAAAATCAATGCCTCTTTCCTGTGCATAACCCTTTGCAACAAGCTGTCAACTGTACCATCAGGTTTATGCTTCAGCTTGTATACGCACTTAGTGCCAATGGCCTTCTTGTCAGGAGGCAAGTCACATGAAGACCAAGTACCATTCTTCATTATTGCATCATATTCAGATTGCATAGCAGCCATCCATTTTTCTGAATTTTGTGCTTCATCAAACGAAGCAGGCTCTCTTTCATCATAAAGACTAGATGCAGCCATAACATAGCAATATGATACAAAAGAGGCACTATGAGAGCTTGATCGAGTACGATATGACTGCTCAATATCAGCTCTCTCATCAATAAGTGCATCATGTAAATCTGCATCAGAAATGGAATTATTTGCATCATCACATGAAACCTGTAAAGGCTAGGAAGTTGCCTCATTAGGACCAGCACTAGACTATCCACTTGTAAAAAGAGGCAGCAAAGTATCATACATGTCTTTGGAGCTAAAAGATGTCTCCTTAGTACATGAAAGCAATGGCTGAATAGCGTCTTCCACAAAAACAACATCACAGCTAACTAGAATGCGTTTAGTCTGTGGATGATACAGACAATAGCCTTTACTTTCAAACTATACCCACAAAAAAATACATTTTATTGCTTTATCATCCAATTTTCTACGATGTTGTTCAGGCACTAATGCATATGCTAAACAACCAAAAACATGTAGATGAGCAACAAATGGCTTGCGGTCATGCCAAGGCTCATATGGAGTGATAGACTGCAGCGCGTTAGTGGGACACCTGCTCAGTACATATGCTGCACACATGACAGCCTCAAGCCAGAAACTATGTGGTAAAGCTTGACTCTTGACCAAACACCTCGCCATCTCCATGAGAGATCTGGTCTTTCGTTCAGCAACTCCATTCTGTTGAGGTGTATACGGCACTGTACACTAGTGTTTTATCCCACGTTCAGCCAGAAATGCATTAAAATCAGAAGACATATATTCCCCCCCTCGATCAGAACGGAGGGTGCCCATTTTACATGGTGACAGATTTTCAGCCAAAACCAAAAACTGTTTGAAGCACATGAACACTTCGGACTTTGCCTTCGATGGATATACCCATGCATGCCTGGAAAAATCATCAATGAAAGTCACAAAGTAGAGATAATTCCCAAAAGAAGGTGTCTACATAGGACCACAAACATCACTATGTACAAGTTACAATTTCTGAGTAGCCCGAACTGAACCATCTTTTGTAAAGGACGAACGCTGCATTTTGCCCAAAATACAGCCTTCACAAACATGTTTTCAGGTGCCTCAAGTTTGGGCAAAGAGGACACCATTTCAGATTTCTACAGGCGTAGCAAACTAGCAAAATTCAGATGACCAAAGTGTGCATGCCAAGGCTTTGCATCTGACATAGCTTGAGAATCATTTACTGCACATGCCAAATCATTTCCAGATCTTTCATAGTCTATGAGCTTATACAGCCGATGACATAAAATGCCAGAAGCAATAATCACATCGCCATTTGATAGATCATGAACTGTACACTTGTCGTCAACAAATTTCACAACCAAGCCAATCTTGCCTAATGGAGAAACTGATAACAGGTTCTTCTTGATCCCTGGCACAAATAAAGCATCTCAAAAAGTGAAAGAACTACCATCAACAGTGGTAAAATGATCTTACCAACTCCCATAACAGGATAAGAGGAGTTGTTGGCGCATGTAACAGTATTGCCTGTAGGGGCAAGCTCAACTGAAGAGAAGAAACTGTGCTGCGAGGTAATATGTTAAGAGACTAACTCCTCAAATGACAAGGCATTTGGATTTCCTTTCATCATCAACCGAAGAGTAGAAGCAAAACTCTGATATGAATCAGGAAGACCATTCAGAACGGGCTGCACAAGTGAGCTATCTGGTATAACCTCATCAGCAGAAATCAAATGCTCCTTCAAGTCTTTGATGTTTGTTAGGAAACTATCCATAGAATCATCTTCATTCATGTGCTCAGTCTCCAACTGTTTTTGGAGGTAAGAAACATGAGCCTCATTCCTAGCTTGGTACAATGTGGTAAGTGTATCCCAAGCATCCTTAGCTGTTCTACAAGAGCGAATGTGAGGAATAATGGCACGTTTGATAGACAAGGCTATCAAAGCATGTGCTTGGGCATCTCTACCATCCCAACGAATTTGCTCTGCAGTAGGTGCAACAGAAACCGCAGCACGAACAGGAATATGCAGAATATCATCATCTTCGACACCTTCTGCATCAGCTTCAATACCTCTAGTTGTAACAGTTACAGGTGTGATAGGACATTTTCGACACCCTGCACAAGGTTCCACAGTCCTTTTGCAACCAACACATGTCGCATCATATAAGCCCATAATGGGTAGTTGGTACCATCCAACTTATACTCAACAACCAACATACGAAATACATCACTCCTTTCAGCCATGGCCGGTGACTAAAATACCTTGATGCAGAAAATTGACTGTATCTCAAAAAGTTGAACAAAATTGCTTAGACAAATTCTGCTAGACCTGTAACAGACTTCGAGACGCTTATACTGACGAACAGAAACTGGTATATACCTTTGGCACAAAAAGACAAAATAGCCTGCACAAGCGCTGTGATAGTGTGTTCGGAGGCCGAAACGAGCTCATATCGCAATTTCGGCACCACAAAGAAAACTTGTTTTCATCTCAAAAACACGCTGAGTATGCTCACCAAAATTTGTGCGATTCTGAGACTGCAAACGGAGGAGTGTCAATGGCACCCTAGATGAAGCAACGACCTGCTTTGATACCAATTGTTGGAGATAGAGGTCTGCGGAAGCACGCGAACAACACAAGGAAGGAGAAGAAGCTTGGAGCACAACACACAATACTGAATGTATTACTACAGAATGTACAAAGATAAGTAGCCGATTAGGGCAATAGGCGTATATACAAGCCGGGGGAAAAAACCTCCTAAAGAGGTAAAAAAAAGTGCCCCGACGGTCTTAGAGTGTTCACACATAAAGAGATGGCAGATAGTCTTCAGAGATGAAGTGGTGTTGCTTAAAATTGCTTCACACCTGCCAAGAATAATTGGTGGAGAGTATAGTGGGCCTCTTTAGATAGCTTATGATCATAAATAATCATATAAAATGTTTGGAACTGTTAGATATGCTCAATACTCCACCCTCATATGACCACAGATGATCCATGGTGCTCTAAGTTGTAAGACCCCCATTATGAGGAGAAGCCATTATGAGAGCCTGGACATTTGTGGAACCCTAACTTCCAAGTTAGGTGAGGTCTATGTGTGACCATTGATGGTTGTAGATGATCTTTGTGAGCCTAGCCGTTAGGTTAGGTAGGGCATAAACTTCCAAGCCATTAGGTTGCCATTTAAGGTGAAAATAAAGACCCTGTGGCATCGCGCTGTCGGGATGAAATCCCGCAGGGAGTGTGCACTGATTTTTTTCAAAGTTCATTATTTTCTGAGTTTCGTGTGATGTTTTGTTCTAAAGAGGATACATTTCATGCATGATTTGACTGATTTGATTGCCTGTGTGATAAGAAACCATGTGAGAGATGTGCATTAGAACCGTGCGTGTAAATAACTGACATTAGACCCATGAAAACTTTAGGTTTGACCCTTGAAACTGACTGGAAACATGAGTTTACCCCCCTGAAAATCGGACTTGAACCCTTGGAAACCCTTGGAGTTTAGGCCGAAACTGTAAATAAAACCTTGAATCGGTGAGTTTAAGATAATTGTGAGCAAACCCTTGCTTTTCCCGATCAAAAACTTTAGGTTGGACCCTTGGAAATGGCGGTTTCTGTAGGCCAAACCTTAAAAACCCATTAAACTGTGAACATCCAGTGTGAAATGGAAACCTTAGTCTAGGGAAAAATTAAAAGACTGCCAAAAATAGAAAGTTAATTGAGGAGGTGGGAATGTTCTAGAAGCGAGTCCAAGGGGGGGCCTATAAATAAGTGCTAATTCATTTGTTTCTTCCCTAACCCGTGGTTCTTGCTCGTGGATTGTCACCTTCAGGCTCATGCAGGTTTCTGATTATATGAAGAGAAGTGAAAGCATTGAAGACTGAAGATAAAGAGTACCCCATCCCGTTGATCTTCTTGGTGCGTCCACTCTACAGTTTTATGCGGTTTCTGATTATCTGAAGTAAAGAGAAGGAAGGCCATTGCGGAGGGTACTTGAAGTAAAGAACGGACCGAAGTAAAGTTGGAAGAAAAGCTTGGACTGCGAAGACCGAAGCGAAATCCTGTGGGCGATTTCTCGCACTGTAGCCAGGGATCTATTTTACATCAGCCAGCCCGCACTGTAGCGGCGGCTTTCATATTGTATCATCGCACCGCACTGTAGCGGTTTTATTGTACCCTCGGCCCGCACTGTAGCGGCCTGTTTGTATCATTAATTTTTATTGGAGTACTTCAGTTTCATATTTCGTTGTATCGTTGGCTTGATCTGCATTCCGTGTATCACTGCGATATCCGATCGTCTCTTTCCGACGCCCACGGTCCCACGTCTCGATACTTCCGAGGAGCAAGGGACCCTACGAGGATCGCGCACGCTCCGGAGAGCACAGGCGAGGCGCCCAGCGCGCAGACGCCGCTCGCAGGACAGCGGGAACGACGCACCAGAGCGGGGCCTGATCCAACCCCAGGCGCCGGCTTCCCGCCACGACCTCCTTCTTCCCGACACCTGAACCCGACGTGAAGCGAGGCGGTTGCCTGGTGATCCTCGACACGCCACCCACTCCTTGAGGAAAGAGACAAGAACCTCGGCATCGGACAGAGATTTCAGGTACTAGCATTTCAAGTTATTTGAAATTTTGCATTGCTTCACATACACTGCTGAAACAGAAAGATTGTCTTGCTGTCTGCGTTTGAGCATCCACGCTTTGCATTAGTTTAGTCCATACGTGTGAGCATTTTTTTTCTTGCTAAGATTAGGGATTTACTGATTTCATAGCTTAGACAAAACATTAGAAAACTTATCACAAAAAGGGGGAAAATACATTGAAATCTTGGGAATCGAAGAGAGGACAGTTCGACTAGACTTTGGCCTAGGCAAATCAGAGAGCTTAGACTGACCTTACCCTCCTGGCTCGTGACTCATCAAGCCTCTTCTCTGATCTCTACTCAGAGCTTAGAGAAATAGTTGAACCACTTACACTAGACCTTGTGCTACATTCTAGGACAGAGCAGAGAAGAGAGATGGAGGATATATTCAAGGAAATGGTAATAGAGAAACAAGGGGCCCGCGTAGTCCAAGCGGTATTGAGAGAAAAAGGGAAGTTTACAGGCTTGAACGTAACCGAGTACCTAGATGTTTTTGAGGAACAGGCACGGATTTATGGTCTACCCGAGGATGTGTTTATACATTACTTTACACGGGTAGTATCAGGATCCATTTTAGCCCCTATTACAGCACATATAGCAAAACCTTGGGCCGAATTCAGAAAAGAATTGCATAAGCTGTTTTATTTAGAAGACTTTTCCCAACACAGTAGAGAAGGGTTCTTGCGGTGGATAAGCTCTCCGAAGCCCACTGCATCCCTCACTCAACTTTTGAATGAGTTCTTGAGAAGATATGAACAACTTCCACAGCCCGATTTAGATGCCTTGAGACCTGATCTAGTTATATCTTTCCTTAGGATCTTAAGTCTTGAAGACAGGACTGAGGTCGAAAGGAGGATTGAAGAGCCTGGGAAGAGATTTGGATTGACTGAAGATTGGGGTGTAGTGAGGAGAGAGGTAGAAGCAGTTGCCCAAATGAGGCAACGCCAGGCGGTGTTATATGATAGACCTGCAGTGGTAACACCACAACCGCCTAGGGAAGCTCCACTTCCGGCAATTCCGAATGTGCCTGCAGCGTCAGCTTTTGCTAATGTTGCATCCACTTCACGATCGCCAATGGAGCTACAGGTTGAGATTCTCAGTCGACAGATAGAGAATCTTATTACGATGCAAGCGTCTATGTCAAAAGAAATGGCGAGTATTCATAATAAAGTTAATTCTATGGGATATCAGAACCCCACTCCTCCTCAGGCGAGTACGAGTTATGCAGATACATTACAAAGAGGTACTATGCCCGTTCCAAATATGCAAGGCTATGTGATGCCACAACCTGCACCTCTAGTGCAGCCTGTTGCCCAACAGATACCTACACCACCAGTGCAAACCACATTTCAAAGAAACACTGGACCTTTTGAGAAACGAGCGATTGGTGGGTTTGGAGGGGCTAAGAGATGCGTATGGTGTGATGCACAAGAGCATTTTTCATATGCCTGTGAAGAGCTTAAGCTAGCAAAAGAGCATCAACTGGTGATAGATATCGATAAGAAGTTATGTGACTTCAGGACCCGCCTTCCTCTACCTGTGAATTGGGGAAAGGGGGGAATGAAGAAGTTTTATGAAGATTTATCTGGCAATAATGCAAGTACATCAGCTGCACGATTAGAACCTGTTGAGGAGGAAGATGAAAAAGTGCCTAGACCTCGACCCCAAAGAAATTATTCCATAGAGGCTTTAGTGAGGGCTAGGGATGCCATTATGCAGAAGACTGCCTGGAAGTCTCCTGTTGATGAATCCTCGGTCTATTCCCATATAGCCAATGTGGAGGAAAAGAGGAAGAGGGATGAGAGCCAAGAAGAGACTGAGCCAGAAAGAAGAGTAACTAGAAAGCAAAGCCAAGAGGCCGAAGAAAAGGCTAAAGAGCCAGAAAGGAAAGTACAATTCAAAGAGCCTGTTGTTTCAAAGGAAGAGGCAAAGAAGAAAGAGATAAGAGAGGGAAAGAGGCCGGCTGGGCCAACTAAGATTCAAGAACTTACTAAAGAGAAAGAGAAAGAACCTGAACCAGTTCAAAAGAAAGATGAAATTCAAGAAAGTATTCAAGAGGCTGACAAAGAAAAGAAGAAGAAAAAGAAGAGAACTCCAAAGGCTGTATTAATTTCTGAGTTGGAAAGGAAAAATGATGCAAGAGAGATATTAAATGATATTTTACTGAAAAGCCAAGTGACCATGTCCTTGGAGCAGGTCTTCTCCATAGCAAAGCCTGAGTTCAAGGACAGTTTCATAAGGCTGGTTAAGAGAAAGAGGTTTCCATTACCTGAAGATGTAGAGATGGAAGAAGCATCTGAAGATATTCAAGTAATAAATGAAGCAGTTACATTGAGTGATACATCTGATGATGATGATGATGAGGTTGCCAGGTGTCATAAAAATTCTCTAGGTCCTATCATACCTGATGATGAAATGAGGAAGACAGAAAGTGAGTTTAGCAGGACCTTTTGGGCGAGAGGAACTCCTGAGATGAAGATAAAGTTAGGGAGCAACGAGGAGTCATGTTTTGCTCTCGCCTTGATTGACTCAGGGTCAGAGATAAATGTGATTTCTAAGAAGCTCTATGATAAGTTTAGGTGGCCGATTGACAAAGATCATGGATGGAGGATGAGGACAGCGGATAATGGTTCAGGAGCATTGCTTGGGGCATGCGCCTTTGTGCCTGTGACCATAGGTGGGATTTCTGAGGAATTTCACTTCTTTGTCCAGGACCATTGTTCATATGAGGCTATCCTTGGGCAGCCCTTTATAGCTGAGGTAAGAATGGAGACTAAGGCCATGGATGATGGATCTGCCTATGCACGAATCCGTTCTAGATCTGGTCTACATTCTTTGCAAGTGATGATTGTGTGTCCAAATCACTCTAGGAATAGAAAGAATATAAGAAAGAAACCTATTAATTCACATGACCATGATGAGTGTATGCCTGTTGGAGAGTATGGAGCATCTGCTGATCAAAATTTCTGTTAGGATCCACTGTTGAGCGAGACAACAGTGGGAGTTGGTTTGATGTCTCGCATGATTTTGTACATAGTTTTGAAAGTTTTTCTATTTACTCATCTGCATTCAAGTTGCTATGCTTAAAGAAAGAAAACGTTTCAAATAAATTCAGAAAAGTTCATGAGAGATACTATAAGGATTTAGGAATGATGTTACCTGATGAGAAGATTGAAGATGTGATCCAGTTGGAGAGAAGTTCGACTACTCTGGAAGAGCTTGAGAAGGCATTTGAAAGAAATGAGAAATCAGAAATGTTTATGCTCAGTTCTATCCAAGAGTATGAGATGATTAAGGAGTTTATGAGAAAGCATGAAGTAAATGTAAATACGAAGTATAAGACTGTGGATAAGAAAGTGAAGCCTATAGCTCAGCCATTGCCTGAAGATAGTCATGAAAAGTATCTGCGAGTGTCAGATGACCCTATGCTGAGACGACGAGAGCTCATAGGGCATCATTTCACTGATGAGACTATTAAAGAGATCAAGTTTGGAGAAAAACCATTCCTGAGAGAAGAAGAAAAACAAAAATTTATTGAAGTCATCAAGAAACACGAAAAAGCGTTTGCACTTTTCCCACATGAGATAGGTTGTGCAGACCCGAAACAAGTACCTCCCATGATTATCTTTACAGTGCCACATATACCATGGAATATCCGGCCTATACCAGTCCCAAAGGCTCACTTACCTGAGCTAATGAGGTTGCTAAAGGAAAAGATTTCCATGCGGATATTGGAACCTTCCTCGGCTCCATATTCGAATAGGTGGTTTACTGTGCCGAAGAAAAATGGGAAGCTTCGTTTCATTCAGGATCTGCAGCCTGTGAATAAAGTCACAATTAGAAATGTAGGGACAGGACCTATAGTGGATGAGTTTGCTGAAGCATTTGCTGGGCATTCCATCTACTCTATGGGTGATCTGTATTCAGGTTATGACCAGTTTCAGTTGGCTATGGAGAGTAGAGACATTACGACCATGAGGACTCCACTGGGCCTTGTACGCATGTGTACTTTGCCGCAGGGAGCAACGAATTCTGTGGCTCACATGATGAATGCCATGAATCTGGTTTTACGAGACTTTATACCATCTGTGACTATGCCATTCATTGATGATGTTCCAATAAAGGGATGTGAGGAAAGAGTGAAAGATGTGAGTTTAGATGCTTCAGGATGTAGAAAGTTTGTGAGAGATCATATTGCTGATTGTGAGAGGATCTTTGAGAGATTTGAAGATGTGGGACTAACACTTTCTTTAGAGAAATCTATTTTTGGCGTTGATGAGGTCCTCATTGTAGGACATCTGTGTGGACATTATGGCCGCAAGCCATACCCACAGAAAGTTGAGGCCATTAGCAGGATCTCTGAAGTGTGTCGTAATGTCAGTGAGGTGAGAAGGTTTCTAGGAGCCTGTGTATTCTATGTGATATGGATTCCTCACTTTGCTCACGTTGCGAACCCCTTATATGATCTCCTGAGAAAGAGAAAGAAGTTTGTATGGACAGAAAAACAGTCAAGAGCTATGCGTAAACTGAAGCAGCTGCTAATTGAAGCTCCGATTCTGAAGCGTGTTGACTATTCAGGTCAGAGACCTATCATTTTGACCGTTGATACCAGTCCTATTGGCATAGGCTGGGTCATAGGGCAAGATGATGATGAGGGGCAGAGATATGCAGTGCGCTTTGGTGCTAAGATCCTACATGATACCCAAAGAAAATATCCTCAAATAAAGAGAGAGTTATGGGGATTAGTGACTGCTTTAAAGAGCGATAAGGAGTATTTCATTGGGGCGAATGTGATAGTTGAGACTGACTGTCTTCCACTGATTGGCATGATTGCAAATTGTTCATCTCCGGATATTGCTATGCTTAGATGGATCTCTTACATAAAGTTTATAAATCCTGCATTTGTACACATAGCTGGGAAGTTGAATACAGTGGCTGATATGCTTTCAAGAGCGAAATTTGATGATGAGTCTGATGATGATGATGAGGTAGAAAGGGATATACATATGATGAGATATGATCCATTGGTGTATGTTTATGAGCAGTTCCGTGAGAATGAGTATGATGGTGAGTGGAGAGATATAGGAAGATATCTGAGTACTCTGAAACCTTCCCCCGGTTGGTCCACAAATAAGTATAGATCCATCAGGAAAAAGTCTTACAACTTTTTCTTGAAGGATGGGCTTATTTGGCGACACGCTAAAGGCAAGGTGAAGAGTCCACAGAGAGTATTGAGTTCGAGGAGTCTTCAGAGAAAAGTTATGAGAGAGATGCATGAGACCTTATGGGCGGGTCACAAAGGATTTTATGCTACATATGAGAAGATCAGGGAAGCTTACTGGTGGCCAGGGATTTATGTCAGTGTGAGAGATTTTGTAGGCACTTGTGCTACATGCCAGGTGCATTCATCAGTTAGGCATAGAGACCCGTTACATCCGACCTACCCTCCTTGTATCCATTACAAGTGGGTGGTCGACCTTGTAACCATGCCCAAAGGGATAGATAAGATGAGATACATTGTACTGGCCAGAGAGGACTTGACCAACCATGTGGAAGGTCGAGCTCTTCGAACGAAGACTACTTATAATGTATGCAAATTCCTTTTAGAAGAAGTGATCTCGAGATTCGGATACGTTGAGAAAGTGGTTGCGGACAGGGGAGAGTTGGATGCGAGAGAGGCAAAAGAGTTCTTTGATCGTCATGGAATTCGATTGTCTCTCACCACTGCCTATAACCCAGAAGCAAATGGGAAAATCGAGAGAGGTCACCCTTCCATTGTGAAGGCGATCTCTAAGGCTTGCAGCGATGACATCAAGCAGTGGCCTAGGTTTCTTCCATTCGCGCTATGGGCTGATAGGATGACTTACACTCGGTCCACAGGATTCATGCCTGCTGAATTGATGTATTGTCAGAAGCCAGTCTTCCCCATCCAGACTCAGATAGTGACATGGTTGACGCTCCCATGGAATGATAGTATGACGAGAGAAGAGTTATTATCATTGAGAATAAAGCAGTTAGAACAAGGAAATGAAAAGTTGAAAGAAGCAGTCCAAAAGTTAAAGGAGTCAAGGCTAAAGAATAAGATCTATTTTGACAAAACCCATCGACTGAGACCACGTAGGATTGAGATAGATGATTGGGTGTTGGTGTACGACAGTACATTCGATACTCAATATGATGCTAGGAAGAAATTAACCAAACGATGGTTTGGGCCATATGTGGTTACGTCTGTGTTTGAGAATGGTACGTATGCACTTCGTGAGTTAGACACTACTCCTTTGAGATCTTTGATTGCAGGAAAGAGGATAAGATTATTCAAGAAAAGAAATGAAGCGGATTATGAGATTGAGCAAGAACTTCTGGAGGGAACTGATGACACTGAGGCTGATGCTGATGAAGAATGATAGACCATGAAGATAAAGAAAAGCTGGATCAAAATGAAGAAAAATGACCAGGTGAAACGTTTCTGATTTGAGATGTGTTTTCTTTCTGATAGAGCATATGCATTGCATTGATGTGTGTGATTAAGATATGTATGAGTTTATGAAAATCATGTAGAATGAAGATAACAAAGATCTATTATGGGTTTGCATGAAGCATGAATGACTAGGAAATTATATGAGTGAGATCAGTTAGCAGACTAGAGACCTTTGGGAGTGAAAGCTTGGAGATGTGATGGCATGCTTAGACCGAGTGCATGTATATGCTGATTGATTTGAACACTTAGTGAAGTGGGAAACTTTGGATCTTACTATTTGTTTCTTATGAGATCTTACCTCCATATGGATCATGATTTATAAAGAAACATTCATACTCATGCCAGCTTATATGTGCGTGTATGTCGTTGGTGCGCTACGATGGGCTAGTAGGCGGGTGGAACCACCTTGGTCGGGTGATCAAGGCCACGAGCTGTAGCTAGTTTCGTCGTAGGCCTGACCTATCTATTGTCATGCGCCTGTATGGGTCGGTAGGCGGGTGGAGTCACTCTGATCGGGTGGTCAGAGCCACGAGCTGACGCCGATTTCATGCAGGGCTGATGTTGTGTATGTTGTGCGCTATGCTGGGTCCGCAGACAGGTGGAATAAACTTGGCCGGGCGGACAAGTCCATGAGTCGCACCCGATTTCGACATAGGCCGATTTGTGAAAAATAAAAGATAAAAAGAAATGCTGAGCTGAGATGAAGAGGAAAAGAAAAAGAAAAAGAAAAAGAAAGAAAGATCTAATGGAGAGCTGGACAAGTAGGAGATAAATAGTAGGAATCGAGGTATATTCTACAAACTGAGTTAGTAGAAACATATGTATATGCTAGTACTTAGAATGAGCAGTTGGATCTGAACCAGTTGAACAAACAAAAGATCTAGAAAGCCAACGATTTATTCATGTGATTACTTGTCAGATTGCAGGCGCAGAAACATAATATGATGATTGTGAAGCTTGAATCTACCTAATTTTCAAAAATTCATACCAATCTTTATAAAGATTGCATGATTGCATGAGATCATGATTTAAGAAAAATATAAAAAGTATAAAGAGATTTTAAAAAGAACCCTGTTACTCTTCTGTTGAATCTTGCAGGTTGGCCCATCGGGACGATGTGCAGGTTTAGCGGGGGCGAATGTCGGGATGAAATCCCGCAGGGAGTGTGCACTGATTTTTTTCAAAGTTCATTATTTTCTGAGTTTCGTGTGATGTTTTGTTCTAAAGAGGATACATTTCATGCATGATTTGACTGATTTGATTGCCTGTGTGATAAGAAACCATGTGAGAGATGTGCATTAGAACCGTGCGTGTAAATAACTGACATTAGACCCATGAAAACTTTAGGTTTGACCCTTGAAACTGACTGGAAACATGAGTTTACCCCCCTGAAAATCGGACTTGAACCCTTGGAAACCCTTGGAGTTTAGGCCGAAACTGTAAATAAAACCTTGAATCGGTGAGTTTAAGATAATTGTGAGCAAACCCTTGCTTTTCCCGATCAAAAACTTTAGGTTGGACCCTTGGAAATGGCGGTTTCTGTAGGCCAAACCTTAAAAACCCATTAAACTGTGAACATCCAGTGTGAAATGGAAACCTTAGTCTAGGGAAAAATTAAAAGACTGCCAAAAATAGAAAGTTAATTGAGGAGGTGGGAATGTTCTAGAAGCGAGTCCAAGGGGGGGCCTATAAATAAGTGCTAATTCATTTGTTTCTTCCCTAACCCGTGGATCTTGCTCGTGGATTGTCACCTTCAGGCTCATGCAGGTTTCTGATTATATGAAGAGAAGTGAAAGCATTGAAGACTGAAGATAAAGAGTACCCCATCCCGTTGATCTTCTTGGTGCGTCCACTCTACAGTTTTATGCGGTTTCTGATTATCTGAAGTAAAGAGAAGGAAGGCCATTGCGGAGGGTACTTGAAGTAAAGAACGGACCGAAGTAAAGTTGGAAGAAAAGCTTGGACTGCGAAGACCGAAGCGAAATCCTGTGGGCGATTTCTCGCACTGTAGCCAGGGATCTATTTTACATCAGCCAGCCCGCACTGTAGCGGCGGCTTTCATATTGTATCATCGCACCGCACTGTAGCGGTTTTATTGTACCCTCGGCCCGCACTGTAGCGGCCTGTTTGTATCATTAATTTTTATTGGAGTACTTCAGTTTCATATTTCGTTGTATCGTTGGCTTGATCTGCATTCCGTGTATCACTGCGATATCCGATCGTCTCTTTCCGACGCCCACGGTCCCACGTCTCGATACTTCCGAGGAGCAAGGGACCCTACGAGGATCGCGCACGCTCCGGAGAGCACAGGCGAGGCGCCCAGCGCGCAGACGCCGCTCGCAGGACAGCGGGAACGGCGCACCAGAGCGGGGCCTGATCCAACCCCAGGCGCCGGCTTCCCGCCACGACCTCCTTCTTCCCGACAGCGCGGTTTCCCCATAGAACCTTAATGGGGGGAGTGCAGAGGGGAGCTTGCCCCCTTCTGCTGGGTCCGGGGGCCTATCCCCGTGGCCCGTAGGGTCGAGACGATAGGACTTCTGGTCGTGGAGACATTGTTGGATAATATATTTTACTGACTATTTTGTATCTCCTGACTACGTTTATCTATACTGAACCGCCTTGTAAAAGCTATATAAGCACGACCCAGGTTGAGCTTTACATAGCATTGCGCACTAGTATGCCCTTCATCTAGAGTCTGTCTAGATCGCCATCTAAGCTCCACATTGGGAGCGCACGGGTGGACAACACCATCATTGTAATTGCATTACGCTCGGCAATCTGAGAATTTGAGTTCTCTATCTCTCAGTCTGCGTCTATCTTTGTCTGTGTTTTTCTCTCAACTCTGTCTACAGGTCTATTCCGCTATGCTGTTATTTTCTTACATGGTATCAGAGCTCAGGAGGCTCTGAGTGGTGCAAAAGCAAAAACGCAGAGGTTGTAGAGGTCTGAACAACAAAAGAGAGAAGATGTCAAGCGGTGCCTCATCATCTACGAGTGGGGGCGAATGTGGCTCATCAACAGGAGTAGGTGGCACACAAGTAGGAGCAACAATGATGCCGGTCATCCCAACATTGCGGATACGACCACTAGCCTTTACAGAAGGTAAACTTGATGGTAGGAACTACACCCTGTGGAAGTTCAAAATCACTTCTATTCTTGATTTGTATGAGCTTTTGGAGACTATTCTTGGGACTGATCATGAGCCCCAAGAAAGACCTGATCCAAATAATCCTGGTCGAATGATTCCTCCTGATGCTGATCTTCTACGTGCTTGGAAACATAGAAATGTAGATGCACTTTGTGCTCTAGTTACAAGTACTTCTGATAGTGTTCTGACTCTCATTCAGCATACTACAAAGGCATGTGGAGCATGGAACATATTGAGAAATCAATATGAAACTCGTAATCAGACACGGATTCAGAACTTGGAGAATCAGCTTGCAGCAGAACGGTTTGTTGATGGGGAGACTACAGAGGTGTTTATCACTCGCATAAAGAAACTACGAGATCAAATGGCGCGAGCAGGTGCTCAAAAGTCAAGTGAGGAGCTAGCACGTCGTTGTCTTTGAATCTGTCCACCTAAGTTTGATGGTTTGGTAACTGCTCTTAATACTCAAATCAGACCTCAACCACTAACTTTTGAAGAATTTAGTGCATTACTCATGGAGGAGGAGCTGCGGCTCAAGGCAAGGACTGGTGGTAGCAAA
Organism: Ceratopteris richardii; assembly: GCA_020310875.1. Classification (NCBI taxonomy): domain Eukaryota; kingdom Viridiplantae; phylum Streptophyta; class Polypodiopsida; order Polypodiales; family Pteridaceae; genus Ceratopteris; species Ceratopteris richardii. The sequence goes on along the minus strand of CM035441.1, from coordinate 7,423,802 downwards.
GGAGATGTTGCATTCATAGCAAATGCCAAAGGAGGCAAAACAGATTCTTCAAAAGATGGAGACAAAAAGAAGAACGACAAAAAGAAGTTCAAGGGAGAATGTTTCCACTGCAAGAAGAAAGGACACAGAATCTAAGACTGTCGCATCAAGAAGGCAGAAGAAAAGAGTGGCTCTTCAAAAGGTGGCAAGGGCAAGGAGTCTGCCAACACAGCAGAAACAGAGCTTGAGTTATTTGTTACGATAGAGGAGGTGTGCTCCTCGGCTGAAGATTTAGGAACAGATGACTCATGGGTGTTGGACAGTGGTGCATCTCGTCACAAACTCGTCACATGACGAGTAGAGAAGACCTTTACAGTTCCTTACACCCTCTAAAGGAACCCATCACAGTAAAGGTAGGGAACAATGCAAGATGTCCTGGAGAGGGCAAAGGTACGGTTTCTTTCATTAACTCTAATGGTGATATCAGAAAGCTTTCAAATGTGCTGTATGTTCCACAACTAAAACGAAATCTACTTTCAGTAGCTTCTATAACTGATCAAGGTCATCAAGTATCTTTCAGTAAGACAGTAGCTAAGATTATGGATGGTAACAACAATGTTGTTGGGACTGGCATAAGGAGGAACAACCTGTATGAGTTGTGTGCTCTTACAACCACTACAAACGTGGGCACAAGTAAGCTATGGCATGAGAGATTCGGCCACATTGGATACCCTGTACTGAAGGAGATGCATCATAGAGGTATGGTTGCACACCTACCATCGATTGCAGAAATGAAGGAGCCATGTGAAGCTTGCATGATGGGCAAGCAACAGAGGAAGGCGTTTCCACAAGAAAGCAAGAACAGGGCAAGCTATCCTCTAGAGTTGGTGCATGCTGACTTGTGCGGAAAAATTCCTACACAGGCCTTGGGCGGATCTTCCTACTTCATGTTACTTGTCGACGACTATAGCAGGAAGATGTGGGTGTACTTCCTTCGTGATGAGGCTCAAGCTTTTGGTAAGTTTAAAGAATGGCTTCAGCTTGTTGAAATTGAAACAAGGAAGAAGATGAAGAAATTCAGGACAGACGGTGGTGGTGAGTTCACATCAACAGAGTTTGAATATTTCTGCAAGAGTAAGGGAATCAAGCATCAAGTCAATGTGGCACATAGTCCTCAACAGAACGGTGTTGCAGAACGTCGGAATCGAACCATCATGGAGATGACAAGGTGCATGTTGAAAGGAAAGGGTTTGCCCAATTAGTTCTGGGCAGAGGCTATCAACACTGTTGTCTACATCTTGAATCAAAGCTACACCAAGGCACTTGATGGAAAGACTCCACAAGAAGCCTACATTGGTAAAAAGCCTTCTGTTTCCCATTTCAAAGTATTTGGAAGTGAATGTTATGTACATGTTCCAGATAGGGAGAGAAACAAGCTTCAACCAAAAAGCATCAAATGTATCTTCCTAGGGTACAATGAAGATAAGAAGGCTTATAAGCTTTATGACCGTGAGGCTAAGAAGATCATGGCGAGTCATGATGTGGTGTTTAAGGAGGAGCAGCCACATGCAGTGGAGGAGGAAAAGAGAGCTTCCACTTTATCATCAGGCAAAGGGGCAATCCACTATGAACCTGGTGTTGGCAGTAGTCAAGGAACTGAGGGAGTTGCAAGACAAGGAAGCATATGAAGGGAGTCGGAACGAAGAGAAAGCACAGGCAGACACAGTAGTCAAAGAAGATCTGGTAAGTACGCCATTTCAATTTTTCAGGCATCAAGGAGTTGGGCACACAAGAAGAAGGAGCAAGTAGGGAGCTCCAGGAAATGTATGTCAGAATGTTAGAAGAAATCCTTACAAAAATAGTGATTTTCATCACTAAAAACCATTGTAAATACCATTTCACATTTTTCTAGCTCCATTTTGTGCAAGCCAAGGAGTCCCTGAGCTTGAGGAGCTTTAGAAGTACCTACCTATCAGTTTTCACATTTTTTAGACTCCGTTGGAACCTCCAAATAGGGTAGAGAACCTAATTTTTAACTAGGTCGGACACTAGGTCTGGACAAGGCCAAAACCTAGTCAAAAACTATAAATAGAGCTAGAGAGCTCATTTTTGAGGTTAGCTTGTAATTGATTTGAACTTGTAAGAGCTTTTTGAAAGTAATCTAAGAACTCCATTGCTTCTCACTCTTTGTCTTGCCTTGTGTGCACGTGTGTGTGTATGTGTGTGCATGTTTGTGTGCTTCTCACTCATGCACTTGTGCCTTCACTTACTCTCGGTCATCATACCATCCTCTCGTCTTCCCGGATTGACATTAAAGGAGGTGCTACTCATCACTGACCTACACCAAATTTTGGCGCTGTTGCCGGGGATCGAGCTTTGAGGACGAGCGTGTGATGGTAAGACGTAGAGTTGACGCGTTGGAGTTATAGGTCTTTCCTTCACCTTATTCCTATTTTCTTTTGTTTTTCTCATCACCATCATCATCCTCACCATCTTCCACATCTATCTCCATCATCGCGAAAAATTTCAGTTTTTGGTCATATCACCCCACCCATACCATTCCCCTCATTTCACTTGTGAGAGAGAGCGAGAGAGCGTTTGTGTGCTTGTGATTTTTTGTGTTTTTTGAGATTTTATGCAGGAATCAGCATCCCCAACAGGTGCACCAGCTCCAGCAGGTAAAAAATCTGACTGTGCAGGTCCCGAGGCGTTGACCTCTATCAATCGCGACTGACAAAAAAAATGCTCTATTTGCTAAACAAAGTACATAACCATGATCTACAGGCCTAGAGCTTCCCAAAAATGTGTTTAAATTTTTGAAATTCCTCAGATTTCTGTCAATCGCGATCGACAAACCACGACGGACACCTGTCGACGGCTCTGTCAATCGTGACACATCAATCGCGACCGACAGAGTCAACGACCGATTGACCACGATTGACAGACCATACGCATGACACGTGTCAATCGCGATCGAGCCATCAATCGCGATCGACCACTCAATCGCGACTGACAGCCCCGACGGACCTGTCAATCGCGACCGACACAGTCAACGATTGTTTGACCACGACGGACAGACCCTCGCGAAGGACCTGTCAATCGCGATCGACACATCAATCGTGACTGACAGAGTCAACGACCCTTTGACCATGACCGACTGAAAATCCAGGCCACGTGTCAATCGCGATTGACCCATCAATCGCGACTGACAGCCACGACGGACCTGTCAATCGCGACCGACACGTCAATCGCGATTGACCTATCAATCGCGACTGATAGAGCTTGCGAACGTGATAGAAGGGCAAGTTTGGCCAATTTTTTAGGGCAAAAAATAGTGGTCTAATTTTTGGCAAATTGTGGGGAACTTTTAAGGGTTCATCATTGCATTGTGAGGCCGTTCCACCAAGTATTTCGAGAAGTCCTGTTTGCCTGCTAACCTGTTTAATATCTTGATTTGGCCCCAAAACCCTGAGTGGACATAACTTCCTCATACGAAATCCGATTGCGATGATTTTTGTTATTGACCATATCCCGGGGTAGGAAAAAATTGAGGGTCCCTTGGGATTGATTTCCATAAAGGCAAAAGGCAATTGGGTCTGTGAATTACATGCATGAAAATGATCTGTCTGTCAACTAAATTCAATTCTTGAGCTAATTGTGGATTTTTTCAGGTTCTTTGAGAGCATCGAAGGGTACTCGAAGCAAGAGTAAGTGTGAGCTTGGGAACACGCTTCCTGGGAAAACAAGGGCAACCAAGGGAAGAACTTAAGGTTGGAAATTCTAAACACCCTCTGTCAATCCCTAGCATAGGCTAAGTACGGATAGAGGCTTTGATTAATTAGGAGCACGTTAACAACAACCAAGTCCAAGAACTCTAATCACTCAAGTGCAAGTGCTAGGAGATTACAATTGCGAAACAACCTAAGGGAAAAGAAATTAAATCGAGTGACCACACTCAAAGTAGGATAAAAACTTAAGTGTTCCTTGCGACGAAGATTAATTGGACAAGAAGTGACACCTTAAGAGCAATTAAAAAAGAACAAGTGATTGATACAAAAGAACTCAGCAACGCAGTGTACTTGGGAAAAATTGGGATTATTCAATTGGGCTTATGAACCTTGGATCAGGACGACACCTAGGGAGAGATAGACAAAGTCTTAGATCTTCAGAGGCTAGTGTCAATCATACTGCTAGGTCTTGGGCCCAGCAGTTGAGCCATCATTCGTACTACCCTAGCTCTGAGACGAGCGAATCTGAGATGTCCCACGGTATGGAGAGACCTACAGGAAGCTCCGGAGTGCCATATTTACATAGGGTAGAAGGCCCTTACAAGACGCAACTCGAATACCTTAGGACCAACCGATTAGGTGCTAGCATCTATGAGGACGGCCTAGGAAGATCAGTAGTACAGATTAAAAACCCTAACTAATCCATTGGACTAGAGCGCCCAGCTGTCAAGTTTGAAAATGGAGCATACTTGGACAAAGAAGGGACAATGTATGTAGTCACCAGTCATCCAGATAGGACAGATGAATTTGGGAATGTAGTTCCGGAAACGGACTTAGGTGACCTATAGCAAGGAAACATGGGCGAAGAACCTAGAACCCCCCGAGGCAAATCTGTTCTCACTAGGATTATCACACCAGAGTGGATTCCCCAAGATAATAAGAGCATAGATCTACTCCTGAACTGAGAGACTGATGAAGCCTTTTGGAGATATAGACCTAATCAGCCGAGTGAGGTAGGAACAATCATGATATATGAGTTCAAAGATCCTGATAGCCCAGGTAGAGTGACCTATTTAGATCACTCTTCAGAGAGGATCTTTGGGGTTACAGAAAATGATAGGCATGCTTACACTTGGAAAGGTGAATTTATTTTCCCCCAACCAAGATCGAATGTGTCATTTGGTCACCAAGGAGCTGGAACCTCCCACACTCATGGAATTCAAAGAGACAAACATAGAGATAGACGGGAGGTAAGCTTTGCCAACCCTGTGGGAAGAGACAGAACGAGGACGGAAACAAATAGAGTAGAACCTGAGGTACTTAGAGCTCCCAGGAATCAAAGAAATGCGGATGAGTTCCCTCTACCAAGACCTAGAGAGCACACGAGGACTTTGAGACCGACCTAGTTAGTGAAGTCCATGAAGAATTACTTCGATGGCACAGGAGACCCATATGATCATGTGGCCGAGTTTAGGCAAGTCTTGAGAGCTGAACAAGTTGAGGACCTATTCACGCAATATAATGCCTTTGGTCTAACACTTAGGAACACAGCCCTTACGTGGTTTCAACCATTGAACGAGAGACAGTTCAGGAGCATAGACCAACTCTTAGAGGCTTTCATCACCGAATTCTCTAAGAGTGGCATAAGGCATAATACTTCCTCATTGATCTATAGCTTCAAGCAGACCCCCCAGGAGACTGTGAGACTTGCAGGAAGAAGATTTAGGCAATATCTTGAGAGATGCCCTGTTCCTGAGTTACCCACACTGGCCAAACAAGTGGCTTTATTCTTGGATGGATTGCTAAGTACAAAGTTGCGATCCTATGTGTACTTGAAGGACCCTAGGACCATAGAAGAGTGTGTACGCATGTGCATCAACATTGAGGATAACCTAGGGGAGGAGTTAGAGCTTTCCAAAATCTACAAAGATTCAGATAGTGCCTCTAGCCTCTCTTCCTCGCAATCCACATCTATCGAGGAATTAGCAGAGAAAGTAGCTCAAAAACTAGGTGTCTCTAGTCAACAAATTCCTAGATTTGCCCCAGTAAAGAGGTGCTATACTTGCGGTGGTGACCATATGGCGAACGCGTGTCCCATCATGGCTCAACCCCAAGTAAATCCTAGTAGCCAGTATTGCACCATAGAACGAAGATACACAAATCACTCAGCACAAGACTGCCCATACAACAAGCAAGCAGTTAGGCAAACCTACCCTCAGCCATACCCTCAACAAGGTAGATACCAGAGTCAATACCCACCACAACAGTATAGTAGGCCTCAGCAAAATTACCAACCGCAATATCAGGCCCAACAAAGGCCTCAGCCTGTGTTAGCACAACAACCCCCTGCTCCAGCTAATGTAATTTCGGTGAAGTATGCAGCTGCAGAAGAGAATTTGAATAGGGCTATAGTGCCAGTAATACCATTGCTATCAGAAAGTTACCCCAGTGACCATAGCTTTGATTCTACGCATGTTGATAATCCCCAGGCTTACTACATGCAGTCTCCTGAACATGGTGAGTCCTACTACAGTGAAGAACCAGGTGAACCTAGTTGGGAGCCAGAGTACACAAATGTAATGTACACAAACCCTAACTCTAGGCCCCAGCCTAGGCAGGTAAGACTCCCATTCCCTAGAGGACCATGCTACAGATGTCAGGGAGATCACCTCATTCATGATTGCCCCTTACCTCCACCTACACAACCCTAGTCAGTGACAATTCAAGGCTTTTGCCAAGATTGTGGAAAGGAGCATCTCTTACGAGATTGCCCTAAGAATCCTAATAATATGCCAAAAATTACCCCTATCAATGTTATTGGGTTAGTAGTAGACTCTACAGGAAGTGTGACGTCCACTGCACCAGTGCAAGTGGTCACTAGAGCCCAGGCTTTGCAACAGAACCCAGGAATAGGTCAAGAGAAGAGTGCAGAGGTTAGCGAAACTGAGAGCATAGCCAAGAAACGGTCGAGAGCCTGGAGGGATAGTCGAGAAAGAATGAAAAGACAATGGTCTAAAAAGATGAGTGACTTAGAAGAAAGCATAAGAGAAACAAAAGCCAAAATTGTTGAACTCACCTCTCAAACAAACTCTCACATACCACCACCACCCTCACTTCCATCACCATCTAACCCACCATCTGTCCACCTTCCTCAGACCATCCCACCACCCCCTAGAGTAGGATCAGTGTTAGCTGACCCCACTCTTGAAGACATAGACATGATGCTTAAGGCATATCCTAGAGATAGAGAGACAAGTGCTACCCTAGAGCTGACCTAGAGATAGAGAGAACCAAGCTATGTGCGAAAATGGTCGCATTGGCTCAGACCATGTTTGAAGCCAGTCGCCTTTTCAATTACTCAAGCTCAGCTAAGACACAATTGCACTTGGATGGACTCCTAGAGAAGTTAGAGAGCATAATTGCAAGATCTGCCAAGGAAGAAAAAAATCAAGAGAGAGATGAGGCAAGCAAAAACATAAGCCATCCCCCACACGAAGCTTATGTGCCCAATTCCACTAGACCAGACACCTCCTCTTCTATGAATAGGTTCACTCAAGAATTCCTGCGAGAGATTCAAGAAGACAAATGGGCTAAAGAAAGTGAAGTCCCTCCTCCCATTGAACTTGTGGATGACACGCAGGATCAATTCCCACAAGATATTCCATCCATTTATGGAGAGCAGGAGAGCACCCAGTCTCAAGAGAGGTTAGACTTTGAGTCTAATTCTTTACAGGAATTACCCCACTTCATAGGCCCATGGGAAGCCAAGTCTACCTGTATGAGAGCACCCACAGTCATGGTAAGAAACGAAGACTCAGTCATACCTAGGAATACGGAAGTAGTGAAAAACACTAAAGTGCAGTGCATCCTCACTTTAGAAGAGCTCCTCAGAGCCGAGGATGACACGGAATCTGTGCACTCCATAGGATCAGGATCCTCATGGATGCATGAAGACACTCACTTATGGATGTGCAAAGTGGTAGTAGAAGAGGAGAAGAGAGAAAACGCCAGAGAGATAGGTGCAAAAGAAACACATAGATCCATGCAAGACCCAGCCTATGCACCTGTAGTGTTCCCTGACGAAGAATTTTAACCCCACGGCTGGGCAGAAATTTTAGCAACCATGGATGTAGCCATCAATGAAGAACAATGGACAACCCACTGTGATGAGGATGGCTATGACATTTCAGTCTTCTCCATAGAGCCAATCATGGGAGATGCAGTGTTAGAAGAGTGCGAACCTAGCCCTGATGCATTTGAGGATGCAAGTGACTCCGATCTAGAGTCAATCATTATGGACCCACCCTTTGCATCAGATGAAGAATACCTCTATGAAGTAGAATTTCAACCCCAGAGGCATGGAGAGCTTACAAATGATGTAAGGCTAGCCACACATGTAACCCCGAAGGAAGAAGGAAAGAAAAGAAAGAAGAGAGAAGTCACACCAGAAGAGGAAGAATCTTTGTTTGAGGTCTCGGAAAATTTTAAGAAGTATGAGATAGATTATAGGAGAGTCATGATCAGAATGCCTAAACGAGAGGCGCAATCAGGGGAGGCCTATGATAACAAAGAAACCACCAAGAAAATAGTGGTAGCCGTGGAAGAAGGAGAGGAGAGATGCACGTACATAGGCCATGACCTGACGGAAGACGAAGACCACGAATTGATAGCCTTGCTAAGAGAATACAGAGATGTATTCGCTTGGAGTTACAAGGATTTGAAAGGCGTGGACCCTGACATATGCTCACACACTATCCCCATGACCTCAGATGCCAAACCTTCTAAGCAAAAGCCATACACATATAATGATAATTATGCTGCTAAGATCAAAGAGGAGATAGATAGATTGGTTGAAGCTGGATTCATCTACGAAATTGAGATCACTGAGTGGGTATCCCCCATTGTAGTGGTGCCCAAGAAGAATGGAAAGCTACGTGTATGCATTAACTTGAAGAAGGTGAATACAGCCACAATTCGAGATAACTATCTGCTTCCTATCACTGAACATCTCTTAGAAAGAGTAGCAGGCAAGGAAGTGTACAACTTCCTTGATGGATTTTCGGGCTACAATCAAGTAGCCATAGCTCCAGAAGATCAGCATAAGACAGCTTTTGCCACTGAATGGGGCATATTTGCCTTAGAGTAATGCCATTCGGGCTCAGCAATGCTCCTGCAACCTTTCAGAGACTGATGTGCCACGTGTTTAAAGAGTTCTTGAGGAAGAATTTGGAAGTCTATGTTGATGACCTCTGTGCTCATTCCAACATTAGACAGAAACATATACCAGAACTCAGACAAATCTTTGACAAATGCAGAGAATATCAAGTCTGCTTGAACCCAAAAAAATGTGTTTTCATGGTCAGGCAAGGCAAGATTTTAGGACACATAGTGTCAAGGAATGGCATATCCACTGATGAAGAGAAAGTAAGAGCCATAGCAGAGTTACCTAGGCCAAAGAATGTCAAGGAAGTACAAGCTTTGATGGGGCATTGTGGTTATTACCGCCGGTTCATTCACATGTATGTTGTCATTGCAAAGCCCATGTACGGACTTCTGACTAACTTTGAGTGGACTGATGAATGTGAGAACTCCTTCCAGGAGCTTAAACGAAGATTATGTTCAACACCAATCTTGACCATACCAGATTGGAACAAGCCATTCCATGTTCATGTGGATGCCTCCAATTATGCCATTGGATGTGTACTTGCACAACCTACGGGCGAAGGTAATATGGATCTTCCAATTGCCTATGCGAGTAGACAATTGAATGCAGCTGAACGAAATTATACCACTACTGAGAGAGAAGGACTAGGCATGGTCTATGCGGTTAAAAAGTTTAGACATTACTTGCTTGCAAATAAGTTTAAATTTTTTACTGACCATCAGGCACTGCTATATCTTGTGAACAAGCCATGCAATACAAGAAGATTAGTAAGATGGTTTCTCTTACTAATGGAATATGACTTTGAGGTAGTGGTAAGGAAAGGTAGGACTCATTTGAGAGTTGACCATCTTTCTAGGCTCACATCTGGAGAAGCCCCACAAGGAGTATCGGATGACCCTCCTGATGCTTACCTGTTTAATTTGGAAGTTGTACCTCAGTGGGCTAAGCCATTAGTGCCAGTATTGACATACGGGCCTAACCACCCAATCATAAATACTCAAGGTAGAGAGGTAGTAAGAGCCCAAAAATACCATATCATGGCAGGAAGCATGTACAAACAAACAGATCAAGGGATCCTAGGTTGTTGTGTGGAAGAGGATGAGTATGCTAAATGGTTGCAATTAGCACATGTAGGTGCATTAGAGCAACACTACTCAAAGCAACAAACCCTACAGACACTAAGGAGACTCGGAGTGCATTGGCCGACTATGGAAGCTGGTGTCCAAAAGTTGTGCAAGGAATGCCCAATCTGTTGCACTAAACCACCTATGGAACATGCCACTCTTTATCAAGTGTCCATAGTGCCAGATTGGAGTGAACCACTAGTATCCTTCCTGAGGACAAAAACATTCCCTCCAGACATGACTCTGGTTAGGAAAAGAAGTCTAGAACAAGAAGCCCTAGATTACTCACTATTGGTGATAATCTATACAAGCGTGGTAAAGATGGTTACCTGAGACTATGTGTCCATGAAAGTGAATATCTCAAGATCTTGGAAATGGCACACCAAGGTGTAGTAGGAGGACACTTTGGACCAGATCGGGTGATCAAGGCAATACTATTTGCGGGCTTTTGGTGGCCGACCCTTCACATGGATGCACATACCTATGTGAAATGGTGTGATGTTTGTCAGAGAACTCAGTACCCTATACGCAAAGTTGAGATGCCACTGAAACCTATGATGGGTGGACATGCATTCTCTAAGTGGGGAATAGACTTTGTAGGTCCTATTAATCCCCCAGCCAAGGGTTCACATGCTGAATACATCATTGTTGCCACATACTATCTAACAAAATGGGTTGAGGTAAAAGCTACGACAAAGAACGATGCTCAAACAACTGCTAAGTTCCTATTTGAGAATGTGTTCACTAGATACGGGCTACCTACAGAGCTAGTAAGTGATAGAGGCACTCACTTCTTGAATGAAGTTATTGAAAATCTGCTCCAAGAGTTCTTGGTAGTACACAAGAAGTTTGCCCCTTATCACCCACAAGCTAATGGCCAGTCCGAAAGCACCAACAAGATTCTATGCAATGTGCTTACCAAATTGGTAAATAATAAACGCTCTGATTGGGACAAACAGCTACACCATGCTGTTTGGGCATATCGAGTCGCCTACAAAACGGTACTCCAAGCCACACCCTTTCATATGGTATTTGGTCAAAATGTAGTGCTACCATTGGACTTCTTAATACCTACATTGAAAGTAGCACAGGAGCATGAGTGGACGGGCCATGAACTTTCTTCGAGAATTTTTGACCTTGAACGATTAGGTGAAACCAGACTAAGAGCTGCAGCAGGAATATATGCAGCTAAAAAATGACAGAAGGCATATTTTGATGCCCATGTTAAGGATAAAGGATTAAAGGCCGGAGACCTAATTTTGGTCTACAATTTGAAACAACATGCAAGAAAATTAGAGAAACGTGGCTATGGACCTATGATCATAAATAGGATCTCAACGAGTGGAGCGGTGCAACTAGCCACCTTAGAAGGTGATATTCTTCCGAGTTACATCAGCGGGTGCAGAGTCAAGTTGTATCAGGAACCTCTCACAGAAGAAATGCTAAGTCGACTCAACACTGCTAAGAAACGCAAAGAAGAAGAAAAACGAGTTCGAGAGGAAGCTCAAGCAGAAGCTTTAGAACACATCAGAAGGATGAAGTTGAGACGGCAGGGTAGGGATCAACCTAGGATAGGTGTCTATGAGGATCCAGGATATCATGTGGCAATGTGTGAAGTCTCAGGAATAAGTTCCCAAAGAATAATAGATCGACGTCCTTTTGTGACCTTAGAGATAGGACAAGGAGTTAGTGCAAAAACTGTGCGAGCATTGATTGACTCAGGTGCAACCACTAGTGCTGTGAGACTTTCTTACTGTCAAGAATTGAAATTAAAAGTCAATCCTATAGAAGCATATCTCATAGGATTGGGAGGTGTGGAAACCCCTTGCATGGGCAAGGTGGAACTTCCCCTCTCCATTCAAGATGTTCCAATGACAGTTAAGGTACTAGTGTGTCAAGATGAGGATCTCACTGAGGCTCTGGTCTTGGGTCAAGACTGGATCTATGACCATGCAGTCAACTTAAACCTAAGAAGTGGACTTCTTCAGGTATGGGTGAATCAGAGTCGAATTACAGTTGAGTTAGATAATGGAGCACTGAAGGAACTAGAAAAGGCACAGACTCCTGGTCCTTCTAGGGGTACACATGAAGTTGACCATGCTGTTCTTGTCCAAAGCTATGTGATACAGAGGAATGGAGATCTCAATAAAGAAGTCAAGGCCTCGACGGAACTCTCTTCTTTTCCAAAGGCCAAAGGGAGGCAGCCACCAAAGGCAGATCAATTACTGAAGACTACCACCTACGCGGGAGGCCAAAAGAACGTGCGAAACAAAATGACTCAGCCATTGACACAATTGTGGGTGCGAAAAGGCGAGCTGCCTACTCCAGTCAAGTCATGACAACTGTCTCAACTTCCTATTAGTAATCAAAGACATGATACTAATAAGAGGACTTCCAAAACTTCTTTTGAGAAAGTGAAGACTATCTGGGTACCCAAGAAGTCGATGAAGGCTGGCCCACAATCAAGACAAATTTCGGTGCCTAAGGCTTGCTTACGGGCTCAACTAGTCCCACACAAATCACATCATACACGACAGGGTTCACTCACTCAAGGAGCCGTTACCCACTCTTGTTTAATACGCACGAACACACAGTCACCCAGAAGCACGCACAGACTCACTTGTAAATGGGTCCCAAAAACACATCATCCCCAAGCAGAATTACTCATAAAACCCTCCAGAGTCTCCACAAAACCAAAACCAAAAGCCATCCATTGTGTTTGGCAACCTAAGACTTGTAATAAACCCCCCGACCCCCATTTGTCAATTCATCTCCACTTGATAACTACATCACTCATACACTGCATCTTTCCATCTAGCTCCTAGGACTATCCATTCATTAACTACATACACAGTCATGGAGCACTCACTGACCCACTAACCCATTAGTCACTTCATGATAATGTTGTAACGGGGACAAAAAGTGTTCTATCTTGTCCATTACAATATTAACGCATGATCTATATTCTCACAGAACCAGCAAGCAAGCAATAACAATGGCAGAAGCAGGAGGCACCAGTTCCCAGGCAGGGTCTAGCGCACACATTGTGGACATAGAAACCCTCCTCTTGGAACCACCACTCACCGAAAGGCCTCAAGAACTTCAAGCGATGCATGTTCTCCCGATTCAGGACCCTCCTCAGGGACACACTTCTCAAGTGGGGAAACATGCTCATTGGTTTAGTGATGTCGCAGGGCCATTGGGTGATGGCACCTACTTCTGGGAAGCAGAAATTGAGTTCAATGGCAAATGGGGACGTTACCATTTCTTCACTCGCGAATTTGAAAACTATCAGAATGCAGAAGTAATGCGATCGGTTTGGACCAAAGCGGGATTGGATAGCTACTTCAAAGCACATTTGCCTAAGACAGATTTCCTTCGTTGCTCCTATTTCATCAGTACCATCACTCCTAGTAGAGTCAAGGGAGGCGATAGCACTTTTGTGCTACCCTCACTATTGCCAAGCCACGAACTCAAGAGATTGAAACTGACCCTCAATTTGGTACGGGCAGCATTGAACATGCAAGGAATGCATATTCCCACTGAGAAAGAAACGATGGTTCCAGGCAGGATGAAGCATAAAGACCTCAACAAATTGAAGGACATGGTAGCAATGACTCCTACCATTGCTCTACACTTAAGAACTATCATGCAACATTTTGCTTTTCCCGCCCACGAACGATTCACTATGCCACCAAAAAAGATATGGTTCAGCTTGTACTTGGCGGAGACAGAGAACCTCACCATCAACATACCGCACTAGATCATCGATCAAATACACCTAGCCCATCAACGGTGGAATAAGAAACAGAAAAATGTACTTCATGGATGCTGTGCTCTCACAAGAATAATTTACATGTGCTTAGCGTACGACGTGCCCATTCAAAGAGCACTAGTATGGTCCAGGGCCCAAGAGTTCCAAAGATGGCTATCAACGGCTGGACCTCCATCGAAGAAGATGAGAGGGGGAGTTCAATTACCATGCGCTCAACCAAAGGGGAGCCACTACCACACCCGAGGTGACTCCTCCACAAACGAGGCGTGTCCGACCATTCACCATTCGCCTACCTAGACCAAGTGCAGAAGGACCCAACCTGGTGTTCCCTCCTATTCCTTCAGACTTGGAGTTCCCTCAAGGCTACACCCTTGCTGATCTAATAGATGAAGAAATCGCCCGTTTGATCGATGAATCTAACGTGGAGACAGAAGCGGAGCAGACCCAAGAACAACAACCCACGACTACAACTTCAGCCCCGACCCAACCGGGAGTAGTAGAAGTAGAAGACGATGAAGAAGAGACAGAAGAACAAGAGGCACACGAAGAGTATGATCAAGAATATGAAGAACTTTCAGAACTAGCAAGTGCCCCGGCAACTCGGCCCAAATAAAAAGATTATACGAAACCATGAAGCGAGTCCAGGAGCAACACAAGCTGTCGCTCGAAATAGGAAAGATGATCATGAGCCAAATGTTAGCCGAGGAAGGTGTGGATGACACGTTCATCGAATCAATGAACCTGCACGCTGATGCAGTGGGCTTAGATGAGGCCGTTCATGCAGCCCGGACTTATATTAATCGGTTTGAGAAACATGTGCCTACCCGCCCCATGCGATCTGGCAAACAAATACACATCAATGTATCAGAACCAGGAGGCAACACACAAACAGAAGAACATCAGGAGGAACCACTCTCACCACCCACCTCACCTCTCACTTCACATGTCACCTCACCACCTAGCACTACCACACCTATTTCTGCCATTGCCACAGTCGTCATGGGAATTCCTCTCTCTCCCGGCATCCAATTCGGAGGAGCTACCATGCCCACCTTCACGACACTCTTCACAATATCACATCCACCCCACCCACTGTTCCCATCTTTACAGTCATACACACATTCGACGGAAACATCACCAGCCACAGCCCCACTCCCACCCCCCACACAACCTCAATCTCCCATACCCCCTCCACCTACCTCACCACTTGACTCCATAGCATTCACAACTCCCTTCCCCTTCCCCATCCCCCCTGCATCTTCATCTTTCTCTGCATCGTTTAATGTAAATAATATATTCATAGCATTACATCAATGCGTGTATCAACTTCAGAGTGAGTACCAGGCTCTAGAAGACTGTCATCATCAGTTGACGACAAATCATCAACAACTACAAAGACGGCTTACAATTATAGAAGAAGAAAATGCAGACCTCAACCAACGCTACACCACTCTCGAGCAAGCTCATCAAACCCTCCTGGAGACACCACAACCATCACAAGAGTTAGGTGTCAAACAACTCGAAGCCTTACTGGAGGTTTACCAAACAGATAACCTGAGAGTCCGGCGAAATTTAACTCTACTCCGAAAACACATGGCTACAGCCCTTGAAGAAAACAAATGTTTGCAGAAACAAAACGAAGAAAACCTGGAAGCTGCCATGGAAGGCTCTCCCCATGAAATCGACCCAGAACAATTCAAAGCAGTTCCCTCAGAAACAATGAAAACCATCTTGGAAAGCTATGCGGATTTATTAGAAGCACATGATGATTTGGAAAGGGAACGGGATGAACTACGTAGCCAGCTCAACCCAAAGTCATAGAAACGACCTCGACTTCAGAGGAAGTAAAGGCATTGACAGAGCAGGTGGCGGAACTACAAAAGAAGTTACTGGAATATGAAAGGCAGCCCTCTCCAGTTGTAGAACCAGAGCCTGAGGAATTAGTACCCATTGAGGTGGACGAAACGTATGAGGAACCATATGTTCCTATGCCGATGCCAGGTGGTGCACAGACCTCAGAAGGAATGGACACCTTAGAAGTTGAAGTACCTCAATGGCTCCAGACACTAGAGAAGACAGCAACAACCCATGAAGATCGAGTGACAATTCAAATCCAATCCATGGCAAAGCTAGAAGACACCATCATAAAGTCAGAATATTTCTGCAACATGTCTCATCATAGATGGATTAGCACCAACGACGCTCAATATGTGCCATATTGTGTACTCCTCGCAGATTACAATGCAAAGATTCAATGCAGGTGTGGCAAACCTCCAACTTTCACCACACAATTTGGGCCCGATGATATCCTAGAAAGTGCTAAGAAAGGATCCATTCATCAACCCACCTGGAGGATCCGTCTTCTTGAGACCTACCCAGAGATGGTTCGTACTTGGACTAACATGCCACTTTTTATTATGTGTTTATATTTGCATCATATCAACATGTTAGTATGTCTAAGCTAAATGTTAGCATGTGCAAGAATGTATGTTAGAATCCATGAGCATGAGTATGCTTTATGCATGTGAAGTATGTCTTTTATGTTTTATTGATTTTTTGTAATATTACTAATACGCTAATGTTTTTTTCAGAAACATTGAAGATGAAGAGCAAATGAAGTGCAGTGAACATAATGTTTTCTTTACAGTGTCGAGAAGCATTGAAGATTAATGAGCAACTGAAGAGCAAATGAAGTGCAGTGAACCTAATGTTTTTTTCAGAAACATTGAAGATGAAGAGCAAATGAAGTGCAGTGAACATAATGTTTTCTTTACAGTGTCGAGAAGCATTGAAGATTAATGAGCAATTGAAGAGCAAATGAAGTGCAGTGAACCTAATGTTTTTTGCAGAAACATTGAAGATTACAATCAATTAAAGTGAAGTAAAGACAATTGAAGTGAAGCGGCAGCCTAAAGATCCATTTAAATCTTATTTCTCATTTAGTCAACTATCCAATTCACTAGACATTTATCCAATTATCTAGACTTTACATTTGTATTAGCTTATTAATTCATTCATTCAAACAGTTTAGCATCATATTGTTTCATTAATTTTCCATTACTTTCCTTGATGTCTTCTAAGTTAGTTCATGAGTCTGAGCACAGTACTATTGAAAATATTGAAAATGTTCCGCCAACTCTAGACAGACCAGAACCCTCTAGCTTACCTGAAAGTTTAGTAGAAGAACCCATTATGGAAGTTTCAATCTCATATCAGGAAGCTATTGCTAAGTACGAAGCCGCCCGTCCTTACGGACCATAGCTATTTAAACTATTTAAAGACCTTAGTTTTAGTCATAGAAATAGGTAATTTAAATGGTTGTGTCATTAGAGCCCTTAATTCCATAAGCCTGAGTTTGCTACAGACACCCCGCGTGTGCCGAACGATTTAGGCGGATGACTTGATCCACCATCCGAGCATCTCTCACGACCCGACAACGGCTGGGCAGAAATCCTAGCAACAATGGATGTAGCCATCAATGAAGAACAATGGACACCTCACTGTGATGAAGATGGCTATGACATCTCAGTCTTCTCCATAGAACCAATCATGGGAGAGGCAGTGTTAGAAGAGTGTGAACCTAGCCCTGATGCATTTGAGGATGCAAGTGACTCCGATCTAGAGTCAATCATTATGGATCCACCTTTTGCATCAGATGAAGAATACTTCTATGAAGTAGAATTTCAACCCCAGAGGCATGGAGAGCTTACAAATGATGTAAGGCTAGCCACACATGTGACCCCGAAGGAAGAAGGAAAGAAAAGAAAGAAGAGAGAAGTCACACCAGAAGAGGAAGAATCTTTGTTTGAGGTCCCGGAAAATTTTAAGAAGTATGAGATAGATGACAGGAGAGTCATGATCAGAATGCCTAAACGAGAGGCACAATCAGGGGAGGCCTATGATAACAAAGAAACCACCAAGAAAATAGTGGTAGCTGTGGAAGAAGGAGAAGAGAGATGCATGTACATAGGCCATGACCTGATGGAAGACGAAGAGCACGAATTGAGAGCCTTGCTAAGAGAATACAGAGATGTATTCACTTGGAGTTACAAGGATTTGAAAGGCGTGGACCCTGACATATGCTCTCACACTATCCCCATGACCTCAGATGCTAAACCTTCTAAGCAAAATCCATACACATATAATGATAATTATGCTGCTAAGATCAAAGAGGAGATAGATAGACTGGTTGAAGCTCGATTCATCTATGAAATTGAGCACACTGAGTGGGTATCCCCCATCGTAGTGGTGCCCAAGAAAAATGGAAAGCTGCGTGTATGCATTAACTTAAAGAAGGTCAATGCAGCCACAATTCGAGATAACTATCCGCTTCCTATCATAGAGCACCTCTTAGAAAGAGTAGCAGGCAAGGAAGTGTACAGCTTCCTTGGTGGATTTTCGGGCTACAATCAAGTAGCCATAGCTCCAGAAGATCAGCATAAGATGGCTTTTGCCACTGAATGGGGCATATTTGCCTTTAGAGTAATGCCATTTGGGCTTACCAATGCACCCGCTACCTTCCAGAGGCTGATGT
Organism: Ceratopteris richardii; assembly: GCA_020310875.1. NCBI lineage: Eukaryota > Viridiplantae > Streptophyta > Polypodiopsida > Polypodiales > Pteridaceae > Ceratopteris > Ceratopteris richardii. Next base: position 7,405,498 of record CM035441.1, on the reverse strand, counting down.
GCCATGTATTTAAAGAGTTCTTGAGGAAGAACTTAGAAGTCTATGTTGATGATCTTTGTGCTCATTCCAACATTAGACAAACCCATATTCCTGAACTCAGACAAATCTTTGACAAATGTAGAGAATATCAAGTCTGCCTGAACCTAGAAAAGTGCGTTTTTATGGTCAGGCAAGGCAAGATTCTAGGCCACATAGTGTCAAAGAATGGCATATCCACTGATGAAGAGAAAGTGAGAGCCATAGCCGAGTTACCTAGGCCAAAGAATGTCAAGGAAGTACAAGCTTTCATGGGGCATTGTGGTTATTACCGACGGTTTATACACATGTATGCCATCATAGCAAAGCCTCTCTATGGACTTTTGACTAAATTTGAGTGGATTGATGAATGTGAGCATTCCTTCAATGAGCTTAAACGACGATTATGTTGAGCACCAATCTTGACCACACTAGATTGGAATAAGCCTTTCCATGTTCATGTTGATGCATCTAATTATGCTATTGGGTGTGTACTCGTGCAGCCTACCGGTGAAGGTAATATGGATCTTCCAATTGCCTATGCTAGTAGACAATTGAATGCAGCTGAACGAAATTATACCACTACGGAGAGAGAAGGACTAGGCATGGTATATGCAGTTAAAAAGTTTAGACATTACTTGCTTGCAAATAAGTTTAAATTTTTTACTGACCATCAGGCACTGCTATATCTCGTGAACAAGCCATGCAATACAGGAAGATTAGTAAGATGGTTTCTCTTGCTAATGGAATATGATTTCGAGGTTGTGGTAAGGAAAGGGAAGACTCACTTGAGAGCAGACCATCTCTCTAGGCTCACATCTGGAGAAGCCCCACAAGGAGTGTTAGATGACCTTCCTGATGCTTACTTGTTTAATTTGGAAGTGGTGCCACAGTGGGCTAAGCCATTAGTGCCAGTATTGACATACGGGCCTAACCACCCAGTAATAAACACAGAGGATAGAGAGGTAGTAAAAGCCCAAAAGTATCACATCATGGCAGGTAGTATGTACAAGCACACAGATCAAGGGATCTTGGCTTGTTGTGTGGAAGAGGATGAGTACGCTAAATGGTTGCAATTAGCACATGTAGGTGCATTAGAGCAACACTACTCGAAGCCACGAACCCTATAGACACTAAGGAGACTCGGAGTGCATTGGCCGACTATGGAAGCTGATGTCCAAAAGTTGTGCAAGGAATGCCCAATCTGCTGCACTAAACCACCTGTGGAACATGCCACTCTTTATCAAGTGTCCATAGTGCCAGATTGGAGTGAACCACTAGTATCCTTCCTGAGGACGAAAACATTCCCTCCTGACATTCCCTCAGACTATGCGCCCATGAGAGTGAATATCTCAAGATCTTGAGAAATGCTCATCAAGGTGTAGCAGGAGGACATTTTGGAACAGACCGAGTGATTAAAGCGATCCTATTTGCAGGCTTGTGGTGGCCTACCCTTCACATGGATGCGCATACCTATGTGAAACCGTGTGATGTTTGCCAGAGAACTCAGTGTCCTGTACGCAAAGATGAGATGCCACTGAAACCTATGATAGGTGGACGTGCATTCTCTAAGTGGGGAATAGACTTTATAGGTCCTATTAATCCCCCAGCTAAGGGTTCCCATACAGAGTATATCATTTTTGCCACGAACTATCTAACCAAGTGGGTAGAGGTAAAAGCCACAACGAAGAACGATGCTCAAACAATAGCTATGTTCTTATTGGAGAATGTGTTCACCAGATACTGGTTACCTATAGAGCTAGTCAGTGACAGAGGCACTCACTTCTTGAATGAAGTTATTGAAAATCTGCTCCAAGAATTCTTGGTAGTACATAAGAAGTCTGCCCCCTATCACCCCCAAGCTAATGGCCAGGCTGAGAGCACAAATAAGAGCTTATGCAATGTACTGACAAAATTAGTGAACAATAAACGCTTTGATTGGGACAAACAGCTACATCATGCTATTTGGGCATACCGAGTCGCCTACAAAATGGTACTCCAAGCCACCCCCTTTCAGATGGTATTTGGCCAAAATGCAGTGCTACCGTTGGACTTCTTGATACCTACATTGAAAGTAGCACAAGAGCATGAATGGACAGGTCATGAACTCTCCTCTAGACTTTTTGACCTTGAACGACTAGGAGAAACAAGACTGAGGGCGGCTGTAGGGATATATGCAGCTAAGAAACGACAGAAGGCATACTTTGATGCCCACGTTAAGGATAAAGGTTTGGAGGCAGGCGACCTAGTACTAGTCTACACTTTGAAACAACATGCGAGAAAACTAGAGAAAAGAGGCTACGGACCCATGATCATTAATAGAATCTCAACAAGTGGAGCAGTGCAACTAGCCACATTAGAAGGGGATATTCTCCCGAGCTACATAAGCGGATGCAGAGTCAAGTTATATCAGGAACCTCTAACGGAAGAGATGCTAAGTGGACTCAAGACTACTAAGAAACGCAAAGAAGAAGAAAGACGAATTCGAGAAGAAGCTCAAGCAGAAGCATTGGAACGTATCCGGAGAATGAAGTTGAGAAGACAGGGTAGAGAGCAACCTAGGACAGATGCATATGCGGATCAAGGATATCATGTGGCTATGTGTGAAGTTTCAGGTATCAGCTCTCATAGGATAATTGACCGACGTCCTTTTATTACCTTAGAGATAGGACAAGGAAAGGGTGCAAGGACTGTAAGAGCCTTGATTGACTCAGGGGCAGCCACTAGTGCTGTTAAAGTTTCGTACTGTCAAAAGTTGAAATTAACTGTCAATCCTATAGAAGCATATCTTATAGGATTGGGAGGCATGGAAACCCCTTGCATGGGCGAGGTGGAACTTCCCCTCTACGTTCAAGACGAAGTAATGACAGTCAAAGTACTAATGTGTCAAGATGAGGACCTCACTAAGCCTCTTGTCTTGGGTCGGGATTGGATCTATGATCATGCAGTCAACCTAAACCTAAGGAGTGGAATTCTTTAGGTATGGGTAAATCATAGTCGAATTACAGTTGAATTGGAAAATGAGGCACTCAAGGAATTAGGTAAGGCACGAACTCTTGGTCCTTCCACGGGTGCACATGAAGTTGACAATGCTATTCTTGTCCAAAACTGTATGATGCAGAAAGAGGATTGTCTCAACAACGGAGTCAAGGATAAGACGGCACTCCCTTCTTTTCCAAAGGCCAGAGGGATGCAACAACCAAAGGCAGATCAAATACAGAAGGAGCAGAGTACTACCTATACCGGAGGCCAAAAAAACGTGTGAAGCAGAATGTCTCAACCGTTGAAACAAGTGTGGGTGCGGAAAGGCGAACACCCTGTTGCGACCATGTCAACCCCACGGCCAAAACCTCTTATTAGTAATCAACAACACGACACTAATAAGAAGTCTTTCATAAATTCTTCTGCGAAAGTGAAGTCTATTTGGGTACCCAAGAAGTCGATGAAGGCTAGCCCACAATCACGACAAATCTGGGTGCCTAAGGCTTGCTTGTGGGCTCAAATAGCTGCACCGAGGCCACACCCGGTACAACATGTTTCACTCACTCGAACATCCGATGCCCATTCTTATACATCACACACGGACACATACTCTTCCATGAGCACAAGTAGAATCACTTGTAAATGGGTCCCTAAAAAGCCTCATTTTCAAGTAAATACTCCTATCAAACTCTCTAGAGTCTCCACAAAATCAAGATCAAAACCCATCCACTGCATTTGGCAACCCAAAACTTGTAATAAACCCCCGGACCCCAGTTGTAAATCCAGGCCCAACTACTAACTACATCACTCTCACACTACATCATTCCACTTAGCTCCTAGGTCTACCCAATTCCTAACTACACGCACAAGCACCGAGCACTTAATAACCTACTAATCTCTCCCGAACCTCATGTTAATGTTGTAATGGGGACAAAAATGGTCCTATCTTGTCCTTTACAATGTTAACAAATGTTTCTATATTCTCACAGAGTCAGGAGGCAAGAAGTAACATGGCAGATACGACAGGAACTAGCTCCCAGGCTGGCACCAGCCCCCAAGTCGTGGACATTGAAAGTCTTCCCATTGAGGAGGAATTGAAGGAATGCCCAGTGGCATTGAGGGCATTACACGCCATCCCGATTCAGAATCCTCCACAGGGGCACACAATGCCGGTCAGCAAAAACTCACATTGGTTTAGTGATGTGGCAGGATCTCTGGGTGAAGGCACTTACATGTGGGAGGCCGAGATAGAATTCAATGGGCGTTGGGGCAGATATCACTTCTTCACCAGGGAATTTGAGAAATTGCAAAATAATGAAGGACTGAAACCTATGGAAGAAGGCAGGACTCTACGATTACTTCAAATTCCAATTGCCAAAGCCCGACTTTCTAAGATGCTCATATTTGATTAGCACCCTCACTCCGAGCAAAGATAAAAAGGGATACATCACCTTTTTCCTCCCATCTCTCACAAGGGGCAATGAGCTGAAGCGCTTCAGGTTGACTATCAATTTGGTAAGGGAAGCTCTAGACATGAAAGGTATGCACATTCCTACAGAGAAAGAGACTATGGTCCCCGACAATATGAAGAACAGGAATCTGACGAAATTAAAGGACATGGTGGCAATGACACCTACAATTTCCATTCACTTGCGAATGGTCATGCAGCATTTTGCATTTCCCGCTGAAAAGAGGTTCACAATGCCACCTAAGAAGATATGGTTTAGTCTATACTTGGCTGACGCCTTTGATTTGACAATCAATATGCCCCACTGGATTATCGACCAAATCCACTTGGCTCATCAAAGGTGGTATAAAAAACAAAAGTCTGTACTGTATGGATGTTGTGCTCTCACTCGGATTGTGTATAGATGTTTGGCGTATGATGTGTCTGTGCAAAGGGCACTCATTTGGACCAGGGTACAGGAGTTTCAACACAGATTATCAACTACAGGGCCACCCTCCAAGAAAATGAGAGGCGCCGTTCAGATGCCTTGTGCACAAGCCCGTGGTGCAACGCTGACACCTGAGACAACTCCACGACTTCCTAGGCGGGTACAACCCTTCACTATCAGATTACCAAGACACAGCACTGATGGACCGAATCTGGTGTTCCCACCTGTACCAACCGACCTAGAGTTTCCTCACGGATTCACATTAGAAGACCTAACTGATGAGGAGGTTACTAGAATAATCGAAGCTGTTAACGCGGAAGTCGAGGCAGAGCAAGCTAGTGGACAACAAACTGCTATAGACCAACCCCATCCCAGACAACCAGATGTCGTCAATGTGGAGGGTGAAGAAGAAGAAGAACAAGAGGAGGAACATGGTGGACAATCCGAGGAAGAAGAGCAGGAATATGATCAGGAAGCTCTACAAGTACTTGAGGGTGCCCCGGCTTATACGAAGGAATTGAAAAAGCTATATGATACCATCAACAGGGTTCAAGAGCAACATAGACTGTCCCTCGCAGCAGGAAAAGCTCTCATGAACCAAATCCTTGAGGAGGAAGGAGTAGACGAGCAATACCGCGCCACACTTGATATGATATCTGATGCTTTAGGAGTACCTGAGACGGTGCATACCGCCCTTGCACAATCACGCAGAACGGAGCGAACAATGTTCACAATCACTCCCACTACTGCATCCACTTTTGATTTTATGGACATATCACCCACCTCCGCACCTCTCCCTCCCCCCATACACCCACCATCTCCCATTCCCCCACCACCCACTTCACCATTTTCCAGCACCGCATCCACATTCCCCTTCCCCTTCCCCTTCCCTTCTGCATTCAACACCCTTCCCGCATCCACCCCTATTAATAATGTATTTAATAATATGTATCAGTGTATGTCGCAACTACAACAACACTACCAGCATCTGGATAACCAACATACGAGACTCTTCCGAAGCCATGAAGAACTTCAAGTATGATTCATTGATCTAGAAAGGGAAAAGCAGCTACTACAACAACAATATGTCACTTTACAGGAACAACATGAGCAGTTAGTAGCCAATCCACCCCAATCAGATGCAGAAGAAAAACAACAAATGGATGATCTGCTACACTCCCAGATAACAGAGAATCTCAAGCTTCGATGCAACCTGGCCCTCTTACGCAAACACATGTCTACTGCACTCGAGGAGAATAAACGACTACAAAAACAAAACAAAGAAAACTTGGAAGCAGCCATGGAGGGTTCCCCACAGGAAATCGACCCAGATAGATTCAAGGCCATACCCTGAGCGAATATGCAAATTGTGTTGGAAACCCATGCCAACCTCTTGGAAGCCCATGCAGCATTAGAAAGAGAAAGAGATGACCTATTGAAGCAGCTGGCAACCCAGCAGGAGTCACCAAGCAAAGTCACAACCGCAGTTGACACGTCTAAAGAAGTCGCAAAACTCAGAGCAGAACTGGAAGAATTACGAAGTAAAGTCATGCAATAGGAACGTCAACCCTCTCCCCTTGTAGAACCCGAACCTGAAGACTTAGTGCCAATTGAAGTAGAGTAAACCTTCGAAGACCCATACGTGCCCATGCCTGCACCAGGGGGCAAGCAAACAGAAGAGGGCATGGACACCATCGAGATCGAGGCTCGTGAATGGATGCAGAGGCTAGAGAAAGTGGCCACAACCCATGATGACAAAGTGGCAGTTTAGATAGCTTCCATGTCACGTTTGGAAGAGGTAGTCATAAAATCGGATTACTTTAGAAACCTCTCCCATCATAGGTGGATCGGCACATCCGACGATTTGTATGTTCCTGTCTGTGTCTTAATGGCGGATTACAATGCTGAAAGCAAGCACCACACCTCAAAAGAACCAACCTCGGCTACACAGTTTGCACCGGACAACATCCCAGCAAGTGCCAAGCAGGGAAATATACACCAACCTACGTGGAGGATTCGTCTGCTAGAAACCTACCCTGAGATGGTAAGGACATGGAATAACATGCCTTTGTATATCAAATACAAACCCATGCTACTGCCCTGTATTTCGAAGAAGGTCGTGGCCGGAATACACAAAAACTGTGTTGACAACCAAAGGATGTGAGAAATGGCTCAATTATGTCTATTTAGCACCACCTAAAGGCCAACCTACCATAGGATATATGATTTCGACGATTCGCCATTGGGGGGTCCGGTTCAAAAATGTACCAGATGTCATGGCCCAAATGTGCCTTAAAATTTTTGAACTCATGTTGGTCACCTTCAGGACCTTCAAGAATGTCAAGGAACCTCATCTGTCAGCTCTTGGATTTAATGAAGGTAATCAGGACCTTGTCTACGACATGAGCGCCACACAATCTATTAATGTTGTATATGCATGGCATGCGCGTATAAAGTATCTACCAGCCTGCTTCAAACAGACGTTTGAAGAAATGTTTGTCACGGGATTTTGGGAATATCATTCAGAGATATTCATTCCCAGACCATCACATTTATTGTAGTTGTTTGCAGTGGAATAAGCTCTCCATTCAGAAAAGTTACCTATACCAAATCTAGAGGTTCCGGGGCGGTAGATTGGGATGCTCTACTCACGGACTTGGCCAAAGGGTTGAGAATTGCAGAACATCACTTAGCACAAGACGTTGTAGAATACTACATCCAACGACCCACCCAACAAGGGTCTGTCAGGGACGACAGACGCGAGAGAGGGGGGGGGGGTGTTGGAACTGAAGGACTCACAAGGCAAGGAAGCTTACAAAGGGAGTGAGAGAGAAGAGAAAGCAGAAGCAGACAGAGTAGTCAACGACGATCTGGCAAGTAGGCCAATATTTTTTTAGGACACTAAAGCATATCAAAGAGGTGGACACACAAGGAGAAGGAGCAAGTAGGGAGCTCGAAGATATGTATGTCAAATAGTTAGAAGAAATCCCTACAACAATAGTGATTTTCATCACTAAAAGCCATTGTAGATACCATTTCATATTTTTGTAGCTCCATTTTGTGCAAGCCAAGGAGTCCTTGAGCTTGAGGAGCATTGGAAGTAGCTACCTACCAATTTTCATAATTTTTAGACTTCGTTTGAGTCTTCAAATAGGCCCTAGAACCTAATTTTTAACTAGGCCGAACACTAGGTCTGGACACGGCGAAAACCTAGTCAAAAACCATAAATAGAGCTAGAGAGCTCATTTTTGAGGTTAGCTTGTAATTGATTTAAACTTGTATGAGCTTTTTGGAAGTAATCTAAAGAACTCCATTGCTTCTCACTCTTTGTCTTACCTTGTGCGCGCATGTGTGTGTCTGTGTGTGCATGATAGCGTGCTTCTCACTCACGCACTTGTGCCTTCACTTGCTCAAGGTCATCATACCATCCTCACGTCTTCCCCAATTGACATTAAAGGAGGTGCTACTCATCACTGAGCTACAGGAAGTAAAGAAGAAATCAGAATGGAGGCATGCAATGGAAGAAGAAATTGAAGCTCTTGAGGAGAATAACACTTGGGAGTTGGTCCCCAACTCTCCATCAATGAAAGTGATAGGCTCAAGGTGGATTTACAAATTGAAGAAGAACTCAGATGGCTCCATTAACATGTATAAGGCAAAGCTTGTGGCAAAAGTCTTTGCATAAACTCAGGGACTTGATTATGAAGAGACCTTCTCTCCTATGGCAAAGATGCCTACTATTAGGGTTTTGCTTAGTATTGCCTCTTCCAAGAATTGGAAGATACTTCAATTGGCTGTAAAAAATGCATTTCTTAATGGATGGATAACAAAAGAGGTATATATGGCACAACCACTTGGTTTTGAGAATCACATATATCTTGGTTATGTGTGTAAACTTAATAAAGCTTTATATGGACTCAAACAAGCCCCCAATGGATTGGAATCATAGGCTTGTCTCATTCTTGCAGGACAAAGGATTTCAACCTAGCAAGGCAGATCCATCACTATTCATAAAGAGGAATAATTTTGAAGTCATCTATTTGTGTGTGTATGTAGATGATATTATACTTACAAGAAATGATACAAATGGCATGAAGAGAATCAAAGAACAGATGACATAAGCATTCAAGATAAGTGATTTCGGTTCATTCACTTACCTACTTCCTAGGATTGGAAGTTGTCTACAAAGATCATGGTTTGTTTCTTACTCAAAGAAAGTACATTAAGGACATGTTAGCAAAATTCAAGATGCAAGATTGCAGGATTGCAAGTACTCCAATGGAGATTAATAAAAAATTAAGCTCACAAGAAGGTGAATGCATACATGTGACATGTTATCAAAGCCTTGTGGGCAGTTTGAACTATGCCACATTAACAAGGGTTGATATATGTTATAGTGTGAGTGTGCTAAGTCAAATTATGCACACATAGGAAACCTCATATGGAAGCTACCAAGAGGATACTCAGATATCTCAAAGGAACCATGAATGAAGGGTTATATTACCCTTATGGATCTGATTTAAGTTTAAAATTGTTCTTTGATGCAGATTGGGATGGATCCAAGGAAGACAGAAGGAGCACATCACGTTATCTTACCTTTGCAGGTTCAAAACTTGTTTCATGGTCATCCAAGAAGCAACCCACAGTTGCTCTGTCTTCCACAGAGGCTAAATACAGATCTTGCCATAGCTACTCAAGAACCTATGTGGATGAAGACACTATTCACAGATCTTGGTTTGGAGATTGGAACTCCAAATATTTTTGGTGACAATATGAGCACTATTCACTTAGCTGCTAATCCAGTTTTTCATGCAAGGACTAAACATATTGAAGTTCATTATCACTATGTAAGAGAGAAGATTATGAGCGAGGAGATACAAATATCATATTTGTCCACTCATCAACAATGTGTAAGAACCTATTGCTAATTCGGGATCCGATCCCAGCGAAAAAGAAAGATGAATCCAAGAAAAGAAAGGACAAATCTCCCTCTCGTTAAGAGGGCTCTCTACGACGACAATGATCATCATCTCGTTAAACGCTAGAGGGCTAACCGACCCCTCAAGAGCGACCATCATTGGCAATGGCTTCGCGACATTAGCCTAAACCCAGAATTTATATGTATTCAAGAGATTAAAATTGACGGAGAAGACCTCCAAAAACGGCTTAGATAGGTCTCCTCAACCCATGTTTGGATTTCAACGACGCACCAGCGGGGGTCCGGTGGAACGATAATCGGTATTAATCAACTGTGGTTTGAAAAGCTTGAGAACTCCATTGACGATGAAAGCCATCGATGGATTGTTGTTTCTTTTGGTGCTCCTCTTTGTTTTACTCTGGTTTCTTTGTACGCCCCTAACGGGGAATTAGAGAGATTGAACACTTGGGCCTCCTTGGACTCGCTCCACCACAACGTGCTTATTTGTGGTGACTTCAACATGGTGGAGGACCCTATGGACAGATGGATGGGCAAGGGCTGGGTCATCGATAGTCGGGAGAAAGAAATGTGGAAGAAAACCAAACTTCACTTGGATTTGGTCAAATTCAAAGACTCGAATGGCTTTTCTTGGTCAAATCTCCAAGCGGGCGAGGACCTGAGGAAAGCTAGACTTGATAGATGCTACATCTCTCAGATTTTTACTCATCAGTGGGGCCACTCGTCCCTTGCCCAACGCACCGACCTCACCATCTCTGATCACTACCCGATCGTTATCACTTTTCAACCTTCCAACAAGATCCGTAAGGCTCCTTGGTTCCATGCCAGTGCGCCCACCTTCTCTCTCCCCTCCGTCCATCAAGAAATTGCTGATGTGTGGAAGGAGGCATTCGTCTACGGCCTGTCCCGAGCCAAGTGCTGGAGAAGTGCGGTCGATAAGTCTCGACAGATCATGATTAGATCCAGGAAGATGCTCGAGACTGTGCGGCGGGATCGTAGGGAAGCTCTTTACCATAGACTTTGGAGGCTCGAGGAGGAAGTGAACAAAGGAAAATCTTCAAAAAATCTGAGCGCTGTTGAGATACGAGGAAGAAATACAAAGGAAAAACTTGCAAATTTTCTTCAAGCAGTGGTGGGCTGGCAAAGCTGACAAACCCACCAAAGAGATGTGCCCTATCCTTAAAAGGAAACATAACAGAGAATCGATCCCCTTATTGCTAGACTTAAATGGCAATGTATGCAATACGGAAGAAGATAACTTTGGGATCATTGAAGGGCACTTCACGAGACTTCTGGGACCTCGAACCCCCTCTCCCACCATATAAGGGATTGTATGGAAGCCATATATAGGGTTTCCCTCCACAGGATACGACTCAACCTTCGCTCCGTACTACATGCCCCTATCTCTGAAGCAGAAATCATTGAGGTCATTGATGCCCTCCCCCCCCCGGTAAAAGCTCGGGACCCGACGAGCTCACTAATGAGTTCTTTAAATCCTTCAAGTTGGTCGTTGCCACCCCTCTTCGTCTAGTTTGGCAAGAGGCACTCAAGTTTGGTGCACTTCCTTCTTGTCTCAACAATGGTATTATCAAGTTAATACACAAAAAAGGGGAAAAGAACAGAATAGAGAACTGGCACCCTATTATGATGCTCCAAAAAGGATACAAGATCATCGCCAAAGTCATTGCCAACAGAATCTCTTACCACTTGAGAGCGTGGATAAGCGAGGACCAAAAAGGTTTCATCAAAGGGAGGTCAATTTTGGAAACCATTATTGATATTTGGGAAGGTCTTGAATTCGCAAATGAGTCTAAACAAGATGTGGTCTTCCTCAAGATCGACTTTGTTAAAGCCTACGATAGGCTAGAATGGGACTATATTCTGTAGTCGCTCCAAGATCTTGGATGTAGTCAGAAATTCACCAAGATGATCGCGACCCTTCTCGAAAATGCATCGACCCAAATTAACATTAACGGCAAAACTTTCGAAGGTGATCAAACTTAGAAGATCTATTAGACAAGGGTGCCCATTGGCTCCCCTTCTCTTTGCCATCGCCACGGAGGGGCTTAGCAGGCTTGTGGCGCACCAGGTGGAAGCTGGTAATATCAAAGGCCTCCGTTTGCCTCACGACCACAGTCAGATCACCATGAGACTTTTTGTCGATGATATGAGCGCGTTTGTTCACAATGATAGTACCAGCCTGGAGACGTTCTGGAGGTGTCTTGCTACTTTTTGTGAAGCCTCTGGATCCATAATCAACCACTCTAAGACCACCTTTAGAGATATTGTGGGGTCTCAGCCCGACCTTCTCATTGATCATGCCTGTGAAATCATTCCGCAGGGCCAAATTTTTCGGCTTCTTGGGATCCCCATGGGGTTTGGCGTCTCTATGGAACAGCAGTGGAACTGGGTGCTGGCCAAACTCGAAAACAAGCTTAACTATTGGAGAGGTATGCAAATCAATCTTTTTGGTCGAGCTATGGTTATCAACACGTTCCTCCTTTCTTCTACCATTTATTTCCTTTCTTGTTGGAGACTGAAAGAGCAAGATCTGTCCAAACTGGATAGTATTTGTAGAAACTTCCTGTGGACGGGCAATCACAATAGAAGGGGGGTGCCTAAAATCAAATGGTCCATCTGCACCAGCCATAGAGATAGCGGGGGACTTGGTATCCTGGACATTGGGTGCATGGCTAACAAACTGGCAGCCAAATGGATGATTAAGGCTTGGTGCAATGGGGAGGCCTCATGGGCTAAGTTGATCTTCATAAACAAGAATGAGTTGGCTCTCATGGGTTTCCCGAATTGGAAGAGTCTCGACATCTTGACCTTGCTATTTTCCCCGATCCCCGTCTTCCCAAAAGGCTCTAATCTCGTGTGCTCCCTATGGAAGAGTTGGAATAGAGTCAAAAGCTACACAAGAATTAGTGAAGATTGGAAGTGGGCTGCCGGTATCAGACAAAACGACTATATCTAGTTTCCGATCCATGGCATCCGGAGTGTGGAATCTTGGAACATTCAAAATGCCAAGAAGTTATGGAACAAAGGCTTCAAAAAATGGAAACATCTCTGGAAACAAGACACCAACTGCTGGATCAACTTCGAGGATATTGAGCCTTGCGTCAACATTTCGTATGAAGAATGGAACACTTTGCAAAGCAGATGTCTCGCTTGGGATCGACACAAAACTCGCCTTCTCATGGGACACGACACATCGAGCTCTCTTGGTCTCAAATGGCACAATGGGAATAGCCTATCAAAAATCCCGAACATCAAAGAAACGATTGACTATCAGGTTAACCTCAATAAGAAGTGGTGCCTGTCATGGACATGGCTTCGGTGGGACATGAAGTTCATGGCTATCTGGCACCCGCTCATAGAAATCAAAAAGTTTGTTCTCTTATGGCAAATTCTTCATCATGGAATATGGACCAACCTTAAGGCTAGCAAACTTTGTGGGATTCCTCCCTGGTGCAAACGCTGGCACCGGTCTATTGAAGATGTTCCACACATCTTCTTTACCTGCCCCAACTCCAACAGACTCTGGCAGATGGTTGGAAAGAAAATTAGACTTCAGAAACATCTCAGTTGGCAGCAAGCCCTGCTGGGAGAAGCGACGGCTGCTCCGCGACTCTCTGGAACGCCATCAGAGGGGAGGTCCTATGGAAAATCTGGCGGGAAAGATGTGCTCTCAACTTCGGTGACTCCCCCAAGGAGTGGTTAATTGAGAAATCGTTGTTCCTCCTTGGCAAAAGGATTGTTAACTATAAGAACCCCCCCCCCCTTCAGGCATCATCAAGTTCTCCTTTTGATCAATAACAAGCTTAGACCCAAGTGGGCCCCTCATGAGGGCAATGAGAGGGTGATTAACCTTCTTTGTAATGCCATCTAAGCTCTATAAAAGCTTCCCCTGCTTTGTGGGATTTGGGGGGTCCCGTGGGCACTAGTCCCCTTCTCTTGTACTTTTCCTTCTTTATTTAATTCAAGTCCGGGAGAGTAGGCTAATGTCGAACTTCCTTTAACTAAAAAAAAAAAACAATGTGTAGATTTCCAACTCCAAGTGATGGATTGGGTCATCAAAAGGCTTAGAAATTTAAAGGAAATGGAAACTCCTTGTAGAGTTCACTTATGAACTACCTCTTGTAATTTTTGCGTACTTTACTTGATGTAAAAGTAAAGGAATCTAAGTGGTTGAGTCCACTTGATGAAAAAGGAAAGAAAAGCCATGAATTCTGATTAGGTGAGTAGGCGAAGCAATCACCAAAAGATTGGAGAGTGATTTTAGGCAAGATTCAAATTCAAATCTTGGCTCCAAAGATCACTATAAATACATGGCTCTTTAGTCACATTTAGAAGGCCTCTATGAGCTGATCTTTATCCCATATCAAGGTGTGCTTTCAAGGCACACATATGTATCAATAAGTCCATTGTATTTTACAATCAATATACTTTCATTTTCATGATATTTTGAGTTCATATTTTCATGCTCTTGTGAAGTGTACTGTTCACTGCCATATCTCTCAGTTTTCTCGGTTAGATTGCAGAGATGATCTCTCTGTGCTTGGTCCATAATTTTTAGTGATTCAACTTGGTAAATTAGCTCTCTAAGTCTATTATATACTCATAAATTTTTCATTGCGATTGGATGTTTCAATCGTCAGCTATGTTCATTTGAAGTCTACTGTATCATTTCATTTTCTACTTCTCTCTCAACACTACTCTCAGAATAGTCATCGCCGCATAACTGTTTCTGAGTGTGTACGTCACTGTTTTCCATGATTAAAATCTTGTTACAATCATCACACTATCTAGTATATGCGTCAAAATTTCATAACATTGGATTCATGAATCGTGAGATATTGCCATTTTTCGGCTCACAGCTCTGAGCATTACTACAGCTCGTGAAAATTGGGATAGTCCTATGACTTGCTAAGTTCGTTTCTCCTTATGTAGTCATCATTTTTTGTGAAATAACTCTTGATTGTTAGCGTATTAAGCTACTAAGAGTTCCCCAAAAGGAATCAAGTCAATTGCTATTGTGGCCCGAGAATTGTTCAAAACTTTGGATAAGTGTATGAACATAAATAGCAAGTTTTTGGCTCTTAAATCTACTTCAACTTATCTATTTTGATTCATATTTTTGAGAGTGATCTTCCAAGGTATATAGGGTGTCTAATATATCCTTTGGCAAGCTAAAGGGACCCACCACATATCTCTGAAGTTCATTTGGCTGGTGTAGTGCAATGTCTTTGCAACACCACTTCATCTTCATCAACTACAAATCCATCTCTTCACAATCCAAACATCAATTGGTGAAAAATTATGCTAAGTTGCAAGCCCCATTTAGAGGTGCATTAATCTCTCTCTTGATGGATTTGAAGGATTTCTTTGCATGGTATTATTCTAAAATGGAGGGATTTGATCTACACATTTGCCAGCATAAAAACTCAATTAAAACTTGATACATCACCTATCATTCGACAACGATACTAGATGAATCTGAATTTTGCTAAGAAAGTGAAAGAAGAATTAGATCAGTTGCTATGTGTAAGGTTTATTGTTCCTATTGAATATTGAGAATGGGTTTCCCCCATTGTTATTATCCCAAAGGGAAACAAGCAACTACGAATTTATGTGGAATATCGCAAATTGAACTTCGCTACTATTTTGGATCCTTTAATGTTTTTGGATATAATGCTTGATGAGGTAGCAGGATGAGAGATGTATTCTTTTTTCGATATCTTTAGTGAATACAATCAAGTATGGATGGCTGACGAAAATGTCCTAAAAGCTACTTTTATTAAACTTTTTGGAGTATTTCCTATACGGATATGTGGTTTGGACTTCGAATGCTCCTATTACTTTTCAATGTTGTATGATCAATTTTTTTCTCCCTATTTAAATAGTTTTATGCGTGTATTCCTTGATGATGTCCTCATTTTGGGTAAACAAGTGGATCATTTGGAGCATTCACAAGTGCATTTTTGTAGAGTGTTGGAAAGTTCTTCTATGTATAAATCCTGTTAAGTTATCTTTTGGGTTAAAATGTGGCAAATCATTAGGGCATATTATTTCTAAAGATGGTATTATAGTGGATTAAGATAAAGAAAAAGTGGTTTTGGAAGCCTTCCTCCCTTAATCTTCTGAATCAATTCTCAAATGTTTGGGCAAGTCATGATGGCATGGTTGTCTCTTGTAGTATCTCGCTCAGATTTCTATGCCTCTTCATGGATTGGCTTATATCAAGACCATGAGGGTTCGTTAAGGGCACATCAAGGATGGATGTGCCCTTAATGGAGTCTTTTGGTCTGTATTGATCAAGGCTTAAGGTGGCAAGAAATGTGGTTAGCAAGGATCTTCCCAAAAACCTTATACCCCATTTGTCGCATTGTAAAAGGCCTCCAATTTTCATATCTACCTTTTGATATCTTTTATGTGAATCATCTTGATCACACCAACATTCAGACAATATGATAATGTTGGAAGAGATGGATGGATACCTCAAGGAAGTGAGGTGGTATTCTCAAAACCTGCTTTGTACCTGCCCTATCAAACCTGAGAGTTGTGTTGTAGGCCCTTTTAGCTTGCAAATGAAACCAAAAAAGTACCTATGTACTTTGGAGATGATGCTTCAAACAATTAGATCAAAATAGATTATTTTGCAAATAGCTAATGATAAAAAAACTTGCTATTTTTGTCTTGACACCTGCTAGAGCTTTTGCTCAGTGCTCACAGTACAGTAGCAATTGATCAAAATCCTTTTGAGGATGCCTAATTAGCTTAGATAGCTAATGATTGTTGGTGCAAGACAATCAACAATTGAAGGTCTTTAAGTCCGCAGAAACTTCATCAAAAATTTCCTTAAAAAAAGTCACCGGAAGGTCACCGGAACAGTACCGGAACAGTACCGGAACAGTACCGGAAACTCACAGTAAAGTCACCGGAATGTTACCGGAAATGATCATTTTTATAGTTTTCTGTTTATGAAGAGTTGAAAGATGAAAGAATGAAGAAAATACAAATTCTTGGAACTTGGAAGAAGGACCGGAAAAAGATGTACACATATGTACAGTAGTATAGTCATCGTCATAAGGTTGTACAAATTTATCTATAAATACCTTAGAAACTGTCGGGGCAGAAGATGAGAGACATATATGAGAAAATGAGAAGAGACGTGAGAAGTATGAGAAGAATGAGAAGTTAGATGTCATGAGACATATGAAAAGTTAGTTGAGTTTTCCTCTCATCACTCAACTGTAACTTTCTGAGTAATCGAAGAAATACTGCGCCGAAATTTCTGTGTATTCTTCATCTGTGATAGATGATTTGTGAAATCCTTTTGAGGATATCTAAGTTAGTAGTTAATGTGTCTGTGACCTGTGTTTCATAGTCTAATTGCAAACAGGCTAGGAGAATTGTTAGTAGGAACATTCATATGTGTTGAGTGTTCAAAGTTTACTGAAACAGGCGCATTTCCAGTGATCAATGTTTTGATCATTTCTCAGTGCATACTTTAGAGTTTTGCATGAGTGAGGGCTTAATCTTTAAGTTAGAAGATAAGATACTTGTAACCAGAAGCATTTGCTTAAATGGGTTCTATTCAAGGAGAACTAAGTCTTAGAAGTTGCAGGTGTAAAATAGACTGTTCAGAATGACAGTTTCAGACATAGGTAACTTGTGAAGTTGATTTCTCAAGTTATACTAAAGCTTTTAGAGTAATTTCACTTGAAGGAGGTGCGCAATCTCTAGGCGACACTCCATACAAAGTTTCATAAAAAACTTTACTGTTTGATAGATTAATTTGAAGAAATTGTTCAGCAGATTTTTGTGTTGTGAAGGTTTTGACTTACTCTTGGTATAGAGGTGCTCTAATCACAAGAGTAGGTTATTCTTTTGGAGATTAACACTCTCCATCAGTGGTATCAGAGCAGGAGACATCAAAATCAAAGAAAGGAGGATCCCGATTGCTGCGGTTACAAAGAATTCAACAACTGAAGAACTAAAAGGTGAAAGCTTGAAGGCAAAACCTGAGGAAGAGATCATACGATATCAAGAAAGACAAACGGAGTCTAATTTGAAGCAAAGGTACATATATTATTCATAAAGGTTGAAGATTTCAAATACACAGGTAGACACAAGATGGGAGATTCTCTACAGATAGAGAAACTGGATAGGGAAAACTATCCTGCGTGGTCAATGAGGATGGAAGCTCATCTTATGAGCAAAGATTTGATAGCTTATATCACAGGAGAAGAAGAAAAGCCACAGTTCAGAGATCCTAGTGTTCCGACTAGGGAAGAGTTAGCAGATTTGAAAAACTGGATGAAGAAAGATGCTCAAGCTAGGAGCATTATCTATATGGCAGTCAATGATTACTTGTTACCTCATATTCGAGGTCTTGAAAGTGCAACTGACATTTGGAATGCGTTGGAGGAGCATTTCCAGAATACTACTAAGTCAAGGAAGGCATCCTTATGGGCAGAGTTTACAACCTTCAAGAAGAAGGCTTCTCAATCCATTTCAGAGTATGTGACAAGGATGAAAGACATTGCAGATGCATTAGGAGCTATTGATGAAGACATTGAGGAGGATAAATTGGTAAGGCAAATCCTTACAGGTTTGAGAGGTGATGACAAATGGAAGCCATTCATTTTGTCTACAGAGTTATCACTTGATCATTTTACTCCTGATTTAAATCAGTTGCTAGGTCATATGCTAACATTTGAGCAGGATGTTAAAGGAGATGGTGACAAGAGTGCAGGTCATGCAATGTATTCAAAAGACAAAAAGAAGAATAGCAAAGGAAAGCAACAAGCAAATGAAGATGAAGGAACAACTACTCAAGCCAACTTCCTAAGAGGAAGAGGAGGTGGCAAAGGTAGAGGTAGAAACAACAAGGATGGAGGCAAAGCTTGCTGGATTTGTGGTAAGACAAATCATTTAGCTAATGATTGTTGGCACAATACTCAAAGTAATAATGGATATAGTCAAAGTTACAATGCAAGAGGAAGAGGTGGCAGAAATCAAAGAGGTAATTTCAGAGGCAGAGGTGGTAGGAGTTACTTTGGAAGAAATACAGGTAGAGGATTCCAAAGTCAACAATATAACAATACCTACTACAATTATGCTTCAGAACAGAAGGAGGATTCAACATTGATATTGAATGCTACTTGTGAAAGGCAGAGTGAAGATCAAAGAGTCTTCTACATTGACTCAGGGTGTAGCAATCACCTGAGTGGTAACATATCATTGATGACTGATTTGGAGAATAAAGTTTCTAATCATGTTGTTCAAACAGGTGACAACACAAAGCATAAAGTGAAGTCGATTGGATCAGTGAAAGCTAAAGATGGTAGTACCTTATTGGGTAAGGTTCTGTATGTTCCTACAGTTCCTAAGAATTTGATAAGTGTAGGACAAATTGTTGAAAAGGGATATGAAGTAAGATTCACTAATGAAGGAGTATACGTGGAAGATCCCAGTCAAGGGTATAAACAGATTGTTTCAGGAAAGAAAGAAGGAAGACTGTTTACATTGAAGATTCAAGGCAACATTGGTCAGGCCATGTTTACATATGCAGGACATAAAATTTCTGAGTTAGATCTTTGGCACAAGAGGCTTGGACATTTCAATGAAAGAGGTATTAAAGATATGATTAACAATGGTTCAGTGCTTGGATTGCCTAATGTTGCAGGTCAACATATGACATACAAATGTGAGGCATGTCAATTAGGTAAGGCTCATAAGAATTCTTACTCCAAGCATGGTTTTATGTACTCAAAGAAGCTTGAATTGGTACACACAGATGTGTGGGGACCCTCAAAAGACTTCAGTATAAATGGGTCAAGATATTATGTGATTTATGTTGATGATGCTACTAGATGGATCACTATCTATGTGATCAAGGATAAGTCAGAAGTATTCAATACATTCAAACATTATCATGCATATGCAGAAAGAACTACAGGTCATAAATTGAAGAGACTAAGATCAGATGGAGGGGGAGAGTATTTCTCCAACGAATTCAGTGATTACTTATGGAATGCAGGTATAAAAAGGGAAGTTACTTGCAGGTACTCTCCTCAACAAAATGGTGTAGCAGAAAGGAGGAATAGGACTCTTGTTGAGTTTGCAAGGTCCATGATGAATGAGAAAAATTGCCCTAATTATTTGTGGGCTGAAGCTGTAAATACAGCTACTTATTTGGTTAATAGGTTACCATGTAAAGCCTTGCAGGGTATGACACCATATGAGGCTTGGTGGGGTAAGAGACCTACCCTAGATCATTGCAGAGTATTTGGATGTGTGGCATATGCATATGTGCCATCACAATTAAGACACAAATTGGAACCGAAAGCTGAAAAATATGTTTTCATTGGTTATGATGACAGACAGATGGGATACAGGTTGTGGAATCCATCCACAAAACATTTTCTGGTTTCGAAAGATGTTACGTTTGATGAGCAAAGTTCTTGGTATGCAGGAACAGTTAATAGCAATACAGGTGATGAAGAAGAAGTGAGTCAGAAGAAAGGTAAATCAAAGGTTCAAATAATTGATGAAGAAGAAAATTATGAAGTGCAAGAAGAAGTTGAAGAAAGGTCAAGATTTGATCCCGAGTGTGAAGAACCAGAAACCTCAAGGACTGGAGAACACAGAAGGTCATCAAGAAATAGATGGCAACCTACAAGGTACAGTTATGATACTTCATTTTTGGCTACGAAAGATTATGCTTACGTAATGAAAGCAGATGAAGATCCTTCTACATATGAAGAGGCAAAAGGTAAGGAAAAATGGGAGAAAGCTATGCAAGAAGAACATGATGCATGTGGAAAATCAAACATGGGATTTAGTTCCTAAACCAAATAGTCAGAAGATTATTGGATGCAAGTGGGTCTACAAGACAAAGAGATTTGCAGATGGAAGTGTGTCTAGATACAAAGCTAGACTTGTTGTCAAAGGGTTTGCTCAAACATATGGGGTTGATTATGATGAGACTTATAGTCCAGTGGCAAAGATGACAACCATCAGAACACTCATAGCTGTTGCTGCGTGTAAAGGTTGGAAGTTATGTCAGTTAGATGTGAAAAATGCTTTTCTGAATGGTTATATTTCAGATGATGTGTTCATGGAGCAACCTCAAGGGTTCAGAGATAAAAGGTATCCAGATCATGTGTGCAAGCTCAAGAGAGCTTTGTATGGCTTGAAGCAGGCTCCAAGAGCATGGAACTATAGACTTGTAAAGTTCTTGAAAGAACTTGGTTTTCAGGTGTCTGAAGCAGATAGTAGTCTGCTTATAAAAGCAAATGATAATGGTTTCATATACATGTGCATATATGTTGATGATATAATTCTTACAGGAACAGATGAAGAAGGAATACAAAGACTCAAGAAGCAAATGGAAAAGGAGTTCAAGATAAGTGACTTGGGAGACTTGTCATACTTCTTGGGTATGGAGATCACATATACTCAGCATGGAGTATTCGTGACTCAAGAAAGATATTTGAAGAACTTGTTAATCAAGTTTAAAATGAATGATTGTCGGATAGCACCTACTCCAATGGAGGTGAATCACAAATTGAGTAAGTTTGGAGGTGAAGAATTCAAGGACGTGAGACAATATCAGAGTTTGGTTGGTAGTCTTATCTATGCTACTTTAACCAGACCTGATTTATCATATGCAGTAGGAGTATTGTCTCAATTCATGCACTGTCCAAGGAAAGAACATTGGATTGCAGGACAAAGGGTGTTGAGGTACATTAAGGGTACACTCAAAGAAGGTTTGTATTATGGTTTTACATCAGATACAAATATCAAAATATACAGTGATGCAGATTGGGCAGGTAATCCAGATGACAGAAGGTCAACCTATGGATACATGTGTTATGTGGGAGATAAGCTAATCTCATGGTGTTCCAAGAAGCAACATACAGTTGCTTTGTCTTCTACCGAAGCTGAGTACAAAGGCATGGTTGAAGTTGCAAAGGAAGTGATTTGGCTAAAGACTTTAATGAAGAATTTTGACACTATACAGAGGACACCAATTATATTTGGAGATAACATGAGTTCATTATATTTAGCTGCTAATCCTGTTTTTCATGCCAGAACTAAACACATTGAGATTCAGTATCACTTTCTAAGAGAGAAGGTGATGGATAAAGAGATTGAAGTAATCCATACTTCAACAAAAGATCAGATAGCTGATATGCTTACAAAAAGTTTGGATGGACCAAAGTTACAAAGGTTTAAAGATATGGCAGGAATAAAGAAGACAGAGAAAACCTCAATTGATGATTGAGGGGGAGTTGTTGGTGCAAGACAATCAACAATTGAAGGTCTTTAAGTCCGCAGAAACTTCATCAAAAATTTCCTTAAAAAAAGTCACCGGAAGGTCACCGGAACAGTACCGGAACAGTACCGGAAACTCACAGTAAAGTCACCGGAATGTTACCGGAAATGATCATTTTTATAGTTTTCTGTTTATGAAGAGTTGAAAGATGAAAGAATGAAGAAAATACAAATTCTTGGAACTTGGAAGAAGGACCGGAAAAAGATGTACACATATGTACAGTAGTATAGTCATCGTCATAAGGTTGTACAAATTTATCTATAAATACCTTAGAAACTGTCGGGGCAGAAGATGAGAGACATATATGAGAAAATGAGAAGAGACGTGAGAAGTATGAGAAGAATGAGAAGTTAGATGTCATGAGACATATGAAAAGTTAGTTGAGTTTTCCTCTCATCACTCAACTGTAACTTTCTGAGTAATCGAAGAAATACTGCGCCGAAATTTCTGTGTATTCTTCATCTGTGATAGATGATTTGTGAAATCCTTTTGAGGATATCTAAGTTAGTAGTTAATGTGTCTGTGACCTGTGTTTCATAGTCTAATTGCAAACAGGCTAGGAGAATTGTTAGTAGGAACATTCATATGTGTTGAGTGTTCAAAGTTTACTGAAACAGGCGCATTTCCAGTGATCAATGTTTTGATCATTTCTCAGTGCATACTTTAACGTTTTGCATGAGTGAGGGCTTAATCTTTAAGTTAGAAGATAAGCTACTGGTAACCAGAAGCATTTGCTTAAACGGGTTCTATTCAAGGAGAACTAAGTCTTAGAAGTTGCAGGTGTAAAATAGACTGTTCAGAATGACAGTTTCAGACATAGGTAACTTGTGAAGTTGATTTCTCAAGTTATACTAAAGCTTTTAGAGTAATTTCACTTGAAGGAGGTGCGCAATCTCTAGGCGACACTCCATACAAAGTTTCATAAAAAACTTTACGTGTTTGATAGATTAATTTGAAGAAATTGTGCAGCAGATTTTTGTGTTGTGAAGGTTTTGACTTACTCTTGGTATAGAGGTGCTCTAATCACAAGAGTAGGTTATTCTTTTGGAGATTAACACTCTCCATCAATGATTACAAGTTAAATCACTTAAAATGATAAACCATACACTGAGAAATCACTTTAGAAATTGGATGCTTACCCTCGACTTTTTAGGGACTGATTAGAGAATGCCCAGAGAGCACTTCAACGCGGATTTCTTTGAATTGGCTGATGAAAGAAACTTGAAACTTTGACAGCTTAAATTAGACTTTATGTTGGTTCCAAAAAGCTATTGATCATGCAAATTGGATAAAAACTCATTGTAATATGATCACACAAAGGTCACTTTTCAGAGTAGTCATAGCAGAGATGTAAACAAAGTTGATCAATGAAATGCATGTATTATAAAACACTATTGTACAAGATCATTGGCATAGAAATGATGCCCAATGACAATGGGATGAGTAGGCTATGGATTAGACTACTCAACTCCTGGGAATGATCTATGGAAGAGCTGTCTAGGAGGCCACATATGCGCGACTCTCACAAGCCCTTTTTATAATGAGTTCTTCATTCGATTTGACTTTGAATTCAAATTTGGCTCCATCTAAAAGTAACTCCTATGATTAACGAGTTATTCTCTCTTGAGAAAGTGTAATTCTTTATTCTCCTAACTCCACAAAATGAATGGGATTTCAATATTCTCTCAGGAAATTATCTTTTACAAGTGGTGAATGATCTAACATTACAAGCAATGGTTCACATGCTTCAATAATTGGTTGCACATATTTCCTTTCAAGCCTAGCCAAGTGTGAAGGCTTGTGTACTTGCATCAATAGCTCTCCCTCAAGCCAAACATCTTTTCTTGTATAGCTTCATCAATCCTCTTGAATATCCTACAATCCAATCATACTTTTAAACCTGCAATGTTTAGTACCATCAAGTGCTTTGGTTAACAAATCTGCACATTGCATGTTTGTAGATACATATGCCAGTTGAATCTCTTTGCTTAATAGCTTTTCTCTAACATAGTGATAGTGAAATTCTATATGCTTGGTTCTTGCATGGTAAATAGAATTTGCTGCAAGATGCAAAGAACTTGTATTGTCAGCAAAGATCATAGGTGAGTGAGTGTGAAGTCCCAAATCTGAATATAGCAATATAATCTATATGGCTTCTTGTGTAGCATTTGCTAATCCCTTGTATTCAGCCACTCTTGAAGATAGAGCAACATTTGGTTGCTTCTTGGAAGATCATGAAATGGGCTTATCACCTACAAAAGACAAATATCAAGAAGTAATCCTTCTGTCATCTTTACAACTTGCCCAATCTGCATATGAGTAAAGCTTAATGTCCAAATCTGATGTGTATGGAAAGTAAAGACCTTGATTTTGAGTACCCTTGAGATACTTGAAAATCCTTTTAGCAGCTTCCAAGTGAGGTGCTCTAGGTTTATGCATGAATTGACTTAAAACACTTACTCCATACGGTATGTCAATCCATTGCATAGTTTAAACTTCCAACTATGCTTTGATATCTTGCAATGTCTTCAAGCAAGTCACCTTCATGAGCACTCAATTTATGATTTACCTCCATAGGGGTGCTAGCTACCTTTGAATTCTCCAAGTGGAGCTTCTTCAACATGTCCTGTATATATTTCCTATGAGTGATATAAATTCTAGAATTTGTATAGACTAGCTCAAGTCCAAGAATATACTTCAGAAACCCTAGGTCATTGATTTTGAACTCGTGCATCATTTGGGTCTGGATTTGTTTGATGCCATTGGCATCAACACCTATCAGGATGATTTCATCAACATATACACATAAGTATATAATTTTTGAATTACTCCTCTTGACAAACACAGAAGAATCTACCTTGCTCATTATGAATCCTTGGCCTTGAAGATAGGTAGTTAACCTATGGTTCCATGCCCTAGGTGCCTGCTTCAAACAATAAAGGGCTTTGTTCAATTTGCACACATAATTTACCTTGCTTGGGTCTTCATAACCAGGAGGTTGAGCCATGTAAACATCCTCTCAAATCTAGCCATTTAGAAAATCATTCTTCACATCTAGTTGATACATATTCAAATTCCTAGATGTAGCCACACTTACCAATACTTTGATGGTTGGCATTCTAGCCACAAGTGAAAATGTCTCTTGATAATCAACTCCTTGGGTTTGTGCAAAACGCTTAGCCACATGTCTAGCTTTATACCTGTTTATGGATCCATCTGAGTTCCTTATGATTTTGTAAATCCATCTAGAACCAATTACCTTCATTGATGCCTTCTTGAGTACTAGCTCCCAAGTATCATTCTCTTGGAGCGCTTCTATTTCTTCATCCATAGCTTTCTTCCATTTTGGCTTGGTACTTGCTTCTTCATATGATGAAGATTCTTCAAGTGATGAGTCCTTAGCAAGATAAATAGAATGCTTAGTAACTAATGAAGTATCATACCCATATCTGATGGGTTTCTTACTCTCTCTTTGTGACCTCCTCAAGGCTTGGTTGGATGATTCAGGTAAGTCTTCCAATCTCTTCATCTTGACCTTGCCCTTTGATTTCCATGCTCTGAATTCTTCTAGGTTGATGGTGTTCTCATTATGAATTTTGATGTCTTCAATTGTACTTGGATCCTCCTTGGTACGACTTGGAAATTCTTCTTCCAAATCATATGGCGATTTGATCTTCCTTCATTCATTTTCAAACCAAGAATCATTCTCATCAAACACAACATCTCTATTGACCATAAATCCTTTGTTGGATGGATTATAAAACATGTATCCTTTCTGATTTAAATCATACCCTTTGAAGATGCAATTCTTTGCCTTTAGGTCTAGCTTAGCTTTGATTTGAGATGGAACATGCACATAAGCAACACATCCAAATATTCTACAATGATCAAGTGATGGCCTCTTACCATGCCATGCTTCATATGGGGTCATCCCATCAAGTGATTTGGATGCCAACGTGTTAATAAGATAAGTGGCAATAGAAACACTTTCTATCCACAAATAATTAGGTAATCTCTTTTCATTAAGCATTGATCTAGCTGCTTCCACAATCAACCTGTTTCTCCTCTCTGCTACCGCATTTTGCTCAGGGGTATACCTTGTAGTAATCTCTCTTTTGATACCTATGTCCTACAAAAATGCATCGAATTCTTTGGAGAAGTACTCTTCTCCTCCGTCTGACCTTAGCCTCTTTAGACTTCTTCCTGTTTGATTTTCCACAAGTGCAAGATAATTCTTGAAGAAACTGAACACTTGATCTTTATGTTTCATAAAGTACAAGATAGTCCACCTACTGAAATCATCAATGAAAAAAAATAATACCTTGCACCTAAAAATGAAGGGTCCTTGCTTGGTCCCCACACATCTGTGTGCAAAAGTTCCAAATAGTCCTCATGCATATAGCCTTTCTTTGTAAAGGGTAAGCTGCATGATTTACCAAATTGACAAGCACCACATTTATACATCATATGTTGCTTGGATACATTATGTATCCCAAGCACACATTGATCTCTACATATTTGCTTCAGGGTTGTCTCACCAATGTGCCCTAATCTTTTATGCCAAATCTCCAATTCAAACAATGTTTGATCCTTGTAATTATAAATTGCAATGTTTCTTGTGTCCTCAAGCTCAAATATGAATAGTCTACCTATTTTCTCTCCCTTGGCAATTCTCTTGAATCTATGTTGGGGGTCCTCCACAGAAGCTCCATATTTGTTGAACCTAACTTGCAAAACCTTTTCCACTATCTGTCCAACACTCATCAGATTCTTGGTGATTGTAGGTACATAAAGAACCCTGCTCAAGAGATTCCTATTCCCATCACAAGTTTTGACAGTTCCTACCTTGAACACTGAATGCTTGGTGTCATCACCTATCTGCACTTGGTGCTTTTCCTTGGGCTCCTCAAGATCAGAAAGGAGAGCTACATTGGCTGCTACATGGTTTGAACAACCTCAGTCAATATAGAAGAGGTGCTCATCATTCATACCTTGTTTTGAAGTCATTTCATAATCAGAAGAGAATCCTCTTGATCCTCTATATAATTGTTGAAGTTCTTTCTTGATTTGTATCCTCTTTGGTAGTTGTTATTGTAGTTTTTGTTATATCCATGGTTGTAGCCTTGATTATGGTTGAATCTTCCTCTTGATTGTGGGTAGCCATCTCTTTCATATCCTCTTCGTCTCTGATTCTTGAAGTTCCTATAGCACTCATCTGTACTGTGATTAGATAGTCCACATACATTGCATGGGGAAGCGTTGAAAGGTCTCCCCCTACCTTGCTTACCTCCTCTACCCCTTCCTCTTGAATTCCTACCTCTCCCTCCATAGTTATCTTGAGAAGTAGTACCTTCATCATTTACTTTCTTGTTCTTTCCTTTAACTTTAGACTCCCCTTTATCTGTGTATAGGGCACAAGAGTTGTTACCTCTTGATGGTTCTCCATTTTTGTTGAGCTTGGCTTCATGGGTAAAGCGTTGTCTTATTAGTGTGGTAAGATCTGGGATTTTCATGTCCATGTAGAGGTCCATAGCACCTACAAAGGCTTCCCACTTATCATCTGCCTTGATGCCATTGATTATTTGTCTCACTATTTGCTCCTCTTCAATCTCCTCCCCTATGCTTGCCAATTGGTCAGCCACATCTTTAACCTTGGCCACATACTCTGAAACACTTTTCTTGAGCTGCTTCCTTTGAGTGGTAAATTCAATCCACAATTAATTTTTTCTAGCTCTTATATTCGAAGAAAAGTATGAAAACAATGTATCCCAAGTCTCTTGGGAAGTTTTACAATTTCTAATATGTGGAAGAAGGAAGTTAGAGATAGAGTTAAGTAGATATGACCTTGCTAAAGCATCTTTGGCACACCATGAGTTGAGTCTTTCAAGCTCCTCTCCTATAGGTTGTCCTTTGCTTCTGAAAATGGGCATCTCCTCATCTCCTGATATGTATCCATAGAGACTCCTTCCTTGTAGATATGCCTTCATCCTCAAGGACCATGCAGGATAATTATTCCTGTCTCATTTATCAACAAAAGAAGGGAAACCATCTCCCATTTTACCTCAGCTTGCTCTGATACCACAGTTGGAAGAGATGGATGGATACCTCAAGGAAGTGACGTGGTACAAAACCTACTTTGTACCTGCCCTATCGAACCCTAGAGTTGCGTTGTAGGCCCTTGTATCTTGCAAATGACACCAAAAAAATACCTATGTACTTTGGAGATGATGCTTCAAATAATTAGATAAAAAATGGTTACTTTGGAAGTGTACTTGGACCAATAGGTAACACACCAAAGAACATGACCTCCTACCAAAACATGCATAAATGGTTCACCAAAACATGCTTGAGAGATTTGAAGAATTCATTGATGAGACCATCTAATCTTGGGCTTTAACCATTGGGAAGAGAATCTATAGCTTCTGAGATTTCTTGATCTGAGATGGGCGAGTCCAGTAATGATACCATATTATCAAGTATTCTTTTGGATTTGACACTAGAGACTGTTGTCATATTGTCTTTCCTATATGGAGAGAGAGGTGAGCTAAGGCCCGAAATTTGCTTGAAGTGCTTGATAATTATTTCAGTGTTTTCTTTATCTATATTAGACACTACCCCTTGATTATTAATCATTTATGGATTCGTGTTTTCTTTATTTGTATTACACTCTACCCCTTGACTATTAATCATCTATGGAATTGTATCTTTTTCCTGTTTCATTTTGATTATTCTACACAAATGCTTGGTTTTTGTAGTTGATGGTTTTCTATTATCTTGCATTAGCTTCATTATAAAGATCTTACAAGTATTTGGCTCCATTGTGTTCCACCTCATGAAGTGTCGATTGTCATTTTGGAAGCCCATGTTGACCCACAAGTGGATGTTTTGGTGTTGATCTCATAGTACAGAAGATTCTTTCCAATGGTCTCTAGTGGCCTACGCTCCAATCCGGTGTCCAACATTACATTCACTTATGTGATCCCTATCAAGACACATTTGAGCCCTGTGTAGTGCATCAATTTCCACTCCAACCAATGCTTCCATTAGATCCTTCCAATAGTGAGGACTAGATTTCATTGGTCACATTTGACCTCTTGCAACTCATTCTAGTGATTCCTTTATTTTAACTTGTACTAATTATTACACTCGATTGATAGAGGGTTGGGTTTTATGCAATGCTACTACTATTGGTATAGAAATGGTTCTCATCCAATAGTTATTCCCTCGGTTTGGACTACCTCTACAATTAGTATCAGATCAAGGAACTCATTTTTTGAATCAACTTATTTTTGCCATTATTGATTATTATCGAATTGAGCATAAGTTTAGTACCCTTTATTATCATCGGGCCAATGGATTAGAAGAAATTATTAATAAATTTCAAAATGCTGCAGCAATGTGTCAATATTTTTTTTTTCACAGTTATTCTTTCAATAACTTGCATAAATTGAATCCCCAAGTAATGATGCAAGTATCCCCAATCTGACATCTCAAATGAGACATGCAAATCAACCTTAAAATTAGAAATATGCTTCTAATTAGGATCAATGAGCAGCATTTCATCAACATAGACAACAATAATCAGAAACACATCAATCACATGCTTAACATATAAGGCGCTCTCAGTTGGATTGTTCTCACAACCGTGTGCAATCAAGTAGGTATATATCGTTTCATATCAAGCACATGGTGCTTGCTTCGAACCATCTTATGCTTTTTTCAACTTGCACACTTTGTTTTCATGCTCTTTCTGCACAAAACCACGGGGTTGAAAAACATACACTTCTTAATATAAGATTAAAAAATGGAGTTTTAATGTCCAATTAATTTACATTCCAACCATGATTATTTGAAAGTACATAAATAAATGGTAGTCATTCCACATGCGGGTGCAAAGGTCTCATGAAAATCAATGAATCTTTGTGATCATAACCTTTTGCAACAAGCCTAGTCTTATGCCTATCATCTATTGCATCAAGTTTACATTTCAGCTTGTATAACCATTTAGTGCCAATGGCCATGTATAAAAAGATGAGGGAAGCCTATAGGTGGCCAGGCATATATGTGAGTGAAGGCTAATTCTCATGTATGCAAATTTCTTTTAGAAGAAGTGATCTTGCAATTTGAATACATAGAGAAAGTGGTTGCAGATGAGGGAGAATTAGATGCAAGAGAGGAGAAGGAATTAGTTGAACATCATGTGATTTTTTTGTCTCTAAATACTATCTATAACCTTGAGGCTAATGGAGAGAGGTCACCCTTCTATTATGAAGGCGATCTCTAAGGCCTGCAATGTGTTGGAGATAAATGTACAAGCTCATTTTCATATGAGCCATGCATGGATAAATTTACCAAATATAAAGATCAAGAAAAAGTAGAGGAAAAAAGAAGGAAAAAATAATAAAAGAAAAAGTCTAGTCAAAATTCATGATGAGTAAGAGATACAATATCTTGCCTTGTAGTTAGTAGCATGTAGTGGAGAAAGTGGTGAGTTTAGAAGAAGGCACAAACTTCTTCACATGCTCATTGGTTATAAACATGAAGTGGGAGCACATTCAAAACAAGGAGAGAAAGAGGCAAGAGCTCCCAGTAGTCGGATCTAGTCATTTTGTCATTTTGTCCTCCCTTAGACTCCTTGCAACCGCATGTCAGTTTGTACACAGCTCTATTGTGGAGCTCATATCTCAGTGCATATGTAACCATTTCTTGCGTTTAAGCATTCATTGGAAAGCGTATCTCGTGTAATTTCTGCATACTAAATATCTCTTTGAAAGCTTATGTATTTTGTGAGATATCTGTGAAAGAGTGAACGCTAGTTGTTTAGTATACATGTGTAGATAGGTAGTCTATTTTGGTCGGTTACGTTTCCCAACCAAAATATATTAAAATTGTGTGATTTTTGTCTTGTTGGAAATATCTTGGCATCTACTTTCACTATCCAAATATCTCATTTAGATCAGTTATATTCTGTGAGATATCTATCAGAGAGTAAATTTGAGCTTTATAGTGTACTTATGTGTGCAGGTGGTCTATTTTGGTCAGTTGCGTTTCCTGACCAAAACTCATCCAAATTACTTGTTTGTTAGCTTGTTGGAAAGCTATTTATGTCTACGTTGTCTGTACCAAAGCTACTTTCTCAAAGGACATATATTCCAAGAGTTATCAGTCTGAGAGTGAAGCTCAATTCCTCAGCATACATGTGTGGACAGGTAGTTCATCTTTGTCAGTTGTGTTTCTTAATCAAAACTTGTCTAAATTAAGTTATTTATAGCTTGTTAAAAAGCTCTCTTTGTCTACTTTGATTGACTAAAGTTCATTTGAGTTTTGTATTGAGAGCAGCAAGCTATCTAAGGTGTAGTTGTTTGTCCAAGTGTTGGACCAATTAAAGCAATTCGGAAGACAACAAGGATGCATCAAATGCCAACACACAAGGAAGAGGTCGAGGTAGAAGTAGAGGAAGAGGCCGAGCCTCCTACAATTCTCATAAAGGTATAACATGCTATCATTGTGGTAAAGTAGGACACTATGCTAGTGATTGTTGGCTGAAGAATGGAAGACCAAATGGAGGCAATCAAAGGAACCAAAGCAATTATGCAAGCACCTCAAGTGAAGGAAGCAAGGACACACTACTTGCAATGCAACATGAGTATAGAAGCTCTTGCGAAGATGACAAAAAAATGGTACATTGATTCAGGTTGTAGTAACCATATGTCATGCCAAGGAAGTTTGTTCATTAATCTACAGGTACCAAGTGGAAAAGGATGTGTTGAAATAGGTGATGATACTCAAAACATGATTGAACATATTGGAGATATAAGGCTTGGAGATACAAGTAAAGCAAAGGTACTATCTAATGTTCTTCATGTTCCTACAATTTCAAAGAACTTGATTTCAGTAGGACAAATGGTAGAGAAGGGTTATCATGTCATATTCAATGAGAATGGGTGCTTCATAAAGAATCCAAAGGAAGGCTTCAAGGTCATTGCTCGAGGTAGAAGAGAAGGAAGGATGTTCACTTTGGACGTCCAACATCCACATGGAAAGGTCATGTACATTCAATGTGGGAACAAGAAGATTTCAGAGCTGGACTTATGGCACAAAAGAATAGGACACATCAACATTCCAAAGCTGATGGACATGAGCAAACATGAAGTGGTAAGAGGTCTTCCAAAATTTAATAGCATTGGACTACATGAGTTATGTGAAGCTTGTCAACTAAGAAAGCAAACGAGGCAGCCATTCAAGAGGAGCAATTATGTGGCTCCAAATGTCTTGGATTTGATACATACGAATGTATGGTGACCAACCCAAGAGGCATCAATGGCTGGTAATAGATTTTTTGTTACCTTCATTGATGATCACTCGCAAAAGGTATGGCTATTTTGTATGAAGCAAAAATCAGAGGTGCTTTCTATATTCAAAAGATTCAAAGTTGAAGTTGAAAAAGAAACAAGAAGGTCTATCAAAACCTTAAGGTCTGATGGTGAAGGAGAATACTTCTCCAAAGAATTTTTAGATTTTCTACAAGAGAATGGGATCAAAAGGCAATTCACTTGTAGGTATACACCACAACAAAATGGAGTAGCTAATAGGAAAAATAGGCAAATTGCTGAAATTGCAAGATGCATGCTCAACGAGATGAAGGTACCATTGTACTATTGGGCTGAAGCTACCACAACTGCCATTTACTTGATGAATAGGTGCACAACATCGAGAATACATCACTTGACTCCAAAAGAGGTATATTCCGATAAGGAACCTGATCTTACACACCTCAAAGTGTTTGGATGTGTTTGCTTTGTTCACATTCCACACGAAGTTAAAACAAAGATGGAACCAAGGTCAGAGAAGCTTGCACACAAAAAGGAATGGAAGCAAGCTATGAAAGAGGAGATCAAAGCTCTCAAAGATAATCACACATGGGAGCTAGTGCCAAAGAAAGAAGGTATGAAGATTGGTCCAAACAAATGGGTGTTTAAAGTAAAGAGGAATGTTGATGGTTCACTAGCTAGATATAAAGCTAGATTAGTTGCCAAAGGATTTCAACAAACACAAGGCATAGATTATGATGACGTTTTCAGCCTTGTTGCAAAGATGGGAACTATCAAAACATTAATCGCAATTGGTGCTTTAAGGAGATGGCCATTATATCAACTCGAAATAAAAAATGCTTTTCTTAATGGAGAACTACAAGAAGAGGTATACATGAGTCAACCAATTGGATTTGAAGATGAAAACCATCCAGATTTTGTTTGCAGCTTGAAGAAGGGACTTTATGGCTTGAAGCAAGCACCAAGAGCATGGAATCAGAGATTGGTAGAATATCTAACTAAGTGTGGATACAACCCAAGTAGTGCAGATCCTTCATTATACATGAAGAAGGAAGAAAATAGAGAGGTATATATTTGCATATATGTCGATGACCTCATCATAACAAGAAATGATGTTACATGGATTAAGGACATCAAAAGGAAGCTCGGTAAGAAGTTTAAAATTTCAGATCTTGGAGAGCTTAAATATTTTTTAGGAATTGAATTTATTTATGGAAAGAGTGGCATCTACTTGATGAAAAGGAAGTACTTGTTGGATGTTCTTTTCAGGTTTGGAATGAGTGAATGCAAACTACTCACTCAACCCATGGACACAAATACAAATATTTGTTCAAATGATGGAGAACCATTCGAAGATGTAACAACATACAAAAGCATTGTAGGATCATTAATCTATGCAAACATTACAAGACCTGATTTATCTTATGTTGTTGGCGTACTTTCTCAGTTTATGCAAGCCTCGACAAGTGAACACTTCAATTCAGCAAAGAGAGTGCTGAGATACATAAAGCATACAGTTAATCATGCTTTGTTTTACAAGTTTGATGAAGAACTGCAGGTCAAAGGCTTTAGGGATGCTGATTGGGCAGGTTCAAAGGAAGATAAAAGATCAACCTTAGGTTATGTGTTCATGATAGGAAGCAAACCTATCACATGGAGCTCAAAGAAATAACCTATTGTTGCACTTTCATCCATGGAGGCTGAATATAGAGGATTAGCATTTGCACATGTGAAGCAATGTGGATTAAAAAGCTTTTGGCTGATCTTGGAGTGCAAGTTGGAACCATCCCTATATACGGTGATAACATGTCAAGTATATGTTTCATGCAAGGAGCAAGCACATAGAGGTCCACTACCAGTATGTAAGGGAGAAGGTATTGAGCAAAGATGTGGAGATAAAGTTCATCAGAACCAAAGAGCAGGTTGCAGATATATTTACAAAGTCCTTGGATGCTTCTAAACTCAAAGGCTTCAAGGATGTGATAAATTTGCAGGACATGGATGAAGATAACCCCCAAATGAGCTTGAGGGGGAGTGTTGGAGATAAATGTACAAGCTCATTTTCATATGAGCCATGCATGGATAAATTTACCAAATATAAAGATAAAGAAAAAGTAGAGGAAAAAAAAGGAAAAAATAATAAAAGAAAAAGTCTAGTCAAATTTCATGATAAGAGATACAATATCTTGCCTTGTAGTTAGTAGCATGTAGTGGAGAAAGTGGTGAGTTAAGAAGAAGGAAAAAACTTCTTCACATGCTCATTGGTTATAAAAGTGAAGTGGGAGCACATTCAAAACAAGCAGAGAAAGAGGCAAGAGCTCCCAGTAGTCAGATCTAGTCATTTTGTCATTTTGTCCTCCCTTAGACTCCTTCCAGTCGCACGTCAGTTTGTACACAGCTCTGTTGTGGAGCATATCTCAGTGGATATGTAACCAATTCTTGTGTTAAAGCATTCATTGGAAAGCGTATCTTGTCTACCTTTTGCATACTAAATATCTCTTTGAAAGCTTATGTATTTTGTGAGATATCAGTGAAAGAGTGAACTCGCATTTTTTACTATACCTATGTAGATAGGTAGTCTATTTTGGTCGGTTAAATTTCCCAACCAAAGCATATCCAAATTGTGTGATTTTTGTCCTGTTGGAAAGCTCTTGGCATCTACATTCATTGTCCCAAATATCTCAGTCAGATCATTTATATTATGTGAGATATCTATCAGAGAGTAAAGTCTAGTTTTATAGTGTACTTATGTGTGCAAGTGGTCTATTTTGGTTAGTTGTGTTTCCTGACCCAAACTCATCCAAATTACTTGTTTTTATCTTGTTGGAAAGCTATTTGTTTCTACTTTGTCTCTACCAAATATCTTTCTCAACGGGTATATATTCAGAGAGTTATCAGTCTGAGAGTGAAGCTCAATTCTTCTGCATACCTGTGTGGACAGGTAATTCATCTTTGTCAGTTGTGTTTCTTAATCAAAACTTGTCCAAATTAAGTTAATTATAGCCTCTTAGAAAGCTCTCTTTGTCTACTTTGATTGACTACAGACTCAAGTCCATTTGAGTTTTGTATTGAGAGCAGCAAGCTATCTAAGGTGTAGTTGTTTGTCCAAGTGTTGGACATACAAGGGTTCACTACACATTTCCGTTGCGCATAGGAGAACTCATTCTCCACACAATGGTGGCATAAAGTAGTGGCCTTGATAGCTTCCATTCATA
Organism: Ceratopteris richardii; assembly: GCA_020310875.1. NCBI lineage: Eukaryota > Viridiplantae > Streptophyta > Polypodiopsida > Polypodiales > Pteridaceae > Ceratopteris > Ceratopteris richardii. The sequence continues at coordinate 7,369,775 of CM035441.1, read as the reverse complement.
TTATGGGCAAATAGGATAACATGTAATCAATCCACAAGATTTATGCCTCTTGAACTGATGTAGTGCCAAAAGCGAGTTCTGCCCATCTAGACTTAGATCGTGAAATGTATGATGCTCCCGTGCAATGATGAAATGACAAGAGAAGCATTATTATCACTCAGGATTGAACAATTAGAACATGGAAATGAGAAATTAAAAGGAGTAGTGCAAAAGATAAAGGATTCAAGGTTAAAGAATAAGATTTACTTTGACAAAACCCATCAGATTAGGCCACATAAGATCAATATTGATGATTGGGTATTGATCTACCATAGTACATTCGATAGTCGGTATGATGCGAGAAAGAAAGTGACTAAAAGATGGTTTGGTTCATATGTAGTGATGTCTATATTCAATAATGGTATGTATGAGCTTCCTAAATTTGATGATACTCCTTTAAGATATTTAATTGCAGGGAAAAGAAAAAAGTTATTCAAGAAAGAAAATGAAGAAGATTAGAAGATTGATCAATAACTACTTGAGGAAGAAGATGAAGATGATGCAGTTGAAGGAAATTAAGATCAAGTGAATGTGTTTTATTTGATTTGTCCATTATTGTTTATTTTCCTATATCTGTTGATTTCATGCATATCATATCTTGGATTTCATGATGTTCTAGGCAAATAAAAGAAGGTTTTAAATTTCAATAAGAAATGATTAGGGACACTAGTAGGGATGTGTGGACTTCAGAGAGTAGGATGAGATACTCAATAGTTGTTATGAGGAACTTGATAGGACACTCTTACTTGAAGCCCCTAATAAAAAGGACTTGATTTCTATAAATAGGTTGTATGATGTTCTAGAAACACTTAGGAAGTGAAATCCTAACTCCTAGTGCATATCTCTAGATCCTCAGCTTTAATTAGGGGCTAGGCCTTTCCCATTAATCAAGGAAAGTTACAAAGATCCTACATTGTACAAGAGTTTAGGAAGTTCATGCTTTCTTCCAACCTAGAAAAGAAGAATTTAAATAAAGAAGTGATACATTAATAGTTGTTGCAAAGTGAAAAAGAAGAAGAAAAACAAAGAAAAAGAAGAAGAACAAAAAAAAGTTTTTCATGACTTAGATGTGGTCTCGAATCCATTTCCAAGAATTATTACGCTTCATACACGAGGTGGAGCTATGCAATAGTGGAGCTAGTAGTATTTTTTGATATGCATATAAGAGAAAAGCATAAGAACATTTATGTCAAATGACAACGCATTTCGAACATGTTGATAGGAAAGATTGTTACTAGAAAGTCTCAATGATTTCTATAGGAGTAGTTTGACTTATTTTTTATAGTAGAATGCTAATCAAACGAGTTTTCAATCGTGACTTACATGCTTTAAATTCACCTTTATTTTTCTTAGAACTTACATTTGCATATGAAAATCATGTTTCAATTTCCAAAAGGAAAACAATAAAATAAAAACTAAAAATATTTTTAAAAGAATCTTGATGCACTTCCGCTTGAATTTCCAGGTTGGCCCATCAGGACAATGTGGAGGTTTAGTGGGGTGGATGTCATGATCAAATCCCTCGAGGATTGTATACCAAAATGTTTTCAAAATTTATTTCTTTACTTTTACTATCTGTGATATGATGACTTGTCTGAAGGAAGAACAAAATGAAATGTGTATTTGTTCAAGTACTTGATTGAATGAGCTGACTATGTGATGAAGAACATTTCAATTGTACTTTTAAGTGAGTCTTTGACCTAAGAAAACCCTAGAAATTTATAACACTATTTATAAAAAACCCCATTGACTCTTTAGATCTTTGAATTTCATGTATTAACCCTCTAAACCTTAAAGAAAAACCCTAATTTGACCCATCACTTGTAACCATATTTAGTTGAGAACTTTAGAAACCCTTTAGTACTCTAAAACCTTAATTGTACCATAAAAATCTAACCCTCCGAAAACCCCATGTGTATTTGAAAACCCTAAAAAACCATGTAAATTTTACCCTTAGGAACCTCAAAATCTTAGAAAGTCATCTTCAAAACCTAAAAGCCCTAGTTCCAAATAACCCTAAAATTCAGCTTCGAAAAAAGTGAATGAATTGTGTATATATTCATCCCATCTGAAACCTTAAAACCCTTGAGATCCAATTGAAACCCTAGAGACTCGACCTTTTAACCCTTTCCCTAAATAATTAATTGGAAGTTAACTTCGAACTCTAGGAAATTAACTTCAAAATTTTAGGAACACTCTTATGTAAACCCTAAGATCCTTGTATAATTAGAGCCTTCTATATCTATAATTAAGGGTGCCATAATATATTTGCATTTGTAACCTCTAAAAAGCACATACATTAATGTGTAAAAAGAATAGAACCTTAATCCTACAAATAAAAAGAAGTGCAAAATAAATGAAAAATAAAAAACAAGAAAAGAAGAAATTAATAAATACTAAATAGAATGGAATGAAAGGAAAGGTCTTAAATCTAAAAAAGAGAGAACAAATGTCAAAGGTTCATGAATTTGAAGATCATCATCTTCAATGCCATTTGCATCACCTTCAATATTTGGAGGTGTAGTAGGTCGTTTTTCAACACTATGCACAATATTTCAAAGTCCTTTTTCCGCCAACACATGGCACATCACATATGTCCACAATGGGTAGTTGGTACCATTGAACTTGTCGTCAACAGCCAACATACGGAATACATAATTGCTTTCAGCCATGGCCAGTTACTAACATACCCTGATATAGAAAAATGGTTGTATCTCAAAGATTTGAATAGAACTACCTTATTGACCTAGGCCAAACCTATACCACACTTTGAGGTGCTAAAAGTGGAAAACCAAAACTTGTACATATGTTTGGCATAAAAGGACAAAATTTCCTACAAATGTGCTACGATAGTGCATTTGGATGCCAAAATGAGCTTAGATCCAAATTTCAACACCAGAAAACAAAGTTCTTTTGAAATCTAAATAACCCTAAATATGCTCACCAACTATTATGCAATTCTGAGACTATGATAGAAGAGGTGTCGATGATGCCCTAGATGAAGCAATGACCTGCTCTTATACCAATGGTTGGAGTTTGAGGTCTACAAAAGCAGATGAACAACACAAGGAAGAAGAAGAAGAAGAAGCTTGGAGGATAGATCACAATATTGAATGTATTACAAAGTGAATGTACAAAGATAAGTAACCCGTTAGGGTTATAGGCATATATACAAGCCCAGGAAGCAACTTCTTAAAGAGGGAAAACATTGCCCGGGCAGTCCTAAGCGTGTTCAGACACATCACTATCGATATATATCAACATCTAAAAATGTTATTAGAGCATCCAAACAAATGGAAAAATCTTCAACCTACAATATTATGGGCATATCATACTTCGTATAAGGTCTACATTTGATCAACTCCCTTGAAGCTAGTTTATAGATTGGAAGCTATTGCTCAAATGAATTCGTTGTTCCTAGCATATGCATTGCAATTCATGACTGCTTACTGCTAGAGGATACTTTTGCCTAGTGTCTTCAATCTGTATAGACTTTGAAAGAGCATCATTATCAGAGTTTTAGACTTATGCAAGAAGTGTAGCATCGCCAAAGATGGTGGCATGATTTTTGTCCTTTTGGTAGATACCATTAAAAAATAACTAAAAGAAGCTAATAGAATTTGATAGGAATAATGGAAGTGCACGCTTTCAAAGCATTAAATGCCTTGCAATTTTGTTATGTGTACCCTCATTATACGTAACATCATGAAACATGGTTGGTAGCTCAAACGATTTTCATCGCAAGCCTTTCATTGCATGCGCTATGGCAAGGCTCATTGCTTGCTAATCAAATCTTCACCACTTGTAGATTAAACCTCGATGTTTTGGTATAAACCTCATTTGTAGCTTTTGCACTTGTGAGGAATTTTAGCACAAGTGCTCTAATTAAGTGCCCTTGTTTTCCCACCATGAGAGCCACAATAGTTCCTATTCAAATCAAGTTCACCAATCTATATATGTTATAGCTTCTTGATAGCGAATGGATTGGTTCGCACTCATGATCTTCTAAATTATGTCATTACAGAATAATAATATATTCTTGTACATATGATGGCTCTCTCCTTTGTCTTGCAAATGAACGAGTAGATAAAGCAAGAAGGGAAGAATCTAGCATTTTTTTACCTTAATAATTAATCAAGATACTCGAATTTGGCTTGATGTGGCTTATATCGATCAATGCCGCGCCCTTAGAAATGATGGTATTACCCTTGCCTTGTTGGTTTCCCATGTGGAAATGGAGAAAAAATTTGGAAAAACATGTTTGGATGAATATAAATATGCATGATTATCTCACCAATTGCCATGGAAACTCAAGTTGAGATTGACTACCTTAGCTTTGAATCTGCAAATAGAGCAGTATGGAGTTTCTCAGACTTTGTATTCACTGTTGGTGGAAGTGGTGGAAGGAGTCAGTGTTAGCTAGGTTGATATCTTCCTTAGAAAATGTTAGAAGGAAGTGTGATGTGTTTTGGTGTATTTCATCCAAGCCTAGTTCTTGATCATACATAAATGTAAACATTTCTTATACAAACTCAATGAGGGAGTCATAGAAACATGCTCTTGTAACTCTTGAAAAGTTATTACCTCGAAAAGTAATAGTTATTGAAGAAACTCCTGACCATGTTAGACATAAATTATGAGCTGATTTAGGAGTGATTGATTAGCTAGATGGTTCCTCAACTTGAGGGGAATTTTTAGGTATAAGCGCTCCAAGTTTTGAAAAATATCACTATAAAAACACCTACGCATAGTTACGGACTATAGCAGCACTTAGAGCTACATTCTGGAGATATTTTGATCAAGAACCAAGCCACCAGTGAAGCCCACCTTTTGCTCCTCCGTCCCAAGCTTCATGTCCATTCATATCATGTACAATATGTTCAATACAGATTGATTTCTAGCTATACTTTGAAGCTGTTCTCATTTGTTGCTATAGGTTCTGATTCTCATTTTTCACTCAACTTGAGTGAGTGAGTTCTCTACGTATAGTTGACTTTTTGTTGAGCTTTAAATTGATACCTAATTTGATAAGTATATCTTCATTGTACCAATTTTAATCATCATTTGTTTATTACTTTGTGAGCTACAATCATTTGAAGCTGAGTAGGTATATTGGCAGTTGACTCCAAAAATGTTAGAATGACACCCCTATGTTGCTAGATTGATTTCTCTTAGTATGGTTCATCGAAAATCATCAGATTTATTGCTTTAGATTCATTATTTATATAACTGAAAGTCTTCAAAAGATCTTTGTTCAATTTCTAGCAGTTGTGAGCTCTAAGTTAATTTCTAGAGTGCAATTCATCCCAAAATAGCAAGTTTTTGCTTCATCTATTTAAATTTTTGTTTGTCCATTTTGTATCAGCTATTTTGTTTTGATGAATCAATTTGAGATTGATACTCCAAATCATTAGGATGTGTTATATGCATCCTTAGCAAGCACAAGGTGCCTACTTATCATCTCTAAAGTTATCTTGGTAGGTGTAGAGCAAGTTTTTGCAGCACCACGCACATCTTTGGAGTGTAACACCCATCTCCCTTCATAGTGGTATCAGAGCATATGTTGAGGGGAGAATACTCAATCAGATTGTTGCTGAATCAGATTTCTTCTAACTAGGATGTTGCTTATTTGGATTTTTAATAGACAGTTATATTTTAATTGAGCGCCGACTTCGCGAGAAGTGAGAAGTTATGTTTTAGGTTCGCGCGAGTAAAAGAAGAGAGAAGAAGAAAGCAGGAGCGGGAGAAGAAAGAAGTAGTAGAAGAAAAAAACAGAAGAGAGATTCTTCATTCTTGTAATAGCGTAGATACATATTTGAGCCAAGCCAAATCAATCATGTAATGATTTACTGTTTGTATTACCCAAGTGTTCTCATGAACTCTTTCTATCTTGTAATGTCTATTTTAGAAGACTCGTAATGATGATTTTTGCCTAAATCTGTTCAGCGCAAGCATAAAACTCTGCCTATTGCGGGTTAGAATCTTTAAAATTATACTCTGTTTCAGCAGAGCAGTGATAGATCTGAAATTTGCTAGAAGTCAATTCTCTGTGTAGCAGACTAGTGCTGAGAACTTGGTTTACCAGAGTCAAGTAGTTGATGTGTTGTATTCGAACCCCAACACATTTGGTGATCCTACTGTGTTCCTAATGCAGCAAGACATGCATGAAAGAACGAAAAAGATGATTTGCTAAAGTGTATTTTACAAGAGCGCAGGCAAGGGAAGCTAATGTGGAGTCATCCTCAGAATTTTATGATTGGTATGAAGCAGAAGAGGAAGCCGATCTGGACACTGTGGAGGAGGAAGGAGAAACAGGTGCAATAGAGGCAAGGTTAGTGGGAAGTATACTTGGAGCACTATTCCTAACAAAAGCAACTGTAGGGGTAAGAAGATGGCTCCAATTTGACCCACTTGCAGGGGTGACCAGTCAAAGAACTATGCGTACACCTCAACCACAGCGAATGGCACAACCATCTCCCAATCCTAAAGTCAAATCAGTGTATTTCAGAGGCAGCTCTAAAGAAGATGCTGATTGTCATGTTGCTCAGTTTGAAATTAAATGGACGGCAAAAGGTTATCAGGCAGTATATGGTGATGCAGTTAAGCTTCAGCAATTTGCAGCTACCTTGGAAGGACGAGCAATGAGTTGGTTCAGTCAATATGGTATAGCTCATTTTGCTACATACAATGCATTAAAAATAGCATTTTTTCAGAGATTTAGGAAGGAAAAGACTCCTTCTGATATTTTGAGAAAATTACAAGCAATCAGACAGAAAAACATGCTGGTTGAGCATTATGCTCAGAGATTTAGGATACTTGTGGATAGGTTACAAGGGAACGAGAGACCTACTGATGAGATGTTAGCAAGTTACTTTATAAAAGGACTACGAAGTGCTATCAGACATGCAGTGGCAAGTGTGGATATTGCTAATGGATTTAATGTATTGGTGTTAGCAGCTGCACGCGTGGAAAGACGGATTGGAAGGACTAAAAAGAGACATTACGATTCTAGTTCAGAGACTGAATCTGATTCAAAAATGGAGTGAGACAAAGGTTCAACGGATTCTGACTGTGATGACCATGATGAAGAAACAGCAGGGAAAAAGCATTGCAAGCATAAGGCTAAGCAAAGTAAAGAGGAGGCATGGATTAATAAGTTAAAGAGACATGGATATTCCATCGTAGCCCCAAAGGAAAAGAGAGTTTGTGATATCTATGACAAAGAGGGACATACAACAAATCAGTGTTGGTACAACCCCAAGCATAGAGGGCAAAGTTAGCGACAAGATAATAGGAATATTAATGAAGCAATGGCCAATCAGGCTATTCCCATCCAGGGGTGGGGTAATTTTCAGAGGCAGCAACAAGTAAGACCTCCATGGAGAGATCAAGTGAATCAGAAGGGAATAACCAACAAGGGAATCAATAGGGTCGACCGCCACGGGTGATGCGGGAATCAATAGGGTCGACCGCCACGGGTGATGCCTTGTGGATATTGTTCAGCTCCCGATCATTGGATAGGGCTGAATTTTCCTTTATGGGTAAAGCATAGGGAAGAGAGAGGTATACCCCTTCTTAGGTACAATCAAAATAATCAACAGGGACAGCATCAACAACAGGGGCAACAGGCGGCTCAGGCAAATGCCATGCTTATAGAATGGCCAGATCAAGAGGATAGGGGGACTGATGCACCAAGTACATCTGAGAGTATACACGTTAAGAGTGATAATCAATGGTAGTGTGATTGCAAAAAATGTGGAAAGGCAAAGAAGTGGAAGTGTTGGCAGTTACAAGATCAAAAAATAAAGGACCTATTAATTGCCAAAAACAAAGACATATCAGAGACAAGGCCTTGAAGCAAGTTCATGACGAGCAACATAAACAGGTAAGGTTCGTAAGTCAGACAAAGCAACAACAAGAAGTAGATTTGATACCTTCAATAACAGAGGGCAATCGGAGTCAGAGCAAGCAAGATCCAGAAAAAGATTGGTTTGATGTAATCATTAGCTCACCGTTACAATTATCGTTGGATCAACTTTTATCCTTGGTACCAGCGTTTTGAGAAAATTTTTTGAAGAGGTTACTTGGGCAGTGTTTAGAGCCAGAAATTAGGTCGGTAGCTTCCCCTTCGGCCAATAATATTGATCCAATAGATGGTGACATTGTAGTGCGAGTAATTCAGGTACAGTATGACCAGAGGCGATTTGACGAAGTGTTGCTTGATGGGGGATTAGGGGTAAATATATAATCTGAGCATATTTTTATAGAAATGGGAAGAGGGGCATTGGCTCCAACACCTTTTCAAGTCAAAATGGCGGATCAAACTCGAGTTCAGCCGGTTGGCATTCTGAAGTAGCAACAGATTATCATTTTAGGAATGTCATTTATGGTAAATTTTGTTGTCATTAGGATGTCTGAGTCAGCATATCCATATGAAATGTTGTTAGGGAGACCTTGGTTTAGTATTGCTAAAGTCAAGCAGGATTGGGGTCTGAATGTGGTAATGATCACAAAGGGTAAAAAGCAAGTGACAATTCCTATGCAAGGAAGAAGAAATATGTCAGTACAGGAGAAACCACTCATGGCTCAAACAATTAACTTAGCGGACGAGATAGAAGATGATGAAGAGGAAAAGTTTTTGCAAGCAAATCCAACGGTAGTACCGGTATTAGAAGTTGATGTGGCAGGGGTATTAAGTAAGGATAATCCGATTGTGCAGAACGTAGATGGGCCAGTTCCGGGTGAATAGGTTGAAGGTGCATAAATACAAAAGATGTTCGAACAAAGTATGGAAACTCCAGTACAGTAGCGGTTGGAACAACAAGAGAAAGAAGTAATAACTCTGGCTGAACAGATATATGATCAGAAGTATGCAGGTTCTACGCGGGTAAAGGAGGAGGAGCTTCAAGAGGTTAATTTAGGGACAGAAGTTGAACCAAAGATGGTGCGGATTGTTAAAACATTGGAAGGAAAGTTTAGGGAGGATCTCATTTTCTTACTAAAAGAGTATGTAGATGTGTTTGCTTGGGATTACTCTCAAGTGAAAGGTATAGACCTTGATTTGCATCAACATCGGATTAATTTGAAGATGGATGCAGTACGCATAGCGCAGCAAAGATATAGAATGAATCCTAACTTTGCTAAAAAGGTGAAGGAAGCAATTGATAAATTATTGGCAGTCGGATTTATCAAACCTATGAATCAGGTGACTTGGCTATCTCCTATTATAGTGGTCCTGAAAAAGAATGGGAAGCTCAGAATTTGTGTCGATTATAGAAAGTTGAATGCGGCAATGGTTACAGATCCGTTTCCTATGCCGTTTTGTGATGCAGTGTTGGACGCAGTAGCAGGGCATGAAATGTATAGTTTCTTGGATGGATTCTCACGGTATAATCAAATTAGTGTGGCTGAGGAGGATCAGCATAGAACTGCATTTATTACTAAATTTGGTGCTTATGTGTTTACAATCATGAGTTTTGGATTGAAGAATGGATTGCCATCATTCAATTATGTGGCGCACAAAGTGTTTGAACCTTATCTATAGGATTTTGTGCAGTTGTTTGTAGATGATTTCTCAGTCTTTGATAAGAAGGTACAACATTTGCTACACCTGAAATCATGTTTTGATAGATGTCGCCTGTTTAGGATGGTGTTGAATCCGTTTAAAAGTGTTATTGCAGTCAGAAGTGGTATTTTATTGGGCCATGTCATTTCGCAAGAAGGGATGGCTATTGATGTTAAGAAGATTGAAGCTATTAGCACAGCTAAAGCACCGACCAACGTGAAAGAAGTAATGCGGTTTGTTGGTCAGATTAAGTGGCATGCTAGATATTTATGATATTTAGCAAATATTTCTCTACCACTTACACACTTGGCCAAAAAGGATGTTCCATTTGTATGGGCAGATGCTCAAGAGAAAGCATTTCAATTGTTAAAGAAGATGGTGTCGGTAGCACCAATTTTGCAACCACCCGATTGGTCATTGCCATTTCACATATTTGTTGATGCATCGGATGTGGCTGTAGGAGCAGTTTTGATGCAGCAAAAAGAGAAAGGATGGTATAGACCCGTCTATTATGCTAGTAGAGTATTGTGTGCGGCTGAAAGGAACTACCCGGTGATGGAAAGGGAAGCTTTGGCAATGGTATATGCTCTTAAAAAGTTTCGACATTATTTGTTGAGCAATAAGGTTGTTTTTCATGTGGATCATCAGGCCTTGGTCTATTTAATCAAGAAACCCTTATTAATAGGACGATTAGCCAGGTGGATGCTTTTATTATAGGAATTTGATTTTGTGATTGTGCATACTCCAAGAAAAGACCATGCAATGGCAGATTACTTTAGTAGATTGGATTCAGGAGAAGCACCTACAGGTATAAGTGATGAATTTTTGGATGCTGAGTTGTTTAATGCAAAAGTGGTGGAAGCAGATTCTTGGTATGACCAATTATTAGTTTTTTTAACTGATGGTTCATTACCACAATACTTTACACCTGATCAAAGGAAGATTTTTGCACTTAAAAGTAGGGCGTATTTGGTTATAGCAGGGGCATTATACAAAAAAGAGGTGGGTCAGGTCATACGGAGGTGTGTACTAGAATTTGAACAACCAGCTATGTTACAGGAAGCACATTCAGGTCTAGTAGGAGGTCATTTGTCAGGGGATATTACAGGGAAGAAAGTTTTACAAGCTAGGTTATGGTGTCCGACTGTTTTAAAGGATGCGCATGAGTATGCTAAAGGATGTGTGATTTGCCAAAAGTTGGGCCAACCTAATAATTCAGATCGGATGTCTGATCATCCAGTTTTATCATTGGATTCCTTCCAAAAATGGGGCATGGATTTTGTGGGGCCCATTAAACCCACTACTCAGTGGGGAAGTAGATATATACTTGCAGCAACAGACTATTGTACGAAATGGGTGGAAGCAGTGGCATTGAAGGATAATAAGGCAGCAAGTGTGGTGAAATTTATTTATCATAATATTATGACCAGGTTTGGGTCTCCGATTGAGTTGTTAAGTGATAGAGGTACTCATTTCCTTAATGAGGTGATTTCAGAGTTAACAAGAATTCATTTAATCATGCATAAAAAGACTACAACATATCATCCACAAGCAAATGGTCAAGCAGAAAGTATGAATAAAACCTTAATGTGTATTCTTAAAAAGCTAGTGCATGACAATCAGAAAAATTCGGATTTGTTACTTGACTCAGCTTTGTGGTCATTCAGAACAGCATTTGAAGTGACAACAGGAATGACACCATTCCGATTGGTATATGGTTTGGAGGCAGTAGTACCTATGGACTTTGTAGTTCCAAGTTTGCAAATCACAGCAGAAAAGATGTCTCTTGAGCCATCAGTCAAACACAAGAGCAAATATCTTCTTCAAATGGAGGAGGATCGTTTGGTAAGTGCATATATTACCGAGGTAATTCAAAGGCGGAGACAAGCTTGGGTGAATCAGAATGTGAAGTTTAAGTTATTTAAAGAAGGGGATTGGGTGATGGTGTATAATTCTAAGCTCCGACCTCATCCAGGACAGCTTACATTAAGATACAAAGGCCCATATTAGATTGTGCAGGATTTAGGACAAGGAACTTTTCGAGCGGCAGATGTGTTTGGCACAAGGATGGACAAACCAATCAATGGATTTAGGCTGAAATTATTTCATGGGAAGTCGCCACATTTGGATTGGTTATCTTCTAATATTGTGCAAGTGATCCATCATCTTGAAAATCAGATCAACAATGTTTGTGATCATCGTAGTAAGAAGGCTTATTTCTCTACATTTTCATCCGTGGTGAAATTTTTTCTTGATTTCTGTTGGTCCAAAATTACATTAAGTAGTTTCTTACACTTACAATGGGTTCCATGTCCAAAGCTGCAGTATAAAATTTTGCTAAGGGTTATTCCACAACCAAAAATTGAGAAGGACATATTACTAGATCGGATTGCAGATTCAAAGGGATATTCCAAGGCAGCAAGTAATGAAGTTTCAGAGACAGGTACAACAAGGGTTGCAAGTGGTCAGAGATATGACGAACAGGTCTATCAGGGGGAACATGAACAAAAAGATAGTGCTCAGCCAGATATTACCTTGCAAAGTAAGGTTAGTCGGAATGTTATGGTGGGAAGGTCGTGCACCAGAAAAGGGAGTGTTAATGAATTTAAATATCAGTTTGGTATTCTTGAGGTGCACATTAGTTTTAATGATTATCAAGGCACGCGTAAAAGACCTTTTAGGCGTGTTATGGTAACGCGGGGAAACAAGCTGCTAATGATTTTTTAAAGTGACCCATTGTAGCTCAGTGATGAGTAGCACCTCCTTTAATGTCAATCCGGGAAGACGTGAGGATGGTATGAAGACCATGAGCAAGTGGAGGCACAAGTGCGTGAGTGAGAAGCACACAAGCATGCACACACATACACACACACGCGCACACACGGCAAGACAAAGAGTGAGAAGCAATGGAGTTCTTAGATTACTTTCAAAAAGCTCTTACAAGTTCATTTCAATTACAAGCCAACCTCAAAAATGAGCTCTCTAGCTCTATTTATAGTTTTTGACTAGGTTTTGGCCTTTTCCAGATCTAGTGTCCGACCTAGTTAAAAATTAGGTTCTCTACCCTATTTGGAGGTTCAAACAAAGTCTAAAAAATGTGAAAACTGACAGGTAGATACTTCTAAAGCTCCTCAAGCTCAAGGACTCCTTGGCTTGCACAAAATGGAGCTACAAAAATGTGAAATGGTATTTACAAGGGTTTTTAGTGATGAAAATCACTATTGTTGTAGGGATTTCTTCTAACATTTTGATATACATTTCCTGGAGCTCCCTACTTGCTCCTTCTCCTTGTGTCCACCTCTCTTATGTGCATAAATGTCTTGAAAAAATATTGGCCTACTTGCCAGATCGTCGTTGACTGCTCTGTCTGCTTGTACTTTCTCTTCTCTCTGACTCCCTTCTTAAGCTTCCTTGCCTAGTGAGTCCTTCAGTTCCAACACCCCCCCTCTCTCGCGTCTGTCGTCCCTGACAGACCCTTGTTGGGTGGGTCGTTGGATGTAGTACTCAACAACGTCTTGTGCTAAGTGATGTTCTGCAATCCGCAACCCTTTGGCCAAGTCCGTGAGTAAAGCATCCCAATCTACCGGCCCGAGAACCTCTGGATGTGGTATACGTAACTTTTCTGAATGGAGAGCTTGTTCCACTGCAAACAACTGCAATAAATGTGATGGTCTGGGAATGAGTATCTCTGAGTGATATTCCCAGAATCCCGTGACGAACATTTCTTCAAACGTCTGTTTGAAGCAGGCTGGTAGATACTTGATGCGCGCGTGCCATGCATATACAACATTAATAGATGGTGTTGCACTCATGTCGTAGACGAGGTCCTGATTACCTTCATTAAATCCAAGAGCTCACAGATGGGGCTCCTTGACATTTTTGAAAGTCCTGAATGTGACCAACATGAGCTCAAAAATTTTCAAGCACATTTGGGCCATGACGTCAGGCACATTTTTAAACCTGACCCCCCAATGCCGAATCGTCGAGATCATGTATCCTATGGTAGGTTGGCCTTTGGGTGGTGCTAAGTAAACATAATTGAGCCATTTCTCACATCCTTTGTTTGTCAGCACCGTTTTTGTGTATTCCGGCCATGACCTTCTTCGAAACACAGGGCAGTAGCATGGGTTGTATTTGATGTACAAAGGCATGTTATTCCATGTTCTGACCATTTCTGGGTAGGTTTCCAGTAGACGAATCCTCCACATCGGTTGATGAATATTGCCCTGCTTGGCACTTGCTGGGATGTCGTCCGGTGCGAACTGTGTAGCCGAGGTTGGTTCTTTTGATGTGTGACTCTTGATTTCCGCATTGTAATCCGCCATTAGGACACAGAAAGGAACATACAAATCGTTGGATGTGCCGATCCACCTATGATGGAAGAGATTCCTAAAGTAATCTGATTTTATGACTACTTCTTCCAAGTGTGACATAGATGCTATCTGAACTGCCACTCTATCATCATGGGTTGTGGCCACTTTCTCTAACCTCTGCATCCATTCAGGAGCCTCTATCTCTATGGTGTCCATGCCCTCTTCTGTTTGCTTGCCCCCTGGTGCAGGCATGGGAACATACGGGTCTTCGAAAGTTTCCTCTATCTCGATTGGCACTAGATCTTCAGGCTCGGGCTCGATAAGGGGAGAGTGTTGACGTTCGTATTGCATGACTTTGCTGCGTAATTCTTCGAGTTCTGCCCTGAGTTTTGTGACCTCTTCGGATGTGTCGTCTGTGACTGTGGCTTTGCTTGGTGACTCCTGCTGAGTCACCAGTTGCTTAAGTAGATCATCCCTTTCTCGTTCTAACGCTGCATGGGCCTCCAAGAGGTCGGCATGGGTTTCTAACACAGTTTTCATATTTTCTGAGGGAATGGCCTTGAATTTTTCTGGGTCGATTTCCTGCGGGGAACCTTCCATGGCTGCTTCCAAGTTCTCTTCATTCTGTTTCTGCAGTCGTTTATTCTCTTTGAGAGCTGTAGACATGTGTTTTCGTAGGAGGGCTAGGTTGCGTCTAAGTTTGAGATTCTCCGTTATCTGGGAGTGTAGCAATTCATCCATATGTTGTCTTTCCTCTGCATCTTACTGGGGTGGGTTGACTACTAACTGTTCGTGTTGTTCCTGTAAGGTGGTATGCTGTTGTTGTAGTAGCCGCTTTTCCCTTTCGAGATCCATGAAGCGTAGTTGAAGTTCCTCATGACTTCGAAAGAGTCGCGTATGTTCGTTATCAAGATGCTGGTCGTGCTGTTGTAGTTGCGACATACACTGATATATATTATTAAATACATTATTAATAGGGATGGATGCGGGAAGGGGGTTGGATGCAGAAGGGAAGGGAAAGGGGAAGGGAAATGGAAGTGTGGATGTGGTGCTGGAAAATGGTGAAGTGGGAGGTGGGGGAATGGGAGATGGTGGATGCATGGGGGGAGGGAGAGGTGCGGAGGTGGGGGAGATGTCCATAAGATCAATGGTGGATGCAGTAGTGGGAGTGATTGTGAATAGTGGAATTGTGGGTGCGGTGATAGTGGTGAAAGTGTACAGTGGTGTGTGCAATTGTGAATACGAACTGCCCGAAAGTGTGATCGGGGGGTTGAGATTTTCTGTGGCCGCGGTTGGAACTACTGCTTCAGTGGCCGTGTAGACCAAGGAAGTGGAGATAGGGTGTGTGGGTTGTGTGACGGTCTGTGCTTCGGTATGGGTAGTGGACTCTGAGGCAGTGACGGTCGTGGTTACACTGGTTGTGGGAGGTGAATGTGTTGGAGTTGGAGGCAGGGCTGGCAACGGGCGTGACGGAGGTGCACTTGATACATGGGTTTCCTCAGTATCGTGGACAGTGTGTGCGGTGCCCGTGGTTGTGGATGTGCCTTGTGGTTCTGATACTAGTACATTCATCTGCTTTCCTGCTCGAGGGGGGCGTCTGCCATATCTTCGTTCCGTTCTTCGTGCTTGTGCAAGGGCGGTATGCACCGTTTTCAGGGATGCCTAATGCCTCAAATATCATGTCAAGGGTGGCACGATATTGCTCGTCGATGCCTTCCTCCTCAAGGATCTGATTCATAAGGGCCTTGCCTGCTACTAGGGACAGTCTATGTTGCTCTTGAACTCTATTCATGGTGTCATAGAGCTTTTTCAGTGCTTTCGTATAAGCGGGGGCACCTTCAAGTACCTGCAGGGCTTCCTGATCATATTCCTGCTCTTCTTCCTCGGATTGTCCATCATGTTCCTCCTCTTGTCCTTCTGCTTCTTCACCCAACACATCGACGATTTCTGGTTGTCTGGGATGGGGTTGGTCTGTAGCAGTTTGTTGTCCACTAGCTTGTTCTGCCTCGACTTCTGCGTTAACAGCCTCAATGATTCTGGCTACCTCCTCATCAGTTAAGTCTTCTAAAGTGAATCCGTGAGGAAAGTCTAGGTCGGTTGGTACGGGTGGGAACACCAGATTAGGTCCGTCAGTGCTGTGCCTTGGTAATCTGATAGTGAAGGGTTGCACCCGCCTTGGAAGTCGTGGAGTGGTCTCTGGAGTCAATGTTGCACTGCGGGGTTGTGCGCAGGGCATCTGAACGGCGCCTCTCATTTTCTTGGATGGTGGTCCTGCAGAGGATAATCGGCGTTGAAACTCTTGTACCCTGGTCCAAATGAGTGCCCTTTGCACTGGTACATCATATGCAAGACATCTGTATACAATCCTGGTCAGAGCACAGCATCCGTACAGTACAGACTTTTGTTTTTTATACCACCTTTGATCAGCCAAGTGGATTTGGTCGATAATCCAGTGGGGCATGTTGATTGTCAAATCAAAGGCATCAGCCAAGTATAAACTAAACCATATCTTTTTAGGTGGCATTGTGAACCTCTCCTGGGCGGGAAATGCAAAGTGCTGCATGACCATTCGCAAATGAATAGCGATTGTAGGCGTCATTGTCACCATGTCTTTTAACTTTGTCAGATTCCTGTTCTTCATATTGTCGGGGACCATAGTCTCTTTCTCCGTAGGAATATGCATACCTTTCATGTCTAGAGCTTCCCTTACCAAGTTGATAGTTAATCTGAAACGCTTGAGCTCATTGCCCCTTGTGAGAGATGGGAGGACAAAGGAGCTGTATCCCTTTTTGTCTTTGCTCGGAGTAAGGGTGCTAATCAAATAAGAGCATCTTAGAAAATCCGACTTTGGCAACTGGAATTTGAAGTACTCGTAGAGTCCTGCCTTCTTCCATATAGGTTTCAGTCCTTCATTATTCTACAGTCTCTCAAATTCCCTAGTGAAAAAGTGATACCTTCCCTAGCGCCCATTGAATTCTATCTCGGCCTCCCACATATAAGTGCCTTCACCTAGGGGTCCTGCCACATCACTGAACCAATCAGAGTTTTTACTGACTGGCATAGTGTGCCCTTCTGGAGGGTTCTGAACCGGTATGGCGTGTAATGCTCTCAATGCTACAGGGCGTTCCTTCAATTCCTCCTCAACGGGAAGACTTTCAATATCCACGACTTGGGGGCTGGTGCCTATCTGGGAGCTAGTTCCTACTGTATCTGCCATGTTACTTCTTGCCTCCTGATTCTGTGAGAATATAGACACATGTGTTAACATTGTAAAGGACAAGATAGAACCGTTTTTGTCCCCATTACAACATTAACATGAGGTTCGGGAGAGATTAGTGGTTAGCAAGTGCTCGGTGCTTGTGTGTGTAGTTACGGATTGGTTAGACCTAGGAGCTCAGTGGAATGATATGGTGTGAGAGTGAGGTAGTTAGTAGGTGGGCATGGATTTACAACTGGGGTCTGGGGGTTTATTACAAGTTTTAGGTTGCCAAATGCAATGGATAGGTTTTGATTTTGACTTTGTGGAGGCTCTGGGGAGTGTGATAGGGTATTTACTTGAAAAAATGGGGCTTTTTAGGAACCCATTTATAAGTGATTCTACTTGTGCTCATGGAAGAATACGTGTTAGTGCGTGATGTGTAAGACTGGGCCTCAGATGTTCGCGTGAGTGAAACATGTTGTACAGGGTTTGGCCTTGGTGTAGCTATTTGAGCCCGCAAGCAAGCCTTAGGCACCCAGATTTGTCGTGATTGTGGGCTGGCCTTCATCGACTTCTTGGGTACCCAAATAGACTTCACTTTCGCAGAAGAACTTATGAAAGGGTTCTTATTAGTATCGTGCTGTTGATTACTAATAAGAGGTTTTGATCATGGTGTTGGCCTGGTCGGAACAGGGTGTTCGCCTTTTCGCCTCCATACTTGTTTCATCGGCTGAAACAATCTGCTTTGCTCCTTTTTTTGGCCTCCAGTACAGGTAGTGTTCTGCTTCTTCTGTATTTGATCTGTCGTTGGCTGCTGCATCCTTCTGACCTTTGAAAAAGAAGGGAGTACCGTCTTATCCTTGACTCCGTTGTTGAGACAATCCTCTTTCTGCATCATACATTTTTGGACAAGAATAGCATTGTCAACTTCATGTGCACCCCTAGAAGGACCAGGAGTTTGTGTTTTACCTAGTTCCTTGAGTGCCTCCTTTTCCAATTCAACTGTAATTCGGCTATGATTTACCCATACCTGAAGAAGTCCGCTTCTTAGGTTTAGGTTGACTGCATGATCATAGATCCAATCCTGACCCAAGACAAGAGGCTCAGTGAGGTCCTCATCTTGACACACTAATACTTTGACTATCATCACTTCGTCTTGAATGGAGATGGGAAGATCCACCTCGCCCATGCAAGGTGTTTCCACACCTCCCAATCCTATGAGATATGCTTCTATAGGATTGACAGTTAATCTCAATTCTTGACAGTAAGACAATTTAACCGCACTAGTGGCTGCACCTGAGTCAATCAAGGCTCTTACAGTCCTTGCAACCTTTCTTTGTCCTATCTCTAAGGTTATAAAAGGACGTCGATCAATTATCCTTTGAGCGCTGATACCTGAAACTTCACACATAGCCACATGATATCCTTGATCTGCATAGGCATCCGTCCTAGGTTGCTCCCTATTCTGTCTTCTCAACTTCATTCTCCGGATGCGTTCCAATGCTTCTGCTTGGGCTTCTTCTCGAATTCGCTTTTCTTCTTCTTTGCGTTTCTTAGCAGTATTGAGTTGACTTAGCATTTCCTCTGTGAGAGGTTCCTGATACAACTTGACCCTGCATCCGCTAATGTAGCTCGGGAGAACGTCGCCTTCTAATGTGGCTAGTTTCACTGCTCCACTTGTTGAGATTCTGTTTATAATCATGGGTCCATAGCCTCTCTTCTCCAGTTTTCTCGCATGTTGCTTCAATGTGTAGACTAAAACTAAGTCGCCTGCCTTCAAACCTTTATCCTTAACGTGGGCATCAAAGTATGCCTTCTGTCGTTCTTAGCTGCATATATCCCTGCAGCCGCCCTCAGTCTTGTTTCTCCTAATCATTCAAGGTCGAAAAGTCTAGAGGAGAGTTCATGACCCGTCCATTCATGCTCTTGTGCTACTTTCAGTGTAGGTATTAGGAAGTCCAACGGTAGCACTGCATTTTGGCCAAATACCATCTGAAAGGGGGTGGCTTGGAGTACCGTTTTGTAGGCGACTCGGTATGCCCAAACAGCATGGTGTAGCTCTTTGTCCCAATCAGAGCGTTTATTGTTCACTAATTTCGTCAGTACATTGCATAAGATCTTATTGGTGCTCTCAGCCTGGCCATTAGCTTGAGGGTGATAGGGGGCAGACTTCTTATGTACTACCAAAAATTCTTGGAGCATATTTTCAATAACTTCATTCAAGAAGTGAGTGCCTCTATCGCTAACTAGCTCTATGGGTAGCCCGTATCTAGTGAATACATTCTCAAATAAGAACTTAGCAGTAGTCTGAGCATCGTTCTTTGTCGTAGCTTTTACCTCTACCCACTTGGTGAGATAATCCATGGCCACAATGATATATTCAGCATGTGAACCCTTGACTGGGGGATTAATAGGGCCTACAAAGTCTATTCCCCACTTAGAGAATGCACATCCACCCATCATAGGTTTCAGTGGCATCTCATCTTTGCGTATAGGATACTGAGTTCTCTGACAAACATCACACCGTTTCACATAGGTATGTGCATCCATGTGAAGTGTCGGCCACCAGAAACCTGCAAATAATATTGCCTTGATCACCCGATCTGGTCCAAAGTGTCCTCCTGCTACACCTTGGTGACCAGTTTCCAAAATCTTTAGATATTCACTCTCATGAACACAAAGTCTCAGGTAACCATCCTTACCACGCTTGTAGAGATTATCACCAATGAGTGAGTACTCTAGGGCTTCTTGTTCTAGACTTCTTTTCCTAACCAGAGTCATGTCTGGAGGGAATGTTTTCGTCCTCAGGAAGGATACTAGTGGTTCACTCCAATCTGGCACTATGGACACTTGATAAAGAGTGGCATGTTCCACAGGTGGTTTAGTGCAACAGATTGGGCATTCCTTGCACAACTTTTGGACATCAGCTTCCATAGTTGGCCAATGCACTCCGAGTCTCCTTAGTGTCTGTAGGGTTCGTTGTTTTGAGTAGTGTTGCTCTAATGCACCTACATGTGCTAATTGCAACCATTTAGCGTACTCATCCTCTTCCACACAACAAGCCAAGATCCCTTGATCTGTGTGCTTGTACATACTTCCTGCCATGATGTGATACTTTTGGGCTTTTACTACCTCTCTATCCTGTGTGTTTATTACTGGGTGGTTAGGTCCGTATGTCAACACTGGTACCAATGGCTTAGCCCACTGCGGCACCACTTCCAAATTAAACAAGTAAGCATCAGGAAGGTCATCTGACACTCCTTGTGGGGCTTCTCCCGATGTGAGCCTAGAAAGGTGATCTGCTCTCAAATGAGTCTTCCCTTTCCTTACCACAACCTCAAAATCATATTCCATTAGTAAGAGAAACCATCTTACTAATCTTCCTGTATTGCATGGCTTGTTTACGAGGTATAGCAATGCCTGATGATCAGTAAAAAATTTAAACTTATTTGCAAGCAAATAATGTCTAAACTTTTTAACCGCATACACCATGCCTAGTCCTTCTCTCTCCGTAGTGGTATAATTTCGTTCAGCTACATTCAATTGTCTACTAGCATAGGCAATTGGAAGATCCATATTACCTTCACCGGTAGGCTGCGCGAGTACACACCCAATAGCATAATTGGATGCATCAACATGAACATGGAAAGGCTTATTCCAATTTGGTGTGGTCAAGATCGGTGCTGAACATAATCGTCGTTTAAGCTCATTGAAGGAATTCTCACATTCATCAGCCCACTCAAAGTTAGTCAGAAGTCCATACATGGGCTTTGCAATGACAGCATACATGTGAATGAACTGGCGGTAGTAACCACAATGCCCCATGAAGGCCTGTACTTCCTTGACGTTCTTTGGCCTAGGTAACTCAGCTATGGCTCTTACTTTCTCTTCATCGGTGGATATGCCATTCTTTGACACTATGTGTCCTAAAATCTTACCTTGCCTGACCATGAAAACGCACTTTTCTGGGTTTAGGTAGACTTGATATTCTCTACATTTGTCAAAGATTTGTCGCAGTTCAGGAATATGGGTTTGTCTGATGTTGGAATGAGCACAAAGATCATCAACATAGACTTCTAAGTTCTTCCTCAGGAACTCCTTAAATACATGGCACATCAGCCTCTGGAAGGTTGCTGGTGCATTGGTAAGCCCAAATGGCATTACCCGAAAGGCGAATATGCCCCATTCTGTGGCAAAAGCTATCTTATGCTGATCCTCTGGAGCTATGGCTACTTGATTGTAGCCCGAAAATCCATCAAGGAAGCTGTACACTTCCTTGCCTGCTACTCTTTCTAAGAGATGTTCTGTGATGGGAAGCGGATAATTATCTCGAATTGTGGCTGCATTAACCTTCTTTAAGTTAATGCACACACGCAGCTTTCCATTTTTCTTGGGCACCACTACGATGGGGGATACCCACTCAGTGTGCTCAATTTCATAGATGAATCCAACTTCGACCAGTCTATCTATCTCCTCTTTGATCTTAGCAGCATAATTATCATTATATGTGTATGGCTTTTGCTTAGAAGGTTTGGCATCCGAGGTCATGGGGATAGTGTGTGAGCATATGTCTGGATCAACACCCTTCAAATCCTTGTAACTCCAAGCGAACACGTCTCTGTATTCTCTTAGCAAGGCTATTAGCTCTTGTTCTTCCTCTTCTGTCAGGTCATGGCCTATGTACGTGCATCTCTCTTCTCCTTCTTCCATGGCTACCACAATTTTCTTTGTGGTTTCTTTGTTATCATAGGCCTCTCCTGATTGCGCCTCTCGTTTAGGCATTCTGATCATGACTCTCCTGTCATCTATCTCATACTTCTTAAAATTTTCCGGGACCTCAAACAAAGATTCTTCCTCTTCTTGTGTGACTTCTTTCTTCTTCCTTTTCTTTCCTTCTTCCTTAGGAGTTACATGTGTGGCTAGCCTTACGTCTTTTGTAAGCTCTCCGTGCCTCTGGGGTTGAAATTCTACTTCATAGAAGTATTCTTCATCTGATGCAAAAGGTGGGTCCATAATGATTGACTCTAGATCGGAGTCACTTGCATCCTCAAATGCATCAGGGCTAGGTTCGCACTCTTCTAACACTGCCTCTCCCATGATTGGCTCTATGGAGAAGACTGAAATGTCATAGCCATCCTCATCACAGTGAGGTGTCCATTGTTCTTCATTGATGGCTACATCCATTGTTGCTAGGATTTCTGCCCAGCCGTGGGGTTGAAATTCTTCGTCAGGAAAGACTACAGGTGCATAGGCTGGGTCTTGAATTGATCTATGTGTTTCTTTTGCACCTACCTCTCTGGATTTTTCTCTCTTCTCTTCTTCTACTGCTACTTTTCACATCCATAAGTCGGTGTCCTCATGCATCCATGAGGATCCTGACCCTATGGAATGCACCGATTCTGTATCATCTTTGGCTCTATGGATGGGATTCCATTGGATGGGAGGGACATCTCTATGAGAGTAATCTTTGAGATTCACTTTGGTCGTAGCACCTAAGTGTTGTAGGTACAAGGAGTTGGTTCCCCAGTCCTGTACCACTTGCAACTGTCGCATAAATGGTCTTCATAAAATCATTTCATAGGCATGATTCTTGCTAAAATCACATATAGCAAATGTGTGTTCGAACTCGACACCACATGTGGTGAGAGTTATTCCTTCTAACAGCCCTGAGGGTCGCTCTATGTGACCATCGGCCATTTGCAATTTCATCCTCATGGGCCTGAGTGCTGGCTTGCCCCAACGCTTCCATAGGGAAGTGGTAGCATTTGCAACACCTGCGCCTGAGTCCAAAATGGCCTTGGTTGTGTAGCCCTGATGAGTGATGGGAAGATATGTGTTTCCCTCTTCGCCCTCACTCATGTCTCCTATCTTGTCCAATGGTATCTCTGGCACTGTCCTATGTGATCCTACCTGGGAATGAGGTTTCACTATCGCTGGTACTTGTTTGGCGACATGTTTCCATAATTCAGGTCTAACCTTGAGTAGCTCTTCTAACTTGAGATTGCACTGCACTTTAGTGTTTTTCACTACCTCTATGTTCCTAGGTAAGACTGAGTCCTCATTTCGTACCATGACCGTGGGTGCTCGCATACAAGTAGACTTAGCTTCCCATGGGCCTGTGAAGTGGGGTAATTCTTGTAGAGAGTTAGACTCAAAGTCTAGTCTTTCCTGAGAGTGGGTGCTCTCCTGCTCCTCATAAATGGATGGGATGTCTTGTGGGAATTGGTCGCGTGCATCATCCACAAGTTCAATAGGAGGAGGGACTTCACTCTCTTTAGCCCATTTGTCTTCTTGAATCTCGCGTAGGAATTCTGGTGTGAACCGATTCATAGAAGATGATGTGTCTGGCTCCGTAGAGTTAGGCACATAGGCTTCAGGCACATAGGCTTCCTGAGCAGGAATGCTTACTCTTTCACTTGCCTTGTCCTTGTGTTGAGAGGCGGGTTCCTTTTTTGATTGTGCAATCAGCTTCTCTATTCTTTCTAACAGTCCATCAAAGTGCAACTGTGTCTTCGCTGAACTAGAGATGTTAAATAGGCGACTGGCTTCAAACATGGTCTGAGCCAATTCCACCATCTTAGCATAAATTTTGGTTCGTTCTAGCTCTAGTTCTGCTCTTGGGTAACACTTTTCATGATCAGTTACGTTTGGCCCTTCTTGGATTCTGGCCTGATATGCTTTAAGCATCATATTAAGGTCTTCGGGAGTGGGATTTGCTAGGACTGATCCTACTCTAGGGGGTGGTGGGTTTAGGTGAGGCGGGTTGGAAGGTGGCGGTTCGGATGGAGTTGGGAATGGTGGAGGTGATGGAGGTGGGGCAGTGTGAGAGGGAGTTTGAGTTGTGAGTTCAGTTATCCTGGCCTTTGTTTCTCTCAGGCTTTCCTCGAGTTCACTCATCTTTTTTGCCCATTGTCTTTTCATTCTTTCACGACTATCTCTCCAAGCTCTAGTCCTCTTCTTTGTCATGCTCTCCGTTTCACTAACATCTGGGCTCTTTTCCTGGCCTACGCTTTGGTCCTGTTGCAAGGCTTGGGCTCTAGTGATTACTTGTACTGGTGCAGTGGAAGTCACACTCCCTGTGGAGTCTACAACTAACCCAATAACGTTGATAGCAGTGATTTTTGGCATATTATTGGGGTTCTTTGGGCAATCTCGTAAGAGATGCTCCTTTCCACACTCCTGGCAATAGCCCTGGATCGTCACTGATTGGGTTTGGGTAGGTGCAGGCATGGGGCAATCACGAATGAGGTGGTCCCCCTGACATCTGTAGCATGGTCCTCTAGGGAATGGGGGTCTTACTTGTCTAGGTTGAGGTCTAGGGTAGGGGTTTGCATACATGACGTTTGTGTAATCTGACTCCCAACTAGGTTCATTTGGCTCGTCACTATAATAGGGCTCCCCATGTTCAGGAGACTGCATGTAGTAGGCCTGGGGGCTATCAACTTGTGTAGAATCAAAACTATGGTCACTCGGGTCACTTTCAGAAAGCAATTGGGTTACCGGGACTATAGCTCTATTCAAATTTTCTTCTGCCGCTGCATACTTTACCGGAATTACATTAGCTGGGGCAGGGGTTTGTTGTACTAACACGGGCTGAGGCCTTTGTTGGGCTTGATATTGTGGTTGATAATTTTGTTGAGCCTAGTATATTGTTGTGGTGGGTATTGACTCTGGTATCTGCCTTGTTGAGGGTATGGCTGAGGGTAGGGTTGCCTAACCGCTTGCTTATTGTATGGGCAGTCTTGCGCGGTGTGATTGGTGTACCTTCGTTCTATGGTGCAGTACTGGCTACTAGGATTAACTTGGGGTTGAGCCATAATGGGACAGACATTCGCCATATGGTCGCCTCCACAAGTATAACATCTTTTCACAGGGGCAAACCTTGGGATTTGTTTGCTAGAGACACCTAGTTTCTGAGCTACTTTCTCTAATTCCTCAATTGATGTGGATTGCGAGGAAGAGAGGCTAGAGGCACTATCTGAGTCCTTGTAGATTTTGGAAAGCTCTAGTTCCTCCCCTAGGTTATCCTCGATGTCAATGCACATGCGTACACACTCTTCTATAGTCCTAGGGTCCTTCAGATACACATATGACCTCAATTTGGTACTTAGCAATCCATCCAAGAATAAAGCCACTTGCTTAGCTGGTGTGGGTAGCTCAGGGACAGGGCATCTCTCCAAGTATTGCCTAAATCTTCTTCCAGCAAGTCTCACGGTCTCTTGAGGGGTTTGCTTGAAGCTGTGAATCAGCGAGGAAGTGTTATGTCTTATGCCACTTTTAGAGAATTCGATAATGAATGCCTCTAGAAGTTGGTCTATGCTCCTGAACTGCCTCTCGTTTAGTGGCTGAAACCATGTCAGGGCAGTGTTCCTAAGGGTTAGACCAAAGGCATTGTACTGCGTGAATAGATCCTCCACTTGTTCAGCTCTCAAGACTTGCCTAAACTCAGCCACATGATCGTATGGATCTCCAGTGCCATCGAAGTAGTTCTTCATGGACTTAACTAGCTGAGTCGGTCTCAAAGTCCTTGTGTGCTCTCTAGGTCGTGGTAGAGGGAACTCATCCGCATTTCTTTGATTCCTGTGAGCTCTAAGTATCTCAGGTTCTACTCTGTTTGTTTCCATTCTCGTTCTTTCTCTGCCCCCCGGGTTGGCAAAGCTTACTTCTGGCCTATCTCTACTTCTGTCTCTTTGAATTCCATGAGCTTGGGATGTTCCAGCTCTAGGGTGACCATAGGACACATTCGATCTTGGTTGGGGGAAGACGAATTCACCCTTCCAAGTGTAAGCATGTCTATCATGTTCTGTAACCACAAAGATCCTCTCTGAAGCGTGATCTAAGTAGGTCACGCTGCCTGGGCTATCAGGGTCCTTAAACTCATAGATCATGATTGTTCCTATATCAGTTGGCTGATCAGATTTATACCTCCAAAAGGCTTCGTCAGTTTCTCCGTTCAGAAGCAGATCTATGCTCTTATTATCTTGGGGAATCCACTCTGGTGTGATAATCCTAGTGAGAACAGATTTGCCTCGGGGGGTCCTCGGTTCTTCACCCCTGTTTCCTTGCTCTAGGTCACCTAAGTCCGTTCCTGGGATCTCATTCCCAAATTCATCTGTCCTATCGGGATGACTGGTGACTACATATATTGTCCCTTCCTTGTCTAAGTACGCTCCGTTTTCGAACTTGACAGCTGGGCGCTCTAGTCCAATAGATTGGTTAGGATTCTTAATCTGTACTACCGATCTTCCTAGGCCGTCCTCATAGATGCTAGCACCTAATCGGTTGGTCCTAAGGTATTCCAACTGCGTTTTGTAAGGGCCTTCTACCCTGTGCAAGTATGGCACTCCTGAACTTCCCGTAGGTCTGTCCATGCCTTGAGACATCTCTGATTCACTAGTCTCAGAGCTAGGGTAGTATGAGTGATGGCTCAACTGCTGGGCCCACGACCTAGCAGTGTGGTTGACACTAGCCTCTGAAGACCTAAGGCTTTGTCTATCCCTTACTAGATGTCGTCCTGATCTAAGGCTCATAAGCCTATTTAAGTAGGCCAATTTGTGCCCAAAGTACAACCTCGTTGCCAATCAATTGGTATCAGTCACTTGATTCTTTTTTAGTGTGTTATCGTGTTTATGATCTTGTCTGATATCGCGTCGTCAGGAATACTTGAGTATTTTTCGTACTTTAAGTTGATCGTTCCTCGTTAGATTCTTTCCTTTAAGGTTATCGCATCACGAAGAGATTATGTTTAATCTTGAACTTGAGTGCATAGGTAGTCTTCAACTTGATTGATGCCTATCGCCGTCCTGGCCTACTCCTATCACTAGTCGTTCTTAGCCTAAGCTAGGAATTGACAAAGGGAGTTGAGAATATTCCGACCTTTCTTGTTGATCCCTTGCTTTATGATGCTCAAGAACCCGAGTCTCAAGCTTGCAAAGAAACCCTTGCTTTGTATGCTCTCAATTGCTCTCAATGGACCTGTAAAAGTCCCAAAATTAGCTCAAGAATTAAATTCAAATGACAGACAGGTCACTTTCATGCATGTAATTCACAGGCCAAATCCCCTTTGCCTTTATGGAAAACAATCCCAAGGACCCTTCAGCTTTCCTACCCCGGGGGATGGTCAACTTCAAAATACCCTATCTAGATATCCTGATATTATCCCCACTAGCTTCCCAACAAAACAAGAATCACAGCAAACGGATTTCGTACAGGAAGTTCATAGGTAGCATGGACATAGCTACAACCAAAAAGATTACTTGCTGGATCGCGTAAGGATATGCACCCAGCGCTGGCAAACTTGGAGGGTGGCGGTCATGGAGCACCTCGAGCTTTGTCACCTACAGCTTTTTCCTCGATGGAAATGTTGCCAGTTAGCATGAATCACCAGGCAAAGGTGTTTCCCTACTTTCGTTTTTTATATAAAAAAAAAAATGATGAAAATTTTCTATCATCGGGGATTTAACTGTGAGGGGCTTGCGATCCCAGGAATATCATGAGAACTCCGTGTTATGCCCCTATTCTGAGTAAGATATGGTCTGAGCAATCGAGGTGTATATGCATGACCTCACTATTGTGTAACTTCCTCAGTCTATGTCATTTAGTAAGCCAACATCTTGGTGTTGGACCTCATGTAATTTTGATATTGTCCCATCTGTCCTATATCGCGCGAAGAGCATGTATACATCATGGAAAGGTTGTATGTATTAAGTGCCAAGATAGAATATGACCGCAGTGAGTGTCTCTCTCCTGAGAAGGCTACTGATATGATTAATGAAGCCAAATGTGGTGTCAGAAAGGTTGACAGAATACAGACAGTTTTTAGAAGGTGCCGCATATATTCCCTACAATGCTAAACATACACATTCGAGGATGTAAATCTCTACATGTGTTACACTAGAACTTTCGTGCCTCACAGTAATCGTATGTGCATTCCTGCAATGATCCTCTTTGGCCGTACATCGTTTTTTTATGGACCCATAGTTGGCCTTCCCTCGTGCGCTGCATGACATCAAATGAACACTAAAGGACACCATCAGTTGGGAGAAAGCCTCAATGCAGATCTGGAGAGGCTTGTTCTAGTAGTAAGACATAGAATACATGGTCATAGCAGACATGTGACAGACATAAAGACAACCTTTCGAGTGAGCAATTGCTTGGCAATCAAAAAAGGGATTCATATCTGAGTATTAGTAAGGTTGTTGTGTATGCGAGATACAAGCCGAGGGTGATGTGAAGGCCGAGTAAACTAATGTCTATTGGAGGTTTTCATCCAATAAATCATGTATATATTTTTTTTTCTCGATGTTTTATAGCCTGCCCAAAACGTGAGGCATTCATGTAAGTAAAAGGAAGTCTTCACGCAAGTCTTTTAGGAGGGTCTTTGTCAACATGAGGAAGGAGAGGTAAGTTTGTCATACCTATGCACTCATAGATTTGAGGAATCTTCCATGGCCTTCACACGCATTGAACAAACTTCTCTTTTCATGGTGTTTTTGGGCAGTTTTGTTCAATAGTAGTTGGCTTCAAGGCTTGGCCAGTAGGTCATTTGGATTGAGCAATATTTGTTTTATTATCATAGACCTCTACAAGTACACTATAGTTAGTGGTAGGAATCAACGAAAACGGAAATAACCCGTCCATTCAAATAGAAGTTCTTCATCCTCGCCTATTCATGGGGACATGAGAAAAGGTCAATTATTACAATCTTGCATAGGGAAGCCGGAACGAGGAAAGAAAGAAGGGGAGTGGCAAAAAGAGGTGGGAAGTAGAGTGATAGATAGAGGGAAAGAGAAAGAAAAGCATTATCCCTTGGACTAAGAGGCCTAAACATTTTGGTGCGTTTGCCGGGAACATATGAGCTAGTGCATAGGCATATGAAGAATCCATTTTGAGATAATTGTGGGCTCTAGGTAATCCAAGTAGACCGATTCCGAGGGATTTGAACAAAATAAATTCTCGTATAATCACTTTTTCCTTGGGCTTAGGAGCCTAACATTTTGGTGCGTTTGCCGGGAATTTATGGCTAGTGCATAGACATAGGAAGGATCCATTGCGAGATAATTGTGGGCTCTAGGTAATCCAAGTGGATAAATTGCGAGGGGTTAAGCAAAATAAAGGCTTCCACAATCATCTTTCCTTGGGTGTAAGAGCTAAACATTTTGGTGCGTTTGCCGGGAATAGCTTGGTACGTCTCTATAAGAGAGTGCCATAGGTACACCTAGCGCCACAGGTTGGCCGAGCTTGCGGACCCCAAGATCTAGTACATGAGCGAGGGGAGCTCATCGTCAGGAGCAACACAAACGCAAAGCGAGGAACGCGCTCAGAGAAGAGCCCTTGAAAGAGAAAGGAGAAGGTGGGAACCGCCAGGTGAGTGGACCTCGATTGGCTCGAAGAAATCAGTCAAAAATGTGTACTCCCGTAGGAGAGTCGCGAATCAAGTGCGAAAGTTTGAAGGAGGGATCCTAAAGCCACGTGCATTAAATTTCTGGGATCGAAGTGATATCGACATCACACCTCTGTTCGAAATGGCTCAGCGGATTTCAGTTCACTTGGGGGACTTCACCAAGTTCTCAGGTACTTGGGACGAAGATCCGGATAGTTTTATCCAGTTGTTTGAGGTTACTTGTGAGGCCAATGACGTAGTTGACCAGGATCAAAGGTTGAGAATTTTTTCGGCTATTCTCCGTGATGAGGCAGCCAATTGGTATGGGAATCTGACACCACAAGAGCGTGGAACTTATCAAATGCTCAAGGAAGCCTTCTTGGCAAAGTTTCGACGACAAGGCTTCCAAGATAGATTGGCCCAACAAATGGATTACTTGCGACAAGGAGTCAATGAGAGCATCGATAACTACATTCAAAGAATGGAAACGTTGGTAAGAAAGATGGGCGTGAATGCCCCGAACGATGAGACATTGAAACGAAGGTTCATTTCGGGATTGCGAGATCCTACGGCACAGCAGCATATCAGCCTGACAAGACCTGCAACTTTGATGGATGCTAAGGAACAAGCGAGGCTTTGGGAGGAAGTACAATTATGCCAACAAAGGAAGATGGAGCTCTTATACGAGCCTATGGGAGGCCCAGGAAACATACCGATGAAGGATCCTGGCTAAGGAAGTCCCGCATTGACGACCCCAGCTTTTGTAGCTGCCACTAGCACGCCAGGCGAGGCAAAGCCTGCGCTAACTGAAGAGCGAATATTGGAATTGGTCACGCAAGCTATAAAAGCTGCCACGATAACTCAGGAGACATACACAGTAAAACCAGAGGTCACAACAAACCCGAATCAAGTGTTTCGATCGAATACATGGTGTGGAAAGTGCCATGGTTACGGCCATTTGGCTTCAGAATGCCCTACAGTCTCGAGAGTATTCACAGATAGGTCGCCACCTAGGATGCGTTGTACTTTTTGTGGAAGAACAAATCACACGGAGGACCGATGTTACAACAAGAGAGCCTATGAAGAAAGGACCATGAAATCAGGAGATACAAGAGAAAGACCTGCTCAAAGTGTACCACCTACATCTCGTTGGGAAAACAGACAGACTTATGGATATGGTGCTCAGGGTCAAGGAGGAGACTATCCAAGAGGAGCCGCACGTGATCAAAGAAGAGATGGTCCAATCCAGTGCTGGAGATGTCATGGCTTTGGCCATACTCAATCTAGATGTCCAAACGAAAAGAAGCCAATTGATTATACCCCGCTATGTAGGTACTGTAGTGGAGAGGGCCACTTTGATGAAGATTGTCCAAAACGAAGAGCTGCCGCCGGCAAGGAAAAAGGACCAGTAGGGTCTTCAAATTATGTTGATACTCAGATGCATTCCACAACAAGAGCTCAAGAGCACGTCCCTACGATCGGAGTAGTGTTCAAGACACCGAACCCTCAAGAAGGCTCTGGCTCGTCAATGCACTTTGTGGATGCTTACGAGGCCAAGAAACCACACAAAGATCCAACTGTGGCAGTAGTCACAAGGACTCAAGAATATTTGAAGAAGAATCCAGGAGGCGAAGGTGAAGAAGGGAGTCAAGAGAAGATAGCTGAACGTGAAGAGGTGGAAAACCAAGTTGGGGAATTTGTTGAGCAGCAAGAGTTTGAGGATGGGGAAGAAATTGAGATTCTTCCACCAGTGACTAAGGAGTTTGTGCCAGGCATAGCACCATTCCCTGAAAGATTGAAAGCTCCTAAGATTAGAAAGGAAAGACAAAGTTCGGAGGAAGTAGATATCGTAAAGTTGCTTGCGGACACGGAAGTCACACTGGATATTGGCACATTGCTGAAATGTTCACCTGTTTATAGGAAACAATTCTATAACGAATATATTAAGAAGCCGAGGAAAGCTCGAGATAAAAATAGACAAGATAAGGATGTCCAAGGAATCATTCAAAGTATTACGACGCAAATTGATTCGAATGCTCCAACTGTGACAGTCGAGATTAAAGGATATGCAGTCCCTGGTGCTCAGTTAGATAGTGGAGCCGCAGTCAATCTGATGAATGAGTTCATGATGAAAGCTTTGGGCCTCAACCACATGGAAGAAACGCCGATGTCCTTGAGAATGGCGGATCAAACACAAGTGAAGCCTCCGGGTCTTTTGAAAAATGTAAGTACAGTTGTGGGCGGTCTAGAGTTTAAAGTCGATTATCTGATAGTAAGACCAAGGACCTCAGAGGCTACCTTCTCGATCCTACTTGGACGGCCATGGTTGGTGCAAGCCGAATGTGTGCATGACTGGCGCACAGGTTTTATTTCAATAGGGCCAAAGTCTGATCGGATTCAGTTGCAAGTATCCCCACCCTCGAGCGACAAGAAGAAGACAATAATAGTCGATGAGATGGAAAAGAAAGAGAAGGAGAAAGCAAGGCACGAGATTGCATGAGCTAGGTTTTCTTTGAACACAGACAACTACAAGAATCTGCTTCAAGACGGGTTCAACTTGCAGCTCTTTAAGAATCAAGACACAAAGATGGGAGAGTATAAAAATCCATTGCTCTATCACGACGATTCCGATCAGGAGTTGCTAGGATGGTTGACGCATACAAGTGAATTTGAGTGCTACATGTTGAGTATAGACGCAAGTAAAAACAAAGTTACTCAATCCCTGGAGAAGGGAACTTCAAGAGAAGAGTTGAAACTAGAGTTAGCTCCGACAATGGAGGTGCAACAGTTGCGAGAAAGAGTTAGAATGCTAGAAGCAGAGATTCTAAAGAGAAGTCGAGAATCGGAAAAGGAAGCGAAGAGTAAGACTAAAGTGTCGGAAGCCATTGCAAAAGCTGCATTAAAGAAATTAGGTTCAATTGAAACAGAACAAAACAATGATTTACTGGCCAACCATGCCCGCGTGATCGGAGAGCACATTCCAATCACAGTGTCATCAAGGAATAAGGAATCTTCGCGAGAAGCTCAGTTGAAAAAATGGGAAGTTTTTCCAGAAAAGTTCCTGAGTGTGGGGTCAGAGCTACCAGAGGGAGTACGAGATTGCATTAAAACAACACTCAAAAATTTCAGCGAGGCCTTTGCATGGTCATATAGTGATCTGAGAGGAATTGATCCCCGAATCTGCCAACATTATATAGACTTGGAAGAAGGCACACGACCAATATGTCAACGACTCAGGCGAACGAATCCAGTCTACTCGGAATTGATCAAGCTGGAATTGAGCAAATTATTGGAGGCACGATTCATATATCCCATCGCATCCAGCGAATGGGTATCACCAATTGTAGTGGTTCCAAAGAAAAATAAGAAAATCCGTATTTGCATAGATTATCGAAAGTTGAACGAGCACACGAAGAAGGATCATTTCCCTTTGCTGTTCACTGATCAAATCTTGGACAGAGTGGCTGGCCATAAATTGTACTCATTTTTGGATGGTTTCAGTGGGTACAACCAGATCCAAATCCATGAAGAGGATCAATCAAAAACTACATTCACGACAGAATGGGGTACGTACGCATATCGTGTGATGCCATTTGGATTATGCAATGCACCGGCCACATTCCGGAGAGCGATGATAGCTGCATATCAAGACTATTTGCAGGATTGGATGGAGATATTTCTCGATGAATTTGCGATCAGAGGTGACGATGAAAACATGATGGAGAGGATCGAAGCGATTTTAAGAAGAAGCATTGAAAAGGGCATCGCATTGAATCCTGAAAAGTGCACATTTGGAGTGCGAAGAGGATTGCTCTTGGGACATGTTATTTCCGAAAAAGGGATTGCGGTTGACGAGGATAAGGTGGAAAAGATTGGACAACTTCCACCTCCTCAAAATTTGCGGCAACTCAGAGGATTCTTGGGCCATGCGAATTATTATCGACGATTTATATTAAATTTTGCATCCATAGCGGCACCACTGACAAATCTTTTGAGGAAGGACCAACAATACCAATGGACTGGAGAGTGTCAAGTTGCATTCGACTCGATCAAAGAAAGATTGATAAATGCACCGATTTTGGTAGCACCCGATTGGACGAAAGAATTCCATGTGCATACCGACGCTTCTCATACTGCGGTTGGAGCAGTACTATGCCAAGCTGATGAAAAGAAGTTGGACCACCCTATTTATTACGCGAGTCGCAATTTGAATAGCACTGAGAGGAACTATACGACTACGGAGAAGGAATGCCTCTCGATGATCTTTGCGGTGAACAAGTATCGACATTACCTGATGGGAAAGCATTTCACTTTTTATGTGGATCATGAAGCCCTTAAGTATATCATTAATAAACCAGAGTTATCAGGGCGGTTGATGAGGTGGATGCTACTCCTCCAAGAATTTCAGTTCACAGTGGTGACCAGACCAGGCAAAGCACATATATTGGCTGACCATTTATCTCGAATTGTTAATGCGGAGCCAATCTCTGGTGTGCCCGACGATGCTCCTGATGGACATCTATTCCAGGTTGAAGCTAAAGTACCTTGGTATGCCGACTTGGTGAACTTCTTATGCACTACTAAATACCTGCCAGGAGCAAGCAAGAGAGAAAAGCAAAAACTGTTAGCATTGGCAAAGCACCATAGCATCATTGGGGGGCAACTCTATCGATATTTTGTTCATGAGAACATTTATCGGAGGTGTCTCGAGGAAGAAGAAGCAAGCCTAGTGTTGAGGGCTTTGTATGAAGAACCTTGCGGTGGGCATTTTGCTGGTGAACTGACGGCAAGAAAGATTTTATTAGCTGGGTATTGGTGGCCAACATTGTTCAAAGACTCGCACACATACTGTAAGAAATATGACAAATGCCAACGAATGGGCAAACCCACATTAGCACATGCTGCTCCTCTTACGCCGGTGTTGGCTCTTAAGCCGTTTGAGAAATGGGGAATTGATTTTGTGGGGCCTATTGATCCTCCCTCACGACGAAGATCCAATAGGTATATCTTGGTCTGTACTGACTATGTTACCAAGTGGGTGGAAGCCAAAGCTCTGAAGACTGACCGCGCTATTGATGTTGCTAAATTTTTGTATGAACAAATTATCACTCGATTCGGATGCCTGTTGGAAATAGTGAGTGATAGAGGAACACATTTTGTCAACGAACTGATCGAAGAATTAATGGAATTATATAAGATCAAACATAGAAAAAGCACTCCATATTATCCAAGGGCAAATGGACAAGTGGAGGTCACCAACAAAATCCTTGAACAGATTCTGACAAAGACAGTAGCTGTGCATAGGCGAGACTGGGATGAGAGACTTTTGGAAGCTTTGTGGGCATATCGAACATCTTACCGAGTGACCACTAAGAGCACTCCGTTCTCTCTAGTATATGGCGAGGAAGCCATCTTCCCCATCGAAAAAGAAGTTCCGACATTAAGAGTGGCCATCGAAGCCAGGTTGGGCGAGGAAGAGTCATTAAAGGAGAGGTACATACAACTGGTCAAGCTAGAAGAAAAGAGACTCATCGCACAACAAAGTTTGGAAGCTATTCAGAAGAGACGTAAGGAGAGGCATGACAAGAATCTCAAAACCTATGTGATTCAAGAAGGGGATTTGGTACTAGTCTATGATAGTAAATACTATAAATTCCCAGGGAAGTTACAGACAAGATGGGCAGGACCGTTTAAGGTGGTGGAACTCAACTCTAATGGTTCCATACAAATTCAAGATTTAGGAGAAGAATATGCTCCCGTGAAGGTTAACGCACTTCGAGTTAAGCCATATTTCAAGTGATATTAGAACGGGAGAAGCTAGACGATATCCAAGCAGAAGGACGAAATAGATTCCTTGTACATACATGTATAGTTATATATATATATATATGCGCATATGTAAGCTATGATTTGTGTGTCATCAATATTCTTCCTTGCTAGCTCAAGAAACTTTGGACTTCTAATTATTTTTCTTATGTTGCGCAGAGACTGTTAGGAGCTAAGTAACAAAATGGCAGATCAGATAACGCAACTCTACTTGTACGAGTTAAGGATATATTTCTCGGACCAAACATTCGCCCGCATGGACATAGATGTCGACGACTTTGGGACGGAATACGATGTTGAGGAAGCGCATTGGCTGGTATGCTTTATAAACCAGGATTTGGGTGTTGCATTTTACATTGAGTGTTTTGAGGAATACCTAGCTCGACATGTAGGATGGGCGGGAGATCGATATTACTATTTTGATCCTTCGAGGGAAATGCCTAACGAGGAAAACGATATCACATGGGCTTGGGCAGATGTGCTAACGCTAGGAAGTGATGACGGAGCTCCTGAAGTTGAGCCTGACTCGCCTTAGGGAAGTTGTCGGGATGCGAGTACGAGGTGAGACTACATGAGACATCCCAGAGACTCACATTCTAGGACACCTAGGGATAGGTATACGAGGGACTAAGGCATAGCTGGCTGTAGTTACCTAGTGAAAAGTCAACTCGATGAATACATATGTAGTGTCTGTAATTGAGAGAATGGAGTGAAGAGGTGGTTGATCTGTCAAAGGCTAGAGTGTATATGTTTGCATGTATGTGTGGGAACAGTGGGAAAAGTCCCTTTCTTCCTCTCCCTAATTCTCAAGACTTGGGTGAACTAATTAACTATGAAAAGAAAGGAAAAAGTAAAAAAAAGAAAAAATATTGTGTGGTTGTGATCGTACCAATGCGCTATGGTGGGCTAGTAGGTGGGTGGATTTATCCTCGCCGGGTGGTTAGGACCACGTGCCGCAGCTAGTTTCGCCATAGGCTTGGGAGGTATATGTTTGTGTCTTAGCTACGCGCCATAACGGGTTGGTAGGTAGGTGGAGCCATCGTGGCTGGGTAGTCACGACCACGAGCCGTATCCAGCTTCGTTATGGGCTAGCTGATATATGTTATGTGTTATCATTGTGTGTTTGTGTGTTGTGCGCTGCATTGCAGTGGTAGATGGGTGGAATCAACTTGATCGGGTGGTCAAGTCCACGAATCGCATCCAGTGTCAATGTAGGCCAACGTGTGAAGTAAATAAAATTTTCATATGAAGTTATTCCCCACTCCTGAGGGGGAGAGAGAGAGAGGAGAGGGCGATGATCGCCTGGAAGGGAACGTTATTTTCTTGTGTGATTGGTATGTGATGGCTTGCGACAGATCAGCTCGCTTTGAATCAACATTCTTGAAGGCACGGATACTCTATATGTACTTATGGATGAGGCTTTAGCGAGGTAATGCAACGGTCTTGCTTTATAACTTGTGTGCTCTATCTGAGGGTTTTTCTAGTGTGTGGGACACTCCAGGGTTTTTATGTAGGTCTTGACTTGTACTCGAGTCTCGATGGTTTCTGTAGGACGACGATGGGGATTCTTTGGGAACGTCTAGTCATGGAATGATTGTACATAGCGAATAGTAGGTGCAATAATGGGGTATGCATTTTGGGTATTTTTGCATCTCCTATTGGATTCATTTCAGTTGTTGTTGTTATTTTGGTATTTCCGTTTCTGTTTTTCGCAATGACAGTGCATGTGTAATTCATGGATAGTGTGCATGTATTATTTTTGTTGAGACTATGTTCATAATGGAATGCATGAGCAATTTGATGTATGTGGAATTGGAGTTGCATATATGTGCATGTTCTTGGATCATTTGGAAGTGACTGATTTGTATGTATTCATGAGTGATTTTTTGAGCACTAATAGCTTCGATGAGTGCAGGTTCAGTGGAAGTGACGGCTCGATGAAAAGGTATGCAACCCAGTTATAAATTGACATGTTCATGGTTGTTTGGATTTTATTGCAGCATGTAGTGGCTTGTCGAGGACGACTTCGCAAATAAGAAGAGGGGAGTATGTTAGCTCAATAAAGGGTTGGTTTTTATGCACTAATGTGGATCTATTTGGCAGGAAAATACTTTTGATTTCAGTTTGCAGGAGCTTTCGGCATTGCAATGTCGCATTACAATTGGATGCTTTGAAGCAGAACATGAGGCCTGGGAACCCCTTAGTGACACAAGAGGAGCTTTTGGCGATAGCCAATTCTGATTTACATTACCGTACCATGTTGCATGTGAAGCACCTCTAGTATCACCCCTTGGAGGCTGGGCAGGGACGAGTATGTCTTGTGGAATAGTCTTCCGTTATTGAATGCAAGTTCATCCATGAAGGATTCTGGCAGTCAAAGTGAATATACATCATGTAAGCAACATGTAAATGAACACCGGTTACCTGATCCGAGTTCCATACATGGACAACAACTAGAAATAACAGGAGAAGATGATATGCCTGCCACCATTGTGCCTACCAGTCACCACAACTTGAATGAAAAAGTACATGCCGAAGACCTTCCAAGACGTTCGTAGACAAAACCTTGTAACTCAAGCTCTTTGTAATGACTTGTCTAAAAGCAAGATTGCACCCATGTACATCTTTCATGGTCCTCGTGGAACTGGGAAAACAACTTGTGCAAACGTTTATGTAGCAGCGTTGAATTGCATTTCAACTGAGGGGCTGAGGCCATGTGGAGTATGCATGGAATGTGAATCTGTGCGTATGTTGTGGATGAGTACCACACACTAACCAAACAGTCATGGGCTGCGTTGCTGAAGGTTGTAGAGGAAGCACCCAGAAATGCAGTTTTCATCCTTTTGAGCAGTAGTCTAGAACGGCTACCTCATGAAATTGTTTCTAGGTGCCAAAAATTCCTCTTTTCAAAGATTAAAGAGAATGAGATATTTGCCCAACTCAATTCGATTGCCATACAGGAGGGCATGGAAGCTGATACCGATGCAATTCAACTGATTGCATCTACTAGTGATGGCTCCCTACGAGATGCAGAAGTGATGCTAGACCAGTTGAACCTTTTGGGGCAGAGAATTACAGTAACCATAGTTCGAGAACTGATGGGATTGATTCCTAATGATAAGCTTCTCGAATTATTGGATTTTGCCTTGTCTGCTGATACAGTGAACACTGTCCGTAACTTAAAAGAGTTGCTAGTATCTGGAGCTGAGCCATTAAATCTCATGTCCGAGCTAGCTTGCTTGATGACAAGTATACTTGCAGGTGGCTTTGCTCTGTGGGCCTTCCTTTTGCTGCTGTCTTTTATTAAAGAGAAAGAGAACGACACTTAAAAGAGGAGAGGGGGGCAGGTCTGTTTCCCGTCGTTCTGACTAAAGAAACAGAAAAGTGGGGGGGAAGTCGGGACCGGAAGTGAAGAGGAGGCAAGAGATAATAGAGTTGTTCGAGAGCCTGCAAGGCTGGGCACAGGAAAATTTATTGCCCTACTTGAAGCCGGTGGATAAGTGTTGGCAGCCGCAAGACTTTTTACCAGATCCAATGGGGGAAGGCTTCGAGGAGGAACTTCGGGAGCTGAGGGAGAGGCCCTCGTGTGCTGGAAAAAAGGGGGGTGCTGGCCAAAGCTATCAGTCCGTGTTGGCGCATCGAATAGAAGATAGGCAGTCATTGGGGAGCTTCTTGCGGAGAGTCGGGCCGTGTTCTACGCAGCTGAGGAGGCGGAGGGAGGAAGAGAACACTCTGTGGGGAAGTCTTCAAGATAAGGCACTATGGTTAATAGTTTTTGAGTTCTTTTTGGCGCAGGTACACAGGAAGTTCATAGGTAGCATGGACATAGCTACAACCAAAAAGATTACTTGCTGGATCGCGTAAGGATATGCACCCAGCGCTGGCAAACTTGGAGGGTGGCGGTCATGGAGCACCTCGAGCTTTGTCACCTACAGCTTTTTCCTCAATGGAAATGTCGCCAGTTAGCATGAATCACCAGGCAAAGGTGTTTCCCTACTTTCGTTTTTTATATAAAAAAAAATGATGAAAATTTGCTATCATCGGGGATTTAACTGTGAGGGGCTTGCGATCCCAGGAATATCATGAGAACTCCGTGTTATGCCCCTATTC
Source organism: Ceratopteris richardii (assembly GCA_020310875.1). Lineage (NCBI taxonomy): Eukaryota > Viridiplantae > Streptophyta > Polypodiopsida > Polypodiales > Pteridaceae > Ceratopteris > Ceratopteris richardii. Next base: position 7,330,341 of record CM035441.1, on the reverse strand, counting down.
TGAGTAGGATATGCTCTGAGCAATCGAGGTGTATATGCATGACCTCACTATTGTGTAACTTCCTCAGTCTATGTCATTTAGTAAGCCAACATCTTGGTGTTGGACCTCATGTAATTTTGATATTGTCCCATCTGTCCTATATCGCGCGAAGAGCATGTATACATCATGGAAAGGTTGTATGTATTAAGTGCCAAGATAGAATATGACCGCAGTGAGTGTCTCTCTCCTGAGAAGGCTACTGATATGATTAATGAAGCCAAATGTGGTGTCAGAAAGGTTGACAGAATACAGACAGCTTTTAGAAGGTGCCGCATATATTCCCTACAATGCTAAACATACACATTCGAGGATGTAAATCTCTACATGTGTTACACTAGAACTTTCGTGCCTCACAGTAATCGTATGTGCATTCCTGCAATGATCCTCTTTGGCCGTACATCGTTTTTTTATGGACCCATAGTTGGCCTTCCCTCGTGCGCTGCATGACATCAAATGAACACTAAAGGACACCATCAGTTGGGAGAAAGCCTCAATGCAGATCTGGAGAGGCTTGTTCTAGTAGTAAGACATAGAATACATGGTCATAGCAGACATGTGACAGACATAAAGACAACCTTTTGAGTGAGCAATTGCTTGGCAATCAAAAAAGGGATTCATATCTGAGTATTAGTAAGGTTGTTGCGTATGCGAGATACAAGCCGAGGGTGATGTGAAGGCCGAGTAAACTAATGTCTATAGGAGGTTTTCATCCAATAAATCATGTATATATATTTTTTTCTCGATGTTTTATAGCCTGCCCAAAATGTGAGGCATTCATGTAAGTAAAAGGAAGTCTTCACGCAAGTCTTTTAGGAGGGTCTTTGTCAACATGAGGAAGGAGAGGTAAGTTTGTCATACCTGTGCACTCATAGATTTGAGGAATCTTCCATGGACTTCACACGCATTGAACAAACTTCTCTTTTCATGGTGTTTTTGGGCAGTTTTGTTCAATAGTAGTTGGCTTCAAGGCTTGGCCAGTAGGTCATTTGGATTGAGCAATATTTGTTTTATTATCATAGACCTCTACAAGTACACTATAGTTAGTGGTAGGAATCAACGAAAACGGAAATAACCCGTCCATTCAAATAGAAGTTCTTCATCCTCGCCTATTCATGGGGACATGAGAAAAGGTCAATTATTACAATCTTGCATAGGGAAGCCGGAACGAGGAGAGAAAGAAGGGGAGTGGCAAAAAGAGGTGGGAAGTAGAGTGATAGATAGAGGGAAAGAGAAAGAAAATAAGAGCGAGAAGTTATCTCTTCGAGATACAATCGTGGACTTTGGGCAAGGAAATTGTGCAAAATTTGAGTGTGTGTGAGGCATTATCCCTTGGACTAAGAGGCCTAAACATTTTGGTGCGTTTGCCGGGAACATATGAGCTAGTGCATAGGCATATGAAGAATCCATTTTGAGATAATTGTGGGCTCTAGGTAATCCAAGTAGACCGATTCCGAGGGATTTGAACAAAATAAATTCTCGTATAATCACTTTTTCCTTGGGCTTAGGAGCCTAACATTTTGGTGCGTTTGCCGGGAATTTATGGCTAGTGCATAGACATAGGAAGGATCCATTGCGAGATAATTGTGGGCTCTAGGTAATCCAAGTGGATAAATTGCGAGGGGTTAAGCAAAATAAAGGCTTCCACAATCATCTTTCCTTGGGCGTAAGAGCTAAACACCTACCATAACCAAAAATTTGATAAGTGTTGGACAAATTGTGGAGAAAGGATTGTAGGTTAGGTTTACAAGACATGGAGCATATGTGGAAGACCCTAACCAAGGATTTAGAAGAATTTCCAAGGGAGAAAAGATAGGAAGACTCTTCATCTTTGAAGTGGACGACACCAAGAACATATCATTATTTAGCTATGGATCCCAAACACTCTCTGAATTGGAGGTATGGCACAAAAGGCTTGCTCATATTGGTGAGAGAACTTTGAAACAAATTTGCAGGGATAAAATTGTACTTGGATTGCCCAACATCACAAAACAACATATGATATACAAGTGTGGAGCTTGTCAAGTTGGCAAAGCTCATAGACAACCCTTCAACAAAAAAGCTATATCCATCAAGAATTATTGGATCTTGTTCACATAGATGAGTGGGGTCCAAGCAAAGAACTTTCCACTTTAGGTTCAAGATATTATGTATCTTTTATTGATGATTGTAGTAGATGGACAATTTTGTAATTTATGAAGCATAAAGATGAAGTCTTCAATTGTTTCAAAAGGTATCTTGCTCTTGTAGAAAATCAAATAGGTAGATGTCTCAAGAAGCTCATATCATATGATTGTGGAGAATACTTCTCAGTTGAATTTGATACCTTCCTACAAGAAAGAGGCATCAAATGAGAGGTGACAATTAGATACACATCTAAGCTCAATGGAGTAGCTGAAAGAAGGAATAGAACATTAGTTGAGTCAACTAGAACCATGCTCAATGAAAAGGGTTTATCCAATTATTTTTGGTAGAGGCTATATCAGTAGCCACATAGCTTGTAAATAGACTTCCATCAAAGTCTCTAGATGATATGACTCCCTATAGGGTATGGAATGGAAGAAGAGAAACTCTAGAGCATCGCAAAATCTTTAGATGTCTAGCTTATGCTCATATACCTTCTCAAATAAGAGGGAAATTGGATCCCAAAGGAGAGATGTGTATCTTTATTTGATATGATCAAAACGAAAAAGGATACAGATTGTATAATCCCTGTAACAAAGGCTTTTTAGTTAGTATGGATAATAAATCTTGGTTTGATGATGCCAAGAACCCTATGACTTGGAATAAGACTTTCTATCTCTTCCAACAAAGGAACCAAAGCATCATGAAGATAGGGACTCTAAAGATGACTTGATAGATTTAGAGAAATTGAAGCTATGGAAGAACAAAGGGAAGGCTAAGGTGCAAGACTTAGCTCAAGGATCTGAAAGCTCTCATCAACCACTCGAAAGATCAATGAGAGAGAAAAAGAAACTAGAGAGACATGGATTTGATACCTCTTTGGTCACAAAGCATTCAATTTATATGACGAAGGACTCCAACAATGAAGAACGAATATCATATGAAGAAGCTCAAAGCAAGAAAGAATGGAGAGAAGCAATGGATGAAGAAATTGTAGCCCTCATGGACAATGACACATGGGAACTTGTTCCTAGCAAGCCATGAATGAAGGTAATTGGATCAAGGTGGATCTATAAAATAAAAAGGAATTCATATGGTAGTAGTAATAGACACAAGGCAAGGTTAGTAGCCAAAGGGTCTTCCAAAACCCATGGCATAGAATATGAAGAAGCCTTATCACCTTTTGCTAAAATGCCTATTATTAGAGTATTTGTTAGCATTGCTACATCTAGGAATTGAAAGTTGTATCAACTAGATGTAAAGAATGCATTTCTCAATGATTGGATTTCAGAGGAAGTTTATATGGCACAACTACATATGCATTAGTGCTTGAACAACAACAACATATTTTTGTTGGGTATAGTTTTGAAAACAAGGGCAATCCTCTATATCATCTAAAGACTAAATGCATTTTGGTTGGCTGTGATGTTGTTCTTGCGGAAGATGCAATTCAGCCATTACTTTCATGTAGCAAGGAGAGTTCAGCTAGCTCTAGAGATGTGGATGACACTTTCTTGAATCTTTTTACAGGTGGACAGTCAAGTGCTTGCCCAAGTAATGCAATTTCTCAAACTTTATAGGTTCCATATTGTTGAAGATTCACTCACTAATTATGCATAACGACATGAAGACGAAGCAAAGCAGAAACAAAACATTCAGAAAAACCAAAGCCTTAGTGAAGGGACAAATTCACGATTGTAATATACAGCGTAGAAACTTCCAGAATTAGAGTTTTGAATCTCGGATCAAAATGTATATAAGAGAGAGTATAGAACCGAACTGAGAGAGCGTGTAAGAATACATGGAAGATAGAGAATAGAAGTGAGATATAGAAGACGCCATAGATCGCGTATGTAGAGATGAATAACAAAACCTGAAATGTCAGGTATTCATCTAAGAGAGATGGTAAGGAGAAACTACTCAATATAGAAGAGTTCTCATGACTATGAGCAAAGTGAGGCTGAGTCATTTTTGTACACATCTTCTCTAATAGAAAACACATGTTCATGTGGAAGTTTGAGCGTATTCTTCATATGTAAAGAAATCTGAGAATTTTCATGTTACTGTGAAAAGTTAGTTAACAGTTACAGTTTTCTCAGTAAATGTTTTCCGGTACTTCTATAAGTTAGATCTCGAAGTATAGTGTAAAGTTTTGTATGAGATATAGCTTATCTTGTAGCTATAAGTCTATATTATAAGTTGGTCAAAGATTTCAGTGAAATGGAAATGTACACACAGTACTAAGTCTGACCGAAAAAAGGCATCCAGAACTGGTGAAGTTTTTCTCTAAACTTCAGATAGAGTTCATTGAGTAAAGGAAGTTCAAGTATCACTTCCTTACTTCATGTATACACGTTTGAAGTAACTACAAACAGAATTGCAATTGATTCCGGTAGTATTCCGGTATAATTACGGTGAGATTCTGGTAACAGTTTGGTGAAGTTCCGGTGGAATTTCAGTAAGTTCAAAACACAGTTTTGGCATAGTTGAGTGACGCAAAGATTATTTAACTGTAAGCAAACATAGTAAAGTAAAGTCTGAAGTAAATTAGTTCAGAATTGAAGCTTGAAGAATACGTGAAGATTTCTGTAAAGTGAATTTCGGTGTTCACTAGATACAATTATAAGTTTTAGTTTCAGAAAGTTTGCTAAGCTACTGATGATTAAAGAGGTGTTCTAACATCACTCTAGCTTAGTTTCTGTGGTGTAAGAGAATTCCGTAATAAGCGCTGCACCAACAGTGGTATCAGAGCAAGTTAACCAAACAGTGGTATCAAAGCAAGTAAGATCCATCAGTGATATCAAAGTGGTAAGATCCACAAGTGGTACCAGAACAGAGAAGGTTCTGAAGAGCAGAAAAGTTTTCTCAGAAGAAGAAACGGAAAGAGAATTTGAAGAATTCTCATAAAGAAAGGTGAAAGCTGAGGTGATCAACAACAAACGGCGTCAAGAAGTGTATTCATCGGAAGTAACAGAAACAAGAAGATCATGGCAGATCATATCTCAATTGATAAATTGGACAGAGATAACTATCCCGCATGGGTAATGCACATGGAAGCTTTACTTATAAGTAAAGACTTAATGATATATGTGACAGGAGAAGAAAAGAAGCCGACTTTTGAAGACGACAGTCAACCAAAGAAAGAAGAGTTAGAAGCCTTGAAGCTCTGGCAGAAGAAAGATGCAACGGCAAGAGCATATATCTATAATACTGTTACAGATCATCTACTACCACATATTAGAGGTCTGGAGAAAGCAGAAGATATATGGAGAGCATTGGAAGATCACTTCCAAAATACTACGAAAGCTAGAAAGGCTAGCTTATGGTCGGAGTTCACAACATTCAAGAAAAAACAAAGTCAAAGCATTAGTGATTATGTCACTAAGATGAAGGACTTGGCAGATAGTCTTGGATCGATTGGAGAAGATATCGAAGACCACAGGTTAATAGCACAAGTGCTTACAAGTTTGAGAGGAGATGAAAGGTGGAAACCTTTCGTACTCTCAACTGAATTGTCTTTAAATCATTTTGTACCAAATTTAAATCAGTTGCTTGGACTAATGCTAACGTTTGAGCAAGATTTGAAGACAGATGGAGAAAAAGGACATAGTTCGGCTATGTACGCAAAGAATAAGAAGAAAGGTGATAAAGGAATAGAAAAAGATGAAGAAGAAATGACTGCTCAAGCAAATTATGCAAGAGGAAGAGGTAACATCACCAAAAGAGGTAAAGAAAGAGGTAATCATACTAATAACAAGAAAGCTTGCTGGATGTGTGGATTAAGCAATCATTTGGCTCATGATTGTTGGCATAATGCACAAGGATCAAGTCAGAATCAGAATAACAACAGTAGAGGCAAAAGCGGAAGATATCAAAGAGGAAGACAAAGCCAAAGAGGCAGATATGGTAGAGGTGGAGCAAGAGGCTGGGGACAGAATCAGTCTCACAACACTACCTACTACAACTATGCAAATGATACGCACAATGATGATCATACGACGTCGATGATGAACTCGATAAGTGTGTCAGAGAATGAAGACCTCAAGGTATTCTATATTGACTCTGGTTGTTCAAATCATTTGTCAGGAAATATAGAATTATTATCAGAACTTGAAGGAGGTATTTCAAATCATACAGTACAGACAAGTGATAACACAAAACATAATGTAAGGTCGATTGGAAAGGTAAAGTGCAAGAATGGAGCTGACCTACTAACAAATGTTTTGTATGTTCCAACAATCCCGAAGAATCTGATCAGTGTGGGTCAGATAGTAGAAAAAGGTTTTCAAGTCAGGTTTACAAATAAAGGAGTATTTGTCAAAGATCCAGAGAAAGGATACAAACAAATTGTCCATGGTAAAAAGGAAGGTAGACTTTTTACTCTGAAAGTACAAGGAAATGTTGGTCAAGCCTTGATCTCACATGGTGATGAGGTATTTACAGAACTAGACCTCTAGCATAAGAGGTTAGGGCATTTTAATGAAAAGGGAATCAAACCTATGGTGGAGAAACAATCCGTGAGAGGATTACCAAACATGAAGAACCAACATATGATTCACAAATGTGAAGCCTGTCAGATGGGAAAAGCCCACAAGTTACCATTTCAGAAAAATGGTTACAAACACGATGGTGTGCTAGAGCTCATACATACAGATGTATGGAGACCGACAAAAGAAGGATCTATCAGTGGATCGAGGTATTATGTTCGGTTTATTGATGATGCAACAAGATGGATAACTCTTTATGTTTTGAAAGAAAAATCAGAAGTATTTGGAGGTTTCAGACATTTTCATGCATATGTTGAAAGACTTACAGGACAGAAACTCAAAAGACTAAGGTCTAATGGAGGAGGAGAACATTTTTCTCGAGAATTCAATGATTATCTGTGGAATGCAGGTATCAAAAGAGAAATAACTTGCAGATATACACCGCAACAAAATGGAGTAGTAGAAAGAAGAAACCGCACTCTAGTTAAATTTGCAAGAGCGATGCTAAAGGAGAAGAATTGTCCAAACTATCTTTGGGCTGAGGCTGTAAATATAGCTACATACCTGGTAAACGGATTACCATGTATAGCTTTAAATGGGATGACCCCTTATGAAGCTTGGTGGGGCAAGAAACCAACACTTGATCATTGCAAAGTGTTTGGATCAGTTGTTTATGCTTATGTACCATCACAGTTGAGACATAAGCTTGAACCAAAAGCTGAAAAATATGTGTTCATCAGATATGATGAAAAGCAGATGGGTTACAGGTTATGGAGTCCTCTAACCAAACAGTTTACTGTTTCCAGAGATGTGACATTTGATGAAGGAAAGAGTTGGTATACAGATAAAGAGCATAGTGTTGAAACACTTGAAAAAGAAATAAGAAGAAATGAAAAAGGTAAATCACATATGCAGGTAAATGGAGATGAAGATCATATGCAAGCAAGTACATCGAGGATCGGATCAGGTATGAGAAATGAAGATGGATCAAGATTTGATGAAGATGTGTATTCAAATACACATGAAGAGTTTGAACCAAGAAGGTCAAACAGAGTTAGGAAACAACCAACAAGGTATTCCTATGATACTTCGTATTTGACTCAGAAAAACTATGCTTACTTAGTAAAGGAGGACGAAGAACCTCTGAATTACAATGAAGCAAAAGGTAAGAAAAATTGGGAAGAAGCAATGAAGGAAGAGTATAATGCACTAGAGGGCAACAAGACTTGGGGACTTGTTCCAAAACCAAATGGTAAGAAAGTGATTGGAAACAAATGGGTTTACAAAGTTAAGAAACTTGTAGATCGAAGAATAGCCATATACAAAGCTATACTGGTTGTCAAAGGCTATGCTCAGACATATGGGATAGATTATGATGAGACGTTTAGTCCAGTGGCAAAGATGTCAACCATAAGGACATTTATTGCTATAGCAGCATCAAAAGGATGGAAGCTAAGTCAGCTAGATATAAAGAATGCATTTTTGAATGGATATATATCAGATGAAGTTTACATGGAACAACCTGAAGGGTTTGTAAGTTCTAGATACCAAGAACATGTTTGCAGATTAAGAAGAGCTCTCTATGGATTGAAGCAAGCTCCAAGATCTTGGAATTATAGACTTGTGAAGTATCTCAATGACCTTGGATATCAAAGCTCAAAGGCAGATGCAAGTCTACTGATCAAGAGAACGGATGAAGGTATGATCTACATTTGTATTTACGTAGATGACATAATAATCACAGGAACCTCAGATGAAGGAATCAAAGAGGTAAAGAGACTGCTTGAAAAAGAGTTCAAGATCAGTGACCTAGGAAAGTTGTCATACTTTCTTGGAATGGAAGTTACAGATCATGGTATATATGTTTCTCAAGAAAGGTATCTCCTAAACTTACTAAAGAAGTTTAACATGGAGAATTGCAGAGAAACTTCAACACCGCTTGAAGTCAATCATAAACTCAGCAAATATGGTGGTGCAGAGTTTAAAGATATGAGAAAGTAGTAGTCGTTAGTGGGAAGCTTAATTTATGCTACACGAACAAGACCTGATCTCAATTATGCAGTGGGAGTTCTCTCACAGTTCATGCATTGTCCGAAGGATCAACATTGGGTTGCAGGACAAAGAGTTCTTTAGATATATCAAAAGAACTATAAGAGAAGGATTATATTATCCTTATACGTCAGATATAAAGCTGAGAGCATACAGTGACTCAGACTGGGTAGGAAGTCAAGATGACAGAAGGTCAACACATGGGTATATGATATATCTACGAGATAAGCTTGTAAGCTGGTGTTCAAAGAAGCAACACATAGTAGCTTTATCGTCAACAGAAGCAGAATATAAAGGACTTGTGGAAGCAGCTAAAGAAGTGATATGGATGCAGACCTTGTTCAAAAGCATGGGTATTGATCAAGGTATATCTATCATACATGGAGACAACATGAGCTCGTATCTTGCAGCAAATCCAGTATTTCATGCAAGAAAAAAACACATAGAGATTCAATATCATTTCCTGAGGGAAAAAGTAATGGAGAAGGAGATTGAATTGGTATTCACTCCTACAAAAGATCAGATTGCAGATATTCTGACAAAAAGCTTAGATGGAGTAAAGACAAGCAGATTCAAAGAAATGGCAGGAATACAAGAAAAGAAGGATATATGAAGACCGGTGTCGGGAAGAAGGAGGTCGTGGCGGGAAGCCGCCGTCTGGGGTTGGATCAGGCCCCGCTCTGGTGCGCCGTTCTCGCTGTCCTGCGAGCGGCATCTGCGTGCTCGGCGCCTCGCCTGTGCTCTCCGGAGCGTGCGCGATCCTCGTAGGGTCCCTCGCCCCTCGGAAGTGTCGAGACGTGGGACCGTGGGGATCGAAAAGAGACGATCGGATACCGCAGTGAAACACGTGATGAAGATCAAGCTCGAAGATACAATCAAAAACGGAACTGAAGCCTCCAATAAAATGAATGATACAAACAGGCCGCTACAGTGCGGGCCGATGGTACAATAAAACCGCTACAGTGCGGTGCGATGATACAATATGAAAGCCGCCGCTACAGTGCGGTCTGACTAGTATATAAAATAGATCCCTCGCTACTGTGCGAGAATCGCCAACGGTCCCACGCGTACGCATGCACGTTTTGACACTTCTGAGGGGCAAGGGGCCCTACGAGGATCGCGCACGCTCCCGAGAGCACAGGCGAGGCGCCCAGCGCACAGACGCCGCTCGCAGGACAACGGCAACGGCGCACCAGAAAGGGGCCTACTTTTTCTTGAAGGATGGGCTTATTTGGCGACACGCTAAAGGCAAGGTGAAGTGTCCACAGAGAGTATTGAGTTCGAGGAGTCTTCAAAGAAAAGTTATGAGAGAGATGCATGAGACCTTATGGGCAGGTCACAAAGGATTTTATGGTACATATGAGAAGATTAGGGAAGCTTACTGGTGGCCAGGGATTTATGTGAGTGTGAGAGGTTTTGTAGACACTTGTGCTACATGCCAAGTGCATTCATCAGTTAGGCACAGAGATCCGTTACATCCGACGTACCCTCCTTGTATCCATTACAAGTGGGTGGTCGATCTTGTAACCATGCCCAAAGGGATAGATAAGATGAGATACATTGTACTTGCCAGAGAGGACTTGACCAACCATGTGGAAGGTCGAGCTCTTCGTACAAAGACTACTTATAATGTATGCAAATTCCTTTTAGAAGAAGTGATCTCGAGATTCGGATACGTTGAGAAAGTGGTTGCGGACAGGGGAGAGTTGGATGCGAGAGAGGCAAAAGAGTTCTTTGATCGTCATGGAATTCAATTGTCTCTCACCACTGCCTATAATTCAGAGGCAAATGGGAAAATCGAGAGAGGTCACCCTTCCATCGTGAAGGCGATCTCTAAGGCTTGCAGCGATGACATCAAGCAGTGGCCTAGGTTTCTTCCATTCGCGTTATGGGCTGATAGGATGACTTACACTCGGTCCACAGGTTTTATGCCTGCTGAATTGATGTATTGTCAGAAGCCAGTCTTCCCCATCCTGTGGATTGCCTTTGTGGATCGTCTCCTCCAGGTTCATGCAAGTTTACGAAGTATATCAAGTGATTGAAGATTGAAGAAAAGAGTACCCCCACCCCATGGTCTTTCTTGTGGAACCTTCCTACAGGTTTATGCGATTTCTGATTATCTGAAGTAAAGAGAAGGGAGGCTACTGTTGCGGATACCTGAAGTAAAGAGCGGACCGAAGTGAAGACCTAGAAGAAAAGCTTGGACCGCGAAGACCGAAGCAGAATCCCGTGGGCGATTTCTCGCACAGTAGCGAGGGATCTATTTTATATACTAGCCGGCCCGCATTGTAGCGGCGGCTTTCATATTGTATCATCGCACCGCACTGTAGCGGTTTTATTGTACCATCGGCCCGCACTATAGCGGCCTGTTTGTATCATTCATTTTATTGGAGGCTTCAGTTCCGTTTTCAATTGTATCTTCGAGCTTGATCTTCATCACGTGTTTCACTGCGGTATCCGATCGTCTCTTTTCGACGCCCACGCTCCCACGTCTCGACACTTCCGAGGGGTGAGGGACCCTACGAGGATCGTGCACGCTCCGGAGGGCACAGGCGAGGCGCCCAGCGCGCAGACGTCGCTCGCAGGACAGCGGGAACGGCGCACCAGAGCGGGGCCTGATCCAACCCCAGACGCCGGCTTCCCGCCACGACCTCCTTCTTCCCAACACCAAAAGATGCAAATTAGTGATTGAGGGGGAGCAGTTGAAGATTCACTCACTAATTATGCATAACAACATGAAGACGAAGGAAAGCAGAAACAAAACATTCAGAAAAACCAAAGCCTTAGTGAAGGGACAAATTCATGACTGTAATATACAATGTAGAAACTTCCAGAATTAGAGTTTTGAATCTCGGATCAAAATGTATATAAGAGAGAGTATAGAACCGAAATGAGAGAGCGTGTGAGAATACACAGAAGATAGAGAATAGAAGTGAGATATAGAAGACGCCATAGATCGCGTATGTAGAGATGAATAACAAAACCTGAAATGTCAGGTATTCATCTAAGAAAGATGGTAAGGAGAAACTACTCAGTATAGGAGAGTTCTCATGACTATGAGCAAAGTGAGGCTGAGTCATTTTTGTACACATCTTCTCTAATAGAAAACACATGTTCATGTGGAAGTTTGAGCGTATTCTTCATATGTAAAGAAATCTGAGAATTTTCATGTTACTGTGAAAAGTTAGTTAACAGTTACAGTTTTCTCAGTAAACGTTTTCCGGGACTTCTATGAGTTAGATCTCGAAGTACAGTGTAAAGTTTTGTATGAGATATAGCTTATCTTGTAGCTATAAGTCTCTATTATAAGTTGGTCAAAGATTTCGGTGAAATGGAAATGTACACACAATAATAAGTGTGACCGCAAAAAGGCATCCAGAACTGGTGAAGTTTTTCTCTAAACTTCAGATAGAGTTCATTTAGTAAAGGAAGTTCAAGTATCACTTCCTTACTTCATGTGTACACGTTTGAAGTAACTACAAACAGAATTGCAGTTGATTCTGGTAGTATTCCGGTATAATTACAGTGAGATTCTGGTAACAGTCTGGTGAAGTTCCGGTGGAATTTCAGTAAGTTCAAAACAGAGTTTTGGCATAGTTGAGTGACGCAAAGATTATTTAACTGTAAGCAAACATGGTAAAGTAAAGTCTGAAGTAAATCAGTTTAGAATTGAAGCTTGAAGAAAACGTGAAGATTTCTGTAAAGTGAATTTCAGTGTTCACTAGATACAGTTATAAGTTTTAGTTTCAGAAAGTTTGCTAAGCTACTGATGATTATAGAGGTGTTCTAACATCACTCTAGCTTAGTTTTTGTGGTGTAAGCGAATTTCGCAATAAGCGTTGCACCAACACATATGATGATGGAGAGATTATTCCATTTTTTATGCACTTCCTGATGAGAGAGCACATGTAGAGGAGGTAAAAAGTATGCCTAAATGGTTAGTGCAAACTTTGGAAGATAGCAAAGTAGATGCACATCTATCATATCGTACTTTTTCAGGTTCTCAAAGTGCTTCCTTCACATTAGATTACTATATGATGGTTGCCTATATTCTTTGTGATAAGAATGAGTTTGTTTCTTTTAATGAAGGAGGAAATTCAAAAATTGGATAGCTATTATGAGATCCGAATATGATGCTATTATAAAGAATGGTACCTAATCTTTATGTGATTTTACTCCAAGCAGAAAGCCCTTTGGGATTAAATGGGTGTACAAGCTAGAACATGCACCTGATGAACCATTGAGTGGTATAAGGCTAGGCATTTTGCGAAAGGCTCAAGAGAGAGGCATTGATGTTGATGAGACCTTTGCTTGCACATACCGAATGAACATCATCTATAGCATATGTTCACTTGGAGCTCATCATATTTAGAATGTACATCAATTGGTCATTAAAATTGCATTTTGGAATGGTCACTTACATGAAGAAGTGTATCTATTTTAGCATCATGCACTTGTGTATAAAGACCATGAAAAGAAAATATGCATATTGAAAAATGCATTGTTTTGTTTGAAGCAAGCACCAAGTGCTTCATATGAAAAGATAGATGCCTCCTTGATTATACATGGGTTTGAGAATATTCCAATTCACACCACCTTATTTTTTAAGCATGCAACTAATGTACTTTTTATCAATATTGCTCACTAGTCCTAATGAAAAGCATATTGTTATGTAAGCCTTCTTTGCATGCCTCTTTTGAGATGTTAGATTTTTGGCATTTGCATCCTTATTTGGGTATTAATTTTATGCAAGTTGATGGGGCAATAGCTCTCTATGAAACAAAATACATTGACACATTATTGTAGTATTTTAGCCTTAAAGATTGCAAATCTATTTCCACTCCAATGGAAATGGGTTTATCGTTGAGTCTTCATGATGTTGGAGATGCATTTGATGTTGTTTCATATCAGCAAGTTGTTGGATGCTTGATTTATTTATGCATAAATCAACATGTTATTCATTTTTTTGTCTCTTAGATGAGTAAGATTATGCATTGTCAAGGTGTCAAGCATTGGCAGTTGCTTAAGTGCACCTTTCACTACTAGAGTGGTACATCGCTACTTGGATTGTTTTATCCCACGGGAGGATCACTCTACCTAGATTCATATGCCTTTTTTTTCAAAGTAGGTTGGTTTCTATGAAACTCGTGTGTCCACCAATGGTTTTTGCTTCATGCTTGGTAGCTCATGCATATCATGGTTGAGCAAGAAGGAAACTACTATGGTCACTCCTAGTTGTGGGGTTTAGTATAGGGGATCTTTCATAGTGACAATTGAGTATGTGTGCTTGAGATGCATTCTAGCCAATTGGGGTGTTGGTCAATCTTCTACCACCAACATCTTCACTAACAGCCAAAGTGCATTGATAGTTGCGATGAACCCTATGCTACATGCTTGCACTAAGCACATTGAGGTGCACTATTATTATGTCATGGAGAGGTTCTTTGATGGGGAGATGAATTTGCCATATGTGCCCACACAAGATAATGTTGTAGAGCTTTTCACAAAGGCTCTACCTAGGGAGAGGTTTGAAGCTTTCTGCAAAGCTTTGGGATTCATTTTTTGGATTTCTATCTTTCCACATAGCATGACATTTATACATGAGTTCCAACTCCTTGTTCACTACATCACTCCCAAGGTGAATTTGTTGATACATTGTGGTAGTGATTTATGTGAACACACTTAGGACCATGGGGGCACTTTCTCTATAACCCTTAGGGGTTACTTATATTTGTACATCCTCTTGGTATTACATTCAGTATTGTGCTTTGCTCCAAGCTTCTTCTTCTTATTCCTACTACTCTTTGTGTGCTTCCTTAGACCTCAAACTCTAATAGTAAGTCATTAAACAACTGATTAAAAATGGGGAATTCGAGGGATCTTTAGCATCACAATCTTTTGATTTTCTAATACGCAAAAATTGATCTACATGCAAATGAATTAGACTAATTGGGGAATGATGTGGACAAGGTGGGCACTAGTGAGACTATTCAGATTGCGAAAATTATTTTTCTTATCTGATTGCTTCTTGCTATTGCTGGACTACCTAAGCTACCTTTACTTGATTTTCCAATTCTTGTCCTATTTTCAAAGGTCAATGCTCTGTCCCTATTATAGTTGTAGCCTCTTCTTGAAGTTGGCAAGCTTCATCCTCCCAAAAAATGGAAGTAGCAAGTCCTTAGGCCTTCTTTATACATTCTTCTTGTGCTTGGTATAATGCGTCTTTAATGATCTCAACTTTGAACCTCTTTTGCTCAACATCAACCTTAATCTCATCGACTATTTCCTTGGAACTATGCCTTTTCACCTCTCATGGGAAAGTCTCCATCAACTCTTGTAACACTTTCAGAGCTTTGGGCAAAGGACCTATCAAAATTAAGAGACTTAAAAAAAACGTGGGTTGGTATCCAAGGTTTGAGCCTTCTTAGATACTCGAAAAAAACATTGTGAAGGGAGATGGGTGATACACTCCAAAGATGTGCCGCGTGTTGCAAAAACCTGCTCTACATCTACCAAGATAACTTCAGAGATGATAAGTAGACACCTTGTGCTTGCTAAGGATGCATATAAGCCATCCTAATGCTTTGGAGTATCAATCTCAAATTGATTCATCAAAACAGACTAGTTGATATAAAACACATGAACCAAAACTTAAATGAATGAAGCAAAAGCTTGCTATTTTGGGATGGATTGCAGTCTAGAAATTAACCCAGAGCTCATAGCTTGCTGGAAATTGAATAGAGATCTTTTGCAAACCTTTAATTAATAGATAATGAATCTAAAGCAACACATTTGATGATTTTGATGAACTGTACTAAAAAAAATCAAAATAGCAACATAGGGGTGCCATCTCGACTTTTTGGAGCTAATTGCCAATATACCTAGTTAGCTTCAAATGATTGTAGCTCACAGAGTAATAAACAAATGATGATGAAAATTGGTTTGTAGAGGTATAATTTTGTTCAGCCGCATTCAATTGTCTACTGGCATAAGCAATAGGAAGATCCATATTACCTTCATCAGTAGGTTGTGCTAGTACACACCCAATTGCATAATGGATGCATCCACATGAACATGGAAGGTCTTGTTCCAATCTAGTGTAGTCAAGATTGATGTTGAAAATAGTTGTTGTTTAAGCTCGTTAAAGGAGTTTTCACATTCATCCGTCCACTCAAACTTAGTCAAAAGGGAGTACACAAGCTTTGCAATGATTGCATACATGTGAATGAAACGTCGGTAATAACCACAATGCCCCATGAAAGCTTGTACCTCCTTGACATTCTTTGGCCTATGTAGCTCTACAACAGCTCTCACTTTCTCTTTGTCCGTGGATATGCCATTCTTTGACACTGTGTGTCCTAGAATCTTGCCTTGTCTAACCATGAAAACACACTTTTCTGGGTTCAAGCAAACTTGATATTCTCTATATTTGTCAAAGATAGCTCTCAACTCGAGGATATGTGTCTGTCTAATGTTGAAATGAGCACAGAGATCACCAATATAGACTTCCAAGTTCTTCCTCAAGCACTCTTTGAACACATGGCACATCAGCCTTTGAAATGTAGCTGTCACATTTGTAAGACCATATGGCATTATTCGAAAGGCAAATATGCCCCACATTGTGGCCAAATCCGTTTTATGCTGATATGCTAGAGTAATGGCCAGTTGGTTGTAGTCAATTTGGTACAATCAAATTTGGAAAACCCTAACTACACCTCTAGATAGAGAGGAGAAAAATCATGAGAAAATGAGGCAAGCAAGTGTTGGGTTGTAGGGTATGCACATACCCACAATTGTGCATAGGAACCCTCCCTAGACCAAAATAATATCTCTTTTTGTATGTACTTAGGATTTCACATAAAAACCCCCCCTATAGACACTTTTTAATATTTGTCCTAAAAGTAAAGCTTGGGAAGCCTTGTAAATGCTCACATCTTTTTAAGAAGCATAGAAAAATCCCCACGCGCACGTTTCTCCTTTCTTTTGAGATTTCAAATATATGAAAAGATCTTCTTGAGATATGACAGTTAGGCATGTGCTCCTTTTTGACTAGTCAAAAAGGAGCACATGGGGGAATTGAGCTGAGCCTATAAATAGAGGCTATTTCTTGTAAAGAAGAGGTCCCTTGGCCATGGCCTCCATGCTAATGGAAAGAAGGATCATTTGGCTTCCACATTTCTCCTTGTGTGCTAGGCGTTGATCCATGTGTGTGGGTTTGGCATTTGGGGTTGTCTTGTGTGTGAGCATTGCCCTCCTTTGTTCCTTTTGATGTTGGCAATGGTGCCATTGTTCATGGACGTGGGTGTGTGTGTGTTGTTTGCACTTCTTGCAACTCCTCTTGGAAGAGCCTCTCACTTCCATGTGAGGCGGTTAGGGTCTGTTGCTCCCCTTTTCTCAACATCCTCTTATCCTGTTATGGGAGTTGGTAGGATCATTTTGACTACGATTGATGGTAGTTCTTTTACATTGTTAGATGCTTTATTTGTGCCAGAGATAAAAATGTCTATCTAATGGTGATGTCATTATTGCTTCGGGCATTTTATGTCATGGGATGTATAAGATCATATACTATGAAAAATTTGTGAATGATTCAGCATGTGCAGCACATGATTCTTAGGCTTTGTCAGATGCAAAGCTTTGGCATGCATGCTTTGTTCATCTAAATATTGCTAGTTTTCTATGCCTACACAAATCTAAAATGGTGTCCTCTTTGCCCAAACTTGAGGCACTTGGTAAACATGTATGTGAAGGCTGTATTTTGGTCAAAATGCAGCGTCCCTCCTTCCCAAAAGATGGTTTAGTTCAAGCTACTCAGAAATGGTAGCTTGTTCATACTGATGTCTGTGGGCCTATGCGCATACCCTCTTTTGGGAACTATCTTTACTCCGTGACTTTCATCAGTGATTTTTCTAGGCATGCATGGGTATATCCATTGAAAGCAAAGTGCGAAGTTTTTGTGTGCTTCAAAGAATTTCTAGTTTTGGCTTGAAAATATGTGAGCATGTAAAACGGGCACCCTCCATTCTAATCGAGGGGAGGAATATATGTATTTTGACTTTAATGAAATATGGGATAAAACATCAATGTACAATGTCGCATACACCTCAACAGAATGAAGTTGTTGAATAGAAGAACACCTCACTCATGGAGATGGTGATATGTATGGTCAAGAGTCAGGCTTTACCACAAAGTTTCTAGCTTGAGGCTCTCATGTGTGTAGCATACGTACTTAATAGGTGTCCCACTAAAGCATTGTAGTCTATCACTCCATACTAGGCTTAGCAGGGTCACAAGCCATCTCTTGCTCGCCTACGTGTTTTTGGTTATCTGGCATATGCATTAGTGCCTAAACAACAACACTAGAAATTGGATGATAAAGTAGTGAAATGTATTTTTATTGGGTACATTTCTAAAAGCCAAGGCTATCATCTATATCATCCATAGACTAAACACATTTTGGTTAGTTGTGATGTTGTTTTTGTGGAAGATGCTATTCAACCATTACTTTCATGTACTAAGGAGACATTAGTTAACTCCAAAGGCATGTATGATACTTTGCTACCTCTTTTTATAGGTGGACACTCTAGTGCTAGTCCTAATGAGGCAACTTCTCAACCTTTACAGGTTTCATGTGATGATGCAAGTCATTCCATTTTTTATGCAGATTTACATGATGCACTTGTTGATGAGAGAGCTAATATTGAGAAGGCAAAAAATATGCCAAAATAGTTGGTGTAGACTTTGCATGATAGCAAATTAGATGCACCTCTATCATATCATACTCATTCAGGCTCTCATAGTGCCTCTTACACACACACACACACACACACACACATATATATATATATATATATATATATATATATGAATCTTTGATGCAATCATAAATACACACCTTGGTTGGTATTTGATGAAGAAACATTTGAATCCTGGTGTGGATAGTGCGAATGAGACAAAGAAAGCATATGAATTGTTCTCTTTCTGAGAAACGTAGCCTTTGCAAAGGTATTTGATAATATTTGTATAATATACAAGTAAAGTTTATCATTTTGCATTTTTCCATTGCTTTTTCAGAGAGAGAGAGAGGGAGAAGGAACGACATGTGTAAAACCACCCATTTGTCTTTTGTATATACTTTGGATTGGAGCCATGCATTCTACTTGGAAAAAGCTTTACAAGTTAGCATGTGAATTAGCTAACCTCAATGGAGAAATGATAGGAAGTCCCTCATATGGACGTCTGCGAAATGTGAATTCAGATCATAGGCCAAAGAACAAAGGAGAGAGAATAAGGAGAATGATGGATCTACCATTGGTGAACCCTTTTCAATCCTCAATGATCGAGTTTTCTAAGTGACAAACAATTCGATTAGTAATAACTTTAGCAAGGATCCTATAGCCTATTTGTAATATCATAATTGGACAACAATTTTTAATCCTATTTTTGCTACTTTTTTTTGTCAATAAGCTTGATAATGCCTTCATCGAGACATTGGAGTGGTGCACCAAAAGAAACGACCTCTTGCCGTATGAGACATAATGGAGTAGTGAACATGTGCTTGAAGGTCTTGAAAAATGCATTGATGAGGCCATCTAGCCCTGTGTCTTTTCCATTAAGAAGCCAATGAATAACTTCAAGAATCTCATCATCCAAAATGGGAGATTCAAGAAGAGGTTTCATATTTTGTGGAATTCTTTTGTTTCTGACACTAGAGACATCACCATGCAATCATGCTTGTGAGGAGAAATAGGCATGGAAACCCCCAAAAAATTGGGTAAAGTGATTGACAATCAACAAACTATTTTCTTCATCCATCTTGCACTCAAACCCATTGATGACCATCATGATCAAAGGGATCGCTTCCTTGGATTGTTTCTTCTTGAGAAGGCCATACATCTCTTTAGTAGGTTTATCTACCTTTTCCACCCACCAATCTCTAAATTATACTTATAGATTCTTTCTTTGAATTTCTTCTTCGTATCTCAACATGCATTTGATTTTATAGAGCCATGTCTGGTATTGAGCATGGCCTATATTTACTTCCTCCTCAAGATGCCTTCCATAAAGATTTTCTCTTCTAGCTCGATGAATTTTTTAAACATTCTTTTGAGTCCTGACCAAGAAATGTTGTGTCTTTATGACTACCTTCCTCCAACACTTGGCTAGTGAGGAGCGGGTGGTGAAGGCCCAATTCCAGGTAGTAGTAATCTCCTACTAGATGGTAGGGGAAAGAGAAGGTTATCAGATTGGCATGAAATCAAGGGGCTTTCTTGAGATTGATGACCAGCTTGAACGTAAGCACAATTGGGTAGTGATTAGAGACAACTAGATCCACACATTGGGAGGTGGATTGGGGACCCCACATATTGATTGTATTCTATGCAATATGGCTACTATCAAGTCTAGCTTTCCTAAAGTAAACTCTAGACTAGAGGTTCCACCAAGAGAAACCAACATCATCTTTTATCTCCAAAAGATCCGAATGGAGCTTGACTTGGTCGCAAACATCCTTCTCATGACCATCATGTTGATATATTTAGGTAGTGATTTGTGTGAACACACTAGGACCACAGGGGCACTCCCTCTTTAGGAGGTTGTTTTCCCTCATCTCTTTAAATTCTAATGGTTATACATTCAGTATTGTGTGTTGTTTTTAAGCTTCTTCTTCTTCCTTGTGCTATTCACGTGCTTTTGTAGACCTCGAACTCCAAAAATCGGTATCATAGTAGGTTGTCGCTTCATCTAGGGCATCGTCGACACCCCTGTGGTCACAGTCTCAAAATTGCATGAAATTTGGTGAGCATACTCAGGCTCATTAGGAGATCAAAATCGCTTTGCTTTATGGTGCCAAAATCACGGTCTGAGGTAATTTTGGCCTCCGGACCCACTATCATAGCGTTTATGTAGGCAATTTCATCTTTTTGTGAGAAAGATATATACAGGTTTTGGTTTGCCAATATAAGCCTCTCAAAGTTTGCTATAGGTTTAGGACAAGTCGATAGGGTAGTTCTGTTTAACTTTTTGAGATACAATCATTTTATTCCATTAGGATGTTTTAGGTAGTGGCCATGGTTGAAAGCAATGATGTATTCCGTATGTTGGTTGTTGAGGATAAGTTGGATGGTACCAATTACCCATTATGGGCTTATATAGTGTCATGTATTGGTTGCAAAAGGACTATGGAATATTGTGCATGGTGTTGAAAAAATTCCTATTACACTTGCAAACATAGTTGCTAAAGGTGATGCAGACGTCATTGAAGATGACAATATTCTTCATCTTCCTATTCATGTTGCGGTTCCTACCACACCTACTGCAAAGCAAATTCATTGGGATAGTAGAGATGCTCAAGCACATACATTGATAGCCTTGTCTATCAAACGTGCCATTATTCTTGACATTCCCTTTTGCAAAATAACTAAGGATACTTGGGGTACACTTACCACTTCATACCAAGCAAGGAATGAGGCTCATGTTTCTTACCTCCAAAAACAGTTCGATAGTGAGCACATGAATGAAGGTGATTCCATGGACAATTTTATGACATAGATCAAATATTTGAAAGAACAATTGATTTTTGTTGATGAATCTTGCCTAACAGTTCACTTCTGCAAACTGCTCCGAATGGTCTTCCTGATTCATATTAGAGTTTTGTTCTACTCTTCATTTGATGATGAAAGGTAATCCAAATGCTTTAACATTTGAGGCATTAGTCTCTGTTCTATTGTAGGAAGATTAGTCTAGGCAGAACAGGTCCATTATGCGTGTTGTAGATCAAGATTTCCTAGCTAGTCCAAAGGGCAAATGTAAATGGACCTCTTCTAACTAGTGAGCAAAAATCTACTAATTTTGCAGAATCAAATAAGGATGACAGAGATGAGAAGAGAACAGAAAAGCAGAAATTGTTTTGCAAATACTGTAAAGAAAATGATCATGTCATAAAGAGTTGTCCAAAATTGGCTACTAAAGAGGCAAGGAAGAAAGAGATTGGAATGGTTGTTGTAGAGGCCTCTACATCCAAAATAGAGTCTACTAATCTTCTGTAGAATGAGGAATGGACATTTACTATTGTTTGCAATTTTGATCCATCTCATTAGGGGAAAAAATGGACCTTACATGGGCCTTGTAAGGATCCCTAATTTTTAGGGATTAAGGAGCTTAAAATATGAGCAAAATAATGCACATCAAACCACTAGTGGTATTGGGAGTAAAATATTATTTTCTGAACCATCATCTTCGAAGTCAAAAAGCATGTGCATCCGTGACCTTTGGATGGCTTAAATCGACAGTGTACTTTCAAATGCTTGAAAAGTAAGAGAGAGAGGATGTCATATTTTGTGGGGAGTGGGGAGAAGATCTTTTGAAGTCTCTACAAAGTTTCTGGCCGTTAGATCTAGATGAATCCAATGCGTGAGCGCGAATGGGGCTGAGACAAAAATCGGAGCAGACATGGATCGTTGGATCGAGTGATAAATCCGACGGAGGTCATGAGAGGGCACCAATCTCAAGTGAGGGATGAATCTCAACCATGGGATCTTGCCCAATCCAAAGGTCACGAACTAAGGCACAATTTCTCCATCTAATTCAAATAGGAACGTTAGATTTGAGGGAAGATCCAACCGTCGATAAACGCTTGCACAGTTTGTCATCATTACTATGATCTTATCCACTTGTTCTCAATCATCCAAGGGTCCAAGATGAAAGTTACCTTGACTTTGTCCATTTCACCATAGCCATTGGATCTTTCAAGCAATCCAAAGGCTCTGAATGATTTTCAGGTTTTTCTAAACCATTCTCAAAAGAAACCCACGAATTTTAAGAGGTTTTCTCATGTTTGACCACACAAAAACAAGGGAAGCCCTTGCCTAGCCTATGTGATTTAGGCACTAGATTGTCACTACAAGGAATACGGGTGTATAGCGACGGTTAAGGTGACACAATTTTGTTGCTATAAAATTGCAAAATTCATCGTAATGAGCATCGCGCGTGCACCATCGATTAAATGATGTTTTCTGCGATGAGTGGCACGACGGGGTCTACGATGCTCGCATAGAGCGTCGCTAACACGACGGTTTTAAATAGCGTCGCATAAGTGATGCTTTTTTGCGTCGCATAAGCGACGCTAAAACATGTCGCTCATAGCATCGCTTACACGACGGTCTGTTGACAGAAAAAAATTAAAACGTTGGAGGCTCTTCGATCGGCATTTTCACGCATCTGATCGAAGAGCTCTCCAACGTTCGCAATTGTGCTCCGCTTACGAGCTGAAGCAAGTATATGCAGAATTGTTGTTTTGCCTAAGCTCTCTCTTATTGTCTCCCTCTGTCTCTGTTTCTCTCTTTCTACATCTTTCTCTCTTTGAATTCTCTCTCTCTCTCTCTCTCTCTCTCTCTCTCTCTTCTTTCTCTCTTTATTGGAGGTTATTCAAGAAGCTAACCAAGCAAAAAGTATGGCTAACTATTGTGTCATTTGAATTGTGTTATTTTCATTAGATAGCATACTCACACTTATTGATATGCACTTATACACTTATACATGATGAAGATGCACTTTCACACATATACACATATACACATGCACATACACACACATATATACACACCGATACATGTGTACATACACTTAGACATACACACATATACACATGCATATGCACAAACATTTCTACAACCACATAAAAAGACTTACATGCATGCATTATTGCATATATATATATATATATATATATATATATATATACATACATACACACATTAACATATATGCAAATACATGTATATGCACATCCACATGCATGCACATGGATGCAAATGGAAATGCATCCACATACACATGCATGTTTCATACATATACACATGCATATACATACATTATACACATATATACACATATATATGCACATACGTACACACACATATACACATGCACACACACATGCACATACCTACATATACACATATACATGCAAATACACACATATACACATAGAGTTACACATATACATGCACATACATATACACACACGTACACATGCACATGCACATACTCATACACACATAGACACTTACACATGCACATGCACATACATACATATACACACACATACACATGCACATAAATACATATACACACACATACATATACACTTAGGTACACACATATGAATGAATTATATAATTAAAGTATTAAAACACATATACACATGCACACACACATGCACATACCTACATATACACATATACATGCACATACACACATATACACATAGAGTTACACATAGACATGTACATACATATACACACACATACACATGCACATGCACATACTCATACATACATATACACTTACACATGCACATGCACATACATACATATACACACACATACACATGCACATACATACATATACACACACATACATATACACTTAGGTACACACATATGAATGAATTATATAATTAAAGTATTAAAACACATATACACATGCACACACACATGCACATACCTACATATACACATATACATGCACATATATACACACATATACACATAGAGTTACACATATACATGCACATACATATACACACACATACACATGCACATGGGCATACTCATACACACATATACACTTACACATGCACATGCACATACATACATATACACCCATATACACATGCACATACACACATATACACACACATACATGTACACTTAGGTACACACATATGAATGAATTATATAATTAAAGTATCAAAACACATATACACATGCACACACACATGCGCATACCTACATATACACATATACAGGCACATACACACATATACACATAGAGTTACACATATACATGCACATACATATACACATACATACACATGCACATGCACATACTCATACACACATATACACTTACACATGCACATGCACATACATACATATACACACACACAATGCACATACATACATATACACACACATACATATACACTTAGGTACACACTTATGGCACGTATCGAAGACCATGATTGAAATGTATTGAACATGAGGTAGAGTATGGTAATTTTGAGCGTGCACCATCACCTAGTCAATGTGATAATGCTTGGGTATGTATTTTTTATATATAATAATGTCATTATTTTATTTAAAAACCATATCCAAAATCAAATTATTGTTGATATACAGGAATACTTGCTCGATGATGATGATGATGATGATGATGATAGTTTTTCTCATAATGTTAATATACCTCGTACACGTCATGGACTTGTTGTTCATCAATTACAAGCAGAGGTTTCGAGAAATCCTCTACCTCCTTGTTTAGAGACTGAGACGGTTGGAGATTATCCATTGCCAGCTCGTGATTGTTCTTTAGTACAAACATATGATAGAAGAAGATACGGAGAATGGAATAGAGGACCACTTCTTTTAGATGGAGAAGTTTTCAACTTTTGGGGTAATCGCTATATGATTGCTCCATCCACTATTACTAATGTTGGTCGTGATCTCTTTATTGTAGAGGATTTGTATGTGCCACCGAACTCTGAAGTCACTCTTATGTCATTTTGTGGTCCTATATATGGATGGGGAGATTGACATCGACTTTCACGTTATGTTCAAAGCATGAGTACTTATGGAATATGCTTGAACGCAACATCCCTTACTAATATAAGGATTTTACATGCAAAAAATGAAAGATTATATATTGATGGAAGACCTTACACACATGGAAATATAGCAGGTTTAATAAATTGCAGTCGAGGTTTACATAATAGTTCAAGGACTAATTGCACATTTGAGGAGCGTGAAAATAGTCATGAATCACCATACATGAGTAGAGATGTATCAAGATACATAGTTGTCAATGCTATTACTACATTACATGCCGATGATGAACTATTAGTGAATTATGGATGGCGTAGACCTCCAAGAGCACCTTTTAGCTAGAGAGAATAAAAATTTTCTATCCATATTTAATAAGTTATATTTTATATTTAAAGTTTACCTTTTATTCATTTATGGAAAACTAATGAATTTTATTTATATGTGTAGATTCCAATGCATGATGTTGATGATATTCCTCCATAGCATTCACAATTGCCAGTAAGACCTCATTTATCAGAAGCTTCTATGAGGAGGCTACGCAAAGGTAATCCTGTGGAATATGCAAGGCTGAAAGATCTATATTCAAAAGATGATAAAGTACAAGATTTGTGTGACAATGATGAAGATGATGGCATGGCAGATTTTATTGAGGATTGATATCAAAATGACAGTGAGAGCATTGATATTTCTAAAAATGAGAAATATCTTCGAGAGGAATGTCTAAAGCATGAAGGAAGTCGTTTGACATGACTAAGTGCGAGCTTATTTATTCTCAATCTTCAAAATCATTTTGGATGGAGTAATGTATCTGTTTCGACACTATTAAGGTATAATTTTCAATTTTCTATCTATTTATATATATATATGCATAAATATAAATATATATATATATATATATATATATATATATATATGTAAATACATGCATATATAAACATACACATAATATACATGAGTGCATACACACATATAAACATACGCACACATATAAACATATACACACATATACACACATTTTGAAGGATTGAAAAATAACTTTAAAGAATGGGCGAACAAAAAGTGTCCATTCAATGCAGGTTTTTATTCTTACTTTAGATAAGGTAAGAACAAGACATTGAATTGAATGGACACTTTTTGTCCACGCATCTTTTAAAACTATTAATGCATCTTTCAAAATATTCAGGAAAAATTTGATTGTTTGGATGGCAGGATATGATTGTTTGTTTTGGAGGATATGAAGTATGTACCTTCATTGAATGATTTGTCGATTCTATCATATGTTCAGTTTGAAAGTGTGAGAAGCGGATTTATAACTGCTATTCAAAGAATTTGGCACTATCTATAGGCCATACAATGGTGACCTGGATGAATCGCATGCACAGAGGTTACTCAAGATAGAGCAACTTGATTATAATGGACTAGTGCCAGCAGGATTCCTGGGGTATGAAGTAAACCTCTTGTCAATGATGAGCATCTGAACTTTAGGAAACAAAGTGGAAATCATGGTGGCTTGAGAGGATCTCTTTTATACTGCTGGCACTAGTCCATTATAATCAAGTTGCTCTATCTTGAGTAGCCTCTGTGCATGGGATTCATCCAGGTCACCATCGTATGGCCTATAAACAGTGCCAAATTCTTTGAATAGCAATTATAAATCCGCTTCTCACACTTTCAAACTGAACATATGATAGAATCGACAAATCATTCAACGAAGGTACATACTTCATATCCTCCAAAACAAACAATCGTATCCTGCCATCCAAAACAATCAAATTTTTTGCAAATATTTTGAAAGATGCACATAAGCATACACATATATAAAATTATATGCATATATATATATATATATATATATATATATATATATATATATATATATATATATATATATATATATATATATATATATATATATATATATATGTATATTTATTTATTTACTTTTTTTAATACATCTTTTTTTGATGAACTTACAGGTTATTATCTGAAAAGTTTTTACTAAGTCAGAATATTCTTCCTACCTCACATGATAAAATGAAGAAGATAATCAACAATCTTGGTATAGATTATCAATGTATACATGCATGTCCTAATGATTGTATTTTATATAGATGTGAATATGCAGACTCTTTGACATGTCCCAAATGTCAATCTCCTTGATATAAGGGCAAAGAAGGTAAAATCCCAAAAAAGGTATTGAGAAATTTTCCATTGGCTCCATGGATTAGACATATGTTTCAAAGCCCCAAATTATCAAAGATTTTGACTTAGGGACATGATCACAAAAGTACTGCTGGAATAATCAGAATTCCTCATAATAGTGTTGCTTTTCAACATATTGATTCTACATGGCCTGAATTTGCACAAAATCCATAGAATCTAAAGTTAGAAGTTGCATTAGATGGGATTAATCCATTCTCCATGAAATCCAGTAAATGGTCAACATGGCCAGTGGTAGTCATCAACTACAATCTTCCGCCATATCTTAGCATTAAAAAGGAACATTTAATGCTTTCACTTTTAATCCTAGGCAAAAGACAAGTTAAAGATATGAATATATATCTTGCTCCTCTCATTGACAATCTCCAAAAGTTATGGAGAAGTATTAATGTCATTGATGTATCGAAAAGCATCAATGAAAGATATATTATGGTTTGTGGTATTGTGGCTTGGACTATTCACGATTTTCCAGGATATGGTGTTTGTTCACGTATTGATGTAATTTTTTATTCAATATGCATGTAAATAAATATCATTTAATCTAATTATATTTTTATCATTTTCATGATGCAGGAATATCTACGAAGGGTTATAAAGCTTGTCCATATTGTGGTGATTGGTTGAGATCAATCTATAGTAAGAATCTCAACAAAAATATTTATCTTCGACATCGACGATTCTTGCCTGATGATCATCCATTAAGATCTAAAAGAGAAGTGATACATTTTAATGAAAAGCTTGAAATAGGTCAGTGTCCAAAACCTATGATGCCTATGGATTGGTATAAAAAATGGACAGATGGACCTCTGATAGATCCAGAATCATAAATCTTCAGTGATGATTCAGATAATGAGTATGTGAAGAGAGGTAACGGAAAATTGGCACTCGCAGAGAACATATCAATATGGTATTCTTTGGAGTATTGGAAAGAGTTAAAAGTATGTCATCTTCTTGATCCTATGCATATATTCAAAAATATTGGTGATTCACTATGGCAGCATCTTCTTGGACTAAAAGATACCATAGCATCAAGGAATGATTTCAAAGATCAAAAATCCAAACCAAAGTTATGGGCAGTTTTTGATAGACATCGACAAGAAACGACTTATGCACCTGCTCCTTGGGTACTTACAACAAAAGAGATACAGACTATCAACAATAGAATTCAATTGATTAAGAGTCCTATAGATATGGAGCATCTTTGCAAAACATGTTTACTATGGATAATAAGAGCTTATCTCGGTTAAAGACCCATGACTGGCATTACTTTTTGAAACATATTTTAACTTTGGTTATCGATGGATGTACAGTGAAAGGAGTACGAGATGTGATCTATCGTCTTGGATCACTTATAATATAATTATAATACTTTTATATTTAATATGTATGAATATTGGATATCTTTTATTTTTTAATTAACTTCTTTATAATTGTTTTTATGATATGTATAGGTGGATTACATCCAAAGAGATTGACAAAAACTCGATCCCACAAAAAAAACGTGAATGCAAAGAGCTACTAAGTTTGATGGAGAAAGAACTTCCTACTTCATTTTTTGATATTCAGGTTCATTTATTAGTCCATCTTGTAGATGAAATAGAGATTGCAGGTGTTGTCAACACTCGATGGATGTTTTGGGTTGAGCGATTTATGGGAATATTAAAAGGTTATGTGCGACAAAGAGCGAAACCAGAAGGATCCATGGCAAAGGGTTGGATGCTTGAAGAGTGCATGTATTACGTTAGTGAGTACCTTGAAAGATTTCATGAAGAAGCTCCACGTGCATGGACCAACGAGTCTTCTTCAAAAATAACAGATGAGGTATTATCAGGTAAGGGAGTTCCATTCTTATTTAGATTTCAAGAAAAAAATGATGTTTCTAGATACTTTTGTAGCATATAATAGCGGATGCATGCAAGCATTCCTTAGCGAGTATGAGGAACTTCAAAATCTCTAAAGTAAAAGGCGAAAAAACAAAAGATATAGACGTAATCTCGATAATAATGAGATTACAGATGTATCTTCTTTCACGGATTGGCTATATAGTTGTTTGCAAAGCACCAACGCAAATAATGAAGAAATCTCAGATGAGCAAAGAGAGTTAATGATAGGTTGTGAACGAAAGGTAATTTTATTAAAATAATATTTTATTTTTTTCATATATGTATATTAGTTTCCATTTACTAATTGAATTTATTTTGTAGGCTTGAATGTTCACTAATATGTGGGCTTTTGGACAGCATATTAGAATCAAAGCCATTGATTCTTTACGTAAAACAGAGGATTCTAGTATTGTTGCTTCTTTCAAGCAACTATCACGTGCTAGCTCAAAAGACACGAACCTTATAGATAGCGAACTTGGTTACGTAGGAACTATTGTTAGTATCTACGAAATTTCATTTCGTACATTCAAACAAAAAAGTTTATATTTTTTATGATAGAGTTAGTTATTTTTTTAAGCACCTAATAATGGGTTTTTGTTGTTATATATTTTGATAGGTCATTTTGAAGGTTGACTGGTTTCGAGCCGAGTATAAAGGTAGTAATTCCACATTAAGAAAGGAATTATCTAGGTTTTGGGCAATTGATTCTTCCAAGGTAATGCGATCTACTAAAGAACCATATATTCTTCCTAGGCATATTGAAGAAGCATTTTTTTATAAAAACCCAGATGCTCATCCTTGGTGGCAAATCATTCATGTGCAACCTAGAGGTAGGTCATTGTTTGAACAGTTTATTGTTAGAGAGATCGAAGAAAGTCCTCTTGATGATTCAGCATCAGATACTGATACATCAACATCTGAAAGAGAAATTAGAATCATTTTACGTGATAATGATACTAATGTTTTTTATGAAGAGGATAATTCTCTACATGTTGATTCTACTGATGAGGAAGAGGAATTACCAGAAATAGATATTAATCCATCAATAGATGATGTGATTCATGAGAACATAGATTTAACAATAGAAGAAATAAATGAAATCAATAAGGATAATGAAGATGAGACTATATTGATGTCTTACCAAAATGATAGCAATAATGAAAACATATGAGCAGATTAGATATCAAATTCTACTCTAGTTATCGATCAATAACTTGAAGCTTCTAAATGGATATCAGGTAATAGATTTTTTTATGAACTTGAATAACGATGAATCCTACTAGAGAGATGAAATCATGTTCTTTTAAGTTAGAACATGAAGCTCGAGGGTATGCCTAGTTATTTTATATATAGCTTTATCTTCGAGGAGCAAATTTTTATCATGTATGTATGCATATGTGTGTGTATTCATGTGTATTATATGTATACATATGTTAGTATGCATATATATATATATATATGTGTATTTCATGTATATGTATGTGTTTGCATGTGTGTGATATATGTATACATGTGTTAGTATGCATATGTTTATATATGCATATGCATTTATGCAAAATATTCATGTATTCATGTAATATATGCAAGTGTTTATAATTGTGTACATGTATATATGTATATGTGTCTATGTTTAAATATGTACACATAAATATGTATGCATGTATATATATGTTTATGTGTGCATGTAGGCATGTATATGTGATGTGTACATGTATATATGTATATATGTCTATGTGTAAATGTGTACATGTAAATATGTACGCATGTATATATATATTTATGTGTGCATTTAGGCATGTATGTGTGATGCATAATATATCCACTCCATTTTATATTTATGTATGTGTACGTACATGATGTGTATATATCTTTATATATATTATGATCCTCGTTGATTCGAGTAGCTATATATAGAGGCATAAGGTTGGGAGGAGAGACATCTCTCTAGTAGGATGTCGGAGGAATAGATGCAATGTGTACATATACTTCAAACATATGGCTAAAAGGTTGAATTAGAGTTTTTAAATTAGGGGTTTTAAAACCCTAATATCGAAATTAGTGTTTTCAATTTAGGATTTTTGAAATAGATTTTATTTTATTTATTTATTTATTTATGTGTATGCATGTGTTGTGTATGTATGTGTATCTATATGTGCATATGCATGTGTTGTGTGTGTGTATATATGCATGTGTATATGTATATATGCATGTAAATATGATTATATGAGTCTATGTGTGTGTACATATGATTATGCATGTGTATGTGTATGTGAGTTTGTGTATGTGTATGTGAGTATGTGTATGTGAGTATGTGTATGTGTCTATGTGTATTCATTATATGTGTGTAACTGCATGCATGTGTATGTGTGTGTAAAAATGTGCATGTATGTGTGTGTATGTATAAATGTGCATGTATGTGTATATGTTTGTAAATGTGCATGTATGACGTATATGTGTGTGTATGCATGTATTTGTACCTCTAGTCTCACTCTATTCTCTCTCTCTCTCTCATATACATACATACATACATAAACACACATACTCATATCCACATATATATACATAAAAGTAGTGCATACCGTGCATTATCGCGACGATGAGCCATAAGTGTCCGCATCTCTTTTAGACACCACTTAAGCGACCATCCTGTCCCAAACTCTATCTCAAGTGAACTAAGTACGTATTTTTTATCCCTCTCATCATGCTCACTACAAAAATAAAACAAATAATGTAAATAAAACATAAGATATTTATTTCAATATATATGTAAAATTTATACTTACTTCCACCGTAAGTGGACAAGGCGCAAGTAGGAGTCGCATAATGCCCGCATTCTTCTCTTGAACTCCAATCCATTCCCTAGGTACACAATGTTTCCCTTTGTCTCTATATCGCACTCTATTCCTAAGGTGCCTATGCATGTCCTCATAGGCAACTCTGCTCTGCTATCACGATCTGGAGGTGGTATAGAGGTCCTGAAAATAGATAGATAAAAATAAATAAAAATATGTGTTATCATATCATTAAAAAAGTTTATGAAAAAAAAACATACCTATGAGCAGATAGCTGTCTTCCTGCATGTGGAGCCGCAGAAGAGCCCTCCTCTGATCGCTAGGTAAGCATCTGGATCATATAGTCCAGCTCATCATCAAACATCTCTGAGTAATCACGCATGATGGCCCCTAGAGTATCAGACGGAACCCTTGCTCTCATAAGACTTTTTATGAGAGTGAGTTTCGCCTTTCTCTCTCTACTAGGATCCATAATACCTAACATATAAAACAAAATGGGTTAGAAATCAATATATATACGTGTACATATGTATGTGTGTATGCATTAAGTATGTGTATGTATGCATGTGTGTCTATGTATGTCCGTGTATGTGTGTGTGTATGTGTGTATGCATGTGTATGTGTGTGTATGCATTATTATATGTATATGTGGCGATGTGTGTATGTGTGTGTGTATATGTGTGTGTGTGTCTATGTGTATGTGTGTGCGTCTATGAGTGTGTATGTGTTTATGTGTGTGTATGTGTGTGTATGTGTCTATGTGTGTGTATGTGTCTATGTGTGTATGTGTCTATGTCTGTATGTGTATGTGTATGTGTCTATGTGTGTATGTGTATGTGTATGTGTGTATGCATATGTGTGTGTATGTGTGTGTATGCATATGTGTGTGTATGTATGCATGTAAGTATGTATGTATGCATATGCATATGCATTATGTATGCATATGTATGCATGTATGTGTGTGTATGTCTCACTATGTGTGTGTATGCATATATGTGTGTGTATGTGTGTATGTGTGTGTGTATATGTGTCTCTATGTGTGTATGCATGTGTATGTGTGTGTATGCATCATTATGTGTGTATGTGTGTATGTGTCTATGTGTGTATGTGTGTGTGTATATATGTGTGTATGTGTGTGTGTGTCTATGTGTATGTGTGTGTGTCTATGAGTGTCTATGTGTTTATGTGTGTGTATGTGTCTATGTGTGTGTATGTGTCTATGTGTGTATGTGTATGCATGTATGTATGCATATGTGTGTGTATGCATGTGTATGTGTGTGTATGCATCATTATGTGTGTATGTGTCCATGTGTGTATGTTTGTGTCTGTGTATATGTGTGTGTGTATGTGTATGTGTGTATGTGTATGTGTCGCTACCCGTCTATGAGTGTGTATGTGTTTATGTGTGTGTATGTGTCTATGTGTGTGTATGTTTCTATGTGTGTATGTGTATGCATGTATGTATGCATATGTGTGTATGTGTGTGTATGAATTATGTATGCATATGTGTGTGAATGCATTATGTATGTGTATGTATGCATGTGCATTATGTATGCATGTAAGTATGTATGTATGCATATGCATATGCATTATGTATGCATGTATGTGTATGTGTGTGTATGTCTCTTTATGTGTGTGTGTATGCATATATGTGTGTGTATATGTGTCTATATGTGTGTATGCATGTGCATGTGTGTGTATGCATCATTATGTGTGTATGTGCCTATGTGTGTATATGTGTGTGTATGTGTGTGTGTGTGTCTATGTGTATGTGTGTGTATATAGGAGTGTGTATGTGTTTATGTGTGTGTATGTGTCTATGTGTGTGTATGTGTCTATGTGTGTATGTGTATGCATGTATGTATGCATATGTATGTGTATGCATGTGTATGTGTGTGTATGCATCATTATGTGTGTATGTGTCTATGTGTGTATGTGTGTGTGTATATGTGTGTGTGTATGTGTGTGTGTCTATGTGTATGTGTGTGCATCTATGAGTGTGTATGTGTTTATGTGTGTGTATGTGTCTATGTGTGTGTATGTGTCTATGTGTGTATGTGTATGCATGTATGTATGCATATGTGTGTGTATGTGTGTGTATGCATTATGTATGCATATGTGTGTGTATGCATGTAAGTATGTATGTATGCATATGCATATGCATTATGTATGCATATGTATGCATGCATGTGTATGTGTGTGTATGTCTCTCTATGTGTGTGTGTATGCATATATATGTGTGTATGTGTATATGTGTGTGTGTATATGTGTTTGTATGTGTGTATGCATGTGTATGCATCATTATGTGTGTATGTGTGTATGTGTGTATGTGTGTGTATATGTGTGTGTATATGTGTGTGTATGTCTGTGTGTGTGCCTATGTGTATGTGTGTGTGTCTATGAGTGTGTATGTGTTTATGTGTGTGTATGTGTCTATGTGTGTGTATGTGTCTATGTGTGTATGTGTATGCATGTATGTATGCATGTGTGTGTATGCATGTGTATGTGTGTGTATGCATCATTATGTGTGTATGTGTCTATGTGTGTATGTTTGTGTGTGTGTATATGTGTGTGTGTATGTGTATGTGTCTATGTGCATGTGTCGCTACGCATCTATGAGTGTGTATGTGTTTATGTGTGTGTATGTGTCTATGTGTGTATGTGTATGCATGTATATATGCATATATGTGTGTGTATGCATTATGTATGCATATGTGTGTGTATGCATTATGTGTGTATGTATGCATGTGCATTATGTATGCATGTAAGTATGTATGTATGCATATGCAATATGCATGTATGTGTATGTGTGTGTATGTCTCTCTATGTGTGTGTGTATGCATATATGTGTGTGTATGTGTGTATATGTGTCTGTATGTGTGTATGCATGTGTATGTGTGGGTATGCATCATCATGTGTGTATGTGTCTATGTGTGTATGTGTGTGTGTATATGTGTGTGTATGTGTGTGTGTGTCTATGTGTATGTGTGTGTGTATCTATGAGTGTGTATGTGTTTATGTGTGTGTATGTGTCTATGTGTGTGTATGTGTCTGTGTGTATGTGTATGCATGTATGTAAGCATATGTATGTGTATGCATGTGTATGTGTGTGTATGCATCATTATGTGTGTATGTGTCTATGTGTGTATGTGTGTGTATATGTGTGTGTCTATGTGTGTGTGTCTATGTGTATGTGTCGCTACGCGTCTATGAGTGTGTATGTGTTTATGTGTGTGTATGTGTCTATGTGTGTGTATGTGTCTATGTGTGTATGTGTATGCATGTATGTATGCATATGTGTGTGTAGGCATTATGTATGCATATGTGTGTGTATGCATTATGTATGTGTATGTATGCATGTGCATTCTGCATGCATGTAAGTATGTATGTATGCATATGCATATGCATTATGTATGCATATGTATGCATGTATGTGTATGTGTGTGTATGTCTCTCTATGTGTGTGTATGCATATATGTGTGTGTATGTAATTCTAGCCAATGTGATCCCAGTGAAGTATGCAGCGATTGAAGAAAATCTAAATAGAGCCTTAGTGCGAGTAACACCATTGCTTTTAGAAAGTGACCCAAATGATCATAGTTTTGACTCTACTCATGTGGATAGCCCACATGCTTACTATATGTAGTCACCTGAGCATAATGAAATTTACTATTACTAAAATCCTAGTGAGTCTAGTGGAGAGTCTGAATATGCCAATGTCATGTATGCAAATCCGAATTCTAGGCCTCAACCTAGATAGATGAGACCCCAAGCACCTAGAGGGCCATGTTATAGATGCCAGGGAGATCACTTCATTCGTGATTGTCCTTTACCTGCTCCGACACATCCCAAATCAGTGATAATTCAAAGGTTTTGTCATGATTGTGGGAAAGAGCACCTCTTACGAGACTCCCAAAAAACCCGCACAATGCGACGAAGATCACTCCCATTAATGTGATTGGGTTAGTAATAGACTCTCAGGAAGTGTAACTTCCACTGCCCCAGTGCAAGTGGTCACAAGAGCTCAGCATTACAACAAAACCAAGGTTTAGGTCAGGAAAAAAATTTAGAGGTTAGTGAGACTGAGAGTATAGAAAAGAAAAGGACGCGAGCTTGGAAAGATATTCGAGAGAGAATGAAAAGGCAATGGTCTAAGAAAATGAGTGAACTCGAGGAAAGCTTAAGAGAAATGAAAGCCAAGATAGTCAAAATTGACTCTCAAATGCACTCTCACACACCACTACCATCATCATCCCTATCACCTTCTAATCCACCACATGTAACCCACCCACCATCTAGAGTAGGATCAATCTTAGCAGATCCCACTCCTAACGACCTAGACATGAGGCTTAAAGCATATCAGGCCAGAATCCAAGAAGGGCC
Organism: Ceratopteris richardii; assembly: GCA_020310875.1. Taxonomy (NCBI): domain Eukaryota; kingdom Viridiplantae; phylum Streptophyta; class Polypodiopsida; order Polypodiales; family Pteridaceae; genus Ceratopteris; species Ceratopteris richardii. The sequence continues at coordinate 7,293,766 of CM035441.1, read as the reverse complement.
AAATGTGATAGATCATGAAAAATGTTACCCTAGAGCCGATCTAGAGATAGACGGAACAAAGCTTTGTGCTAAGATGGTAGAATTGGCTCAAACCATGTTTGAAGCCAATCCCATTTTCAACTACTTTAGTTTAGTTAAGATAGAGTTGCATCTTGATGGGTTGTTAGAACGATTGGAGAGTTTAATTGCAAAATTTGGAAAGGAAGCCACCTCCCAAGGAAAGGACAAGGCAAGTGAAAGGATAAGTCTTCCTCCCTAGGAAGGTTATGTGCCTAATTCCACAAAACTAGACAATATTCTTCTATGAATCAATATTCCCTAGAATTTCTCAGAGAGATTCAAGAAGAGAAATGGGCTAAAGAAAGTGAAAATCCTCCTCCCATTGAACTTGTGGATGATGTACATGACCAATTCCCTCTAGATGTTCCTTGAGAGTAGGAGGATGCCCAATCTAGTGGAAGATTAGAATTTGAGTCTAATTCCTTGTAGGAACTACCCCATTTCACATGCCCATGGGAAGCAAAGTCTACTTGTATGAGAGCACCCATGGCCATGATAAGAAACAAAGACTGAGTCATACCTAGGAACATGAAGGTAGTGCAGAACACTAAAGTGCAGTGCAACCTCAATTTAGAAGAGCTACTCAAGGTTAAGCCAGAATTGTGGAAACATGTAGCCAATCAAGTGATAGAAATAGCTAAACCTCATTCCCATGTAGGATCTCATAGAACAGTGCCAGAAATACCCTTGGACAAGATAGGAGACATGAGCGAAGGAGAAGAAGGAAACACCTATCTTCCAATCACTCATCAGGGTTACATAACCAAGGCTATTTTGGATTTAGGTGTGGGAGTTCCAATTGCTACCACTTCCCTATGGAAGCATTGGGGCAAAATAGCACTCAAGCCGACAAGAATGAAACTACAAATGGCTGATGGTCACATAGAGAGACCTTTAGGATTGCTAGAAGGGATAACTCTCACTACTTGTGGTGTAGCGTTCGAGCATACTTTTGCTATATGTGACTTCAACAAAAATCAGGCCTATGAGGTGATTTTGGAAAGATCGTTTCTAAGACAATTGCAAGTAGTACATGACTGGGGAACCAATTCCTTGTATTTGTAACACTTAGGTGTTACAACCAAAGTCAATCTCAAGGATTAATCTCATAGAGATGTACCCCCCATACGGTGGAATCCCATCCATAGAGCCATAGATGATACGGTGTCAATGCACTCCATAGGATCAGGATCCTCATGGATGCATGAAGACACCACCCACTTATGGATGTGCAAAGTAGCAGTAGAAGAAGAGAAGAGAGAAAAAGCTAGAGATCTAGGTGCAAAGCAAACTCATAGATCAATTCAAGACCCAGCCTATGCACCTGTAGTATTTCCAGATGAAGAATTTGAACCACATGGTTGGGCTGAAATCTTAGCAACAATGGATGTAGCGATCAATGAAGAGCAATGGACACCACACTATGATGAAGATGGCTATGAAATTTTAGTCTTCATGATAGAGCCAATTATGTGTGATTCAATTATTGAAGAGTGCAAGCCTAGCATAGAAGAAATTGAGTAAGAGAGCGACTCCGATCTAGAGTCAATCATTATGGATGCTTTTTGTGCATCAGAAAAAGAATTCTTGTATGAAGTAGAAGCTCACCCTCAAAGACACGAAGAACTTATGAATGATGTGAGGTTAACTATGCAAGTGACCACCAAGAGTGAAGGCAAGAAGAGGAACGCCTCGCGAGATGAGAAAGAATCTTTGTTTGAGGTCCCTGAAAACTTTAAGAAGTATGAGATAGAAGGTAAGAGAGTCATGATAAGAATGCCTAAACGTGATGCACAAGCAGGAGAAGCCTATGATAACAAAGATATTGAAAATCAAATCTCAATCATGCAAAATCAAATCAGCCACCAAAAGGTGCACCTAAACTGATTGGTCATTAGGAAAAAAAGTGAACCTTGCATGGGCCTTTTAGCTTAAGGAGTGATTAGTGACAGACCAATGAGAAGAGGGTGGTGGACACAGTCTAGTCCCTTAATCACCTAGGCTAGGCATAGACTTCGCTTGTTTTTATGGGGTCAAACATGGAAAAACCAGGTAGAACTAGTGGGTTTTCCTTTGAGAGTAGTTTTGAAAAGCTCGAATTTCATTTACAGCCCTTGGATTACCCTCAAGATCTAAAGGTTTAGATGAAAGAGCAAAAGTCAAGGCAACTATGATCCTTGACCCTTGGATTAGATTTAAAAAAATGGCTCAGATCATGTCAATGATGCAAAAAGCGTCAAACATCGTGTGCCCTTGGATGAGGACATTGATCTGACGGCCCTGTTTGAATTCCGATTGGGAAAGGCGCCTTCATTTGCTAGCCATTAGATCTGATGGCTGAGGATTGTCTTCACAACGGAATTGGTGCCTTTGCGCGTGGACCATTCGATGGATTCTACATCCAACGCATGAGATTACTTCTGCATTTTCGCTCAACCCCAAACGCGGACGGCGGTCAGATTTGGAAAGATCAGACAACCAAGATTCGTGCAGAACCTATGAGAAAAAAAATCAGTTGAGAATCTTTTGATTCACGTGCATGTCAGAGTCTCTCTCTATGTTTTCCTCCGCTTTAATCGTGGCCATTAGATGGAAGGATCCAAAGGCCACAACATTTTCATTTCTAGAATTCAAAGACAATATTTCATGAAATACTAATATATTGCATACTACAGATGAGTGTTTCAGGAATTACAAGAATCAGAGAGGAAGAGGATATCAAAGAGGTGGATACTCACACTCAAGAGGAAGATTCAACCATCACCAAGGCTACAACAACAATTACAACAATAATTAAAATGGCAACTATCAAGGAGGATTCAAATCCAAGAAGGATTACAACAACTACATAGAGGAGCAAGATGATTCTCTTCTAATCATGAACATGACTTCAAAGTCAGGTACAAATGATGTCCACCTATTCTACATTGACTTAGGATGCTCAAATCATGTGGCTGGCAATGTAGCACTACTCTCTGATCTTGAGGAACCAAAAGGTAAGCATCAAGTCCAAACAGGTGATGACACAAAGCATTCAGTAGTTAAAGTTAGAAATGTTAAGACGTGATGGAAATCAGAATTTGTTGAGCAGGGTACTCTATGTACCAACCATTACCAAAAATTTGATGAGTGTTGGTCAGATTGTTGAGAAAGGTTTGCATGTTAGATTCAATCAATATGGAGCATATGTGGAGGATCCAAGGCATGGGTTCAAGAGGATTGCTAAAGCAAAAAAATCAGGTAGACTTTTCACCTTTGAGTTAGAAAATACAAAGAATATTGCACTATACAGTTATAAAGATCAAACACTTTCAGAGCTTGAGATTTGGCACAAGAGGTTAGGACACATAGGAGAAAGAACCTTGAAACAAATGTGCATGGACCAATGTGTGCTTGGGATGCCCAATGTATCCAAGCAACATATGATTTATAAGTGTGGTGCTTGTCAATTTGAGAAGTCTCACAGGTTACCCTTCTCAAAAAAAGGATACACGCATGAAGACTACCTAGAGCTTGTTCACACATATGTATGGGGACCAAGCAAAGACCCCTCTGTCTCAGGATCAAGGTACTATGTGTCTTTCATTGATGGTTATAGCAGATGGACTGTATTGTACTTCATGAAGCACAAGGATGAGGTATTTAATTGCTTTAAAAAATATCTTGCACTAGTTGAAAATCAGACAGGAAGGAATTTGAAAAGGCTAAGGTCAGATGGAGGAGGTGAGTACTTCTCTAATGAATTTGAAGACTTCTTGCAGGACAGAGGCATCAAAAGAGAAATAACCACAAGGTATTCTCCTGAATAGAATGGGGTAGATGAGAGAAGAAAAAGATTAATTGTTGAGACAACTAGGTCTATGTTGAATGAGAAAAAATTACCTAACTATCTATGGGTAGAAAGTGTTTCTACTTCCACTTACCTCATAAACAGGTTACCATCTAAGTCTCTTGATGGTATGACACCCTATGAAGCATGGCATGGTAAGAGACCCTCACTTGACAATTGCAAAATATTTGGATGTGTAGCATATGTACACATTCCTTCTTAGATAAGAGGTAAGCTAGACCCAAAGGCTGAAAAATGCATCTTTATTGGGTATGATTTAAATAAAAAAGGTTATAGGTTTTATAATCCAACCAATAAGGGATTCATGGTAAGCAGACATGTTGTCTTTGATGAAAATGATTCTTGGTATGAGAATGAATACAGGAAGGTTAAGTTACCCTATGATTTGGAAGAGGAATTTCCAAGTCTTACAAAGGAGGAACCTACTCTGAATGAAGACTCAAGTTCAGATGATGAAAATACTATCAATCTTGAAGAATTCAAAGCATGGAAGTCCAAAGGCAAAATGAAGATGAAGAAGCTTGAAGACATACCTGAATCTTCAACTCAACCATTTAGAAGATCACAAAGAGAAAGCAAAAAACCTATCAGATATGGGTATGATACATCTCTTGTTACTAAACATTCTGTTTATCTTGCCAAAGATTTGTCAAATGAAGAACCAGGATCATATGAAGAAGCAATAACCGAATCAGAATGGAAAGAAGCTATGGATGAGGAGATTGATGCACTCAAAGAGAGTGACACATGGGAGTTAGTACCTAAGAAGAACTCCATGAAGGTAAAGGTAACATATGTTTGCAAATTAAAAAAGGCTTTATATGGATTGAAGCAGGCACCTAGGGCATGGAATTACAGGTTAACTACATACCTCCAAGACCAAGGTTTTGTCATGAGAAAGGCAGATACTTCTCTGTTCATCAAGAGAAGTAATTCAGAGGTAATATATCTTTGTGTTTATGTTGATGACATCATCATTACAAGTAATGATGTCAATGGAATCAGATAAATAAAAAATCAAATGATGAAGGAGTTCAAGATCAACGATCTTGGTCTATTGAAGTATTTTTTGGGACTTGAATTGGTCTACACTAATTCAGGGATATACATCACTCAGAAAAAATACATACAGGATATGTTGAAGAAGTTTCACTTGCAGGATGCCAAAGTAGCAAGTACTCCAATGGAGGTAAACCTAAAACTAAGTGCCCATGAAGGTGATGAAGTCAATGACATTATAGGCTATCAAAGTATGGTGGGTAGCTTGAACTATGCTACCCTAACAAGGATAGATATTGCATATGGAGTTAGTGTGCTAAGTCAATTTATGCACAAGCCAAGGATACCTCACTTAGAGGCTGCCAAGAGAATCTTGAAGTATCTCAAGGATACACAGAACCATGGTTTGTATTTCCCTTACACTTCAGATATTGATATCAAAATTTATTCAGATGCAGATTGGGCAGGATGCAAGGATGATAGGAGGAGCACTTCTGGATATATCTCTTTTGCAGGTGACAAACCAATTTCATGGTCTTCAAAGAAGCAACCTACTGTTGCTTTGTCTTCCACAGAGGCAGAGTATAGAGGACTCGCTAATGCCACACAAGAAGCAATATGGATTAAGCTTTTGTATAAAGAATTGGGTTTATTTACTAGGTCTCCAATAATCTTTGGAGATAATACAAGTTCTCTTCACCTTGCAGCTAATCCTATTTATCATGCTAGGACCAAACACATAGAGGTCCATTACCATTATGTGAGAGAAAAATTGATAAGCAAGGACATTCAACTAACCTATGTATCAACCAACATGCAATGTGCAGATTTGTTAACTAAAGCTTTGGATGGAACCAAACTTTGCAGGTTCAAATCCATGATTGGATTGCAGGATATACTTGAAGATTGAAGATGAAGACTTAAGCCAAAATGTTTGGCTTGAGGGGGAGCTGTTGGTGTAAATCACAAGCCTACACATTTGGCTTGAAAGGTATCTTGAAGATCTTACATATGTGAAGAAGCATAGGAACCATTGCTAGTGGTTAATTACCACCTTATCTCATTGTAAAAGTCAAATTGACTTGGAATCTCTTGTAATCACCTACCAAAAGGATTCGTGGAAAAGTTAGTTGTTTGATTGAACAAATATCTCCTAGTATATAGGAGCTTGATCATAGGGAGCCAAAAGTTTGAATTTGAACTCAAATTTTTACTCATTCCTTATAAAAATGGACATGAAAAGTCGCGGGATAGATGATCACTCCCGAGCCTCTCATTACTAATTTTTGAGTGTGTGTGAGGACTACACTCTAGCCCACAGCTCTCTACACCATTTGGCAATGAATTTCATGCCAATGGAGTTGTATACAAGTGTTTATTAATACATACATTCACATTGTCCATCTCTGAGTTCTGTGTTAGTCTACTCAAAAGTCTGTCAACTTGTGAAGGGCATATCTCGGTCAATTCTTCACCAAATTCAGTGATTCAAAGCTTGTTGGATTCAGATTGAAGTTATCTACATGCGGTCAAAGTTTGAAGAGATTCTATTCAGCCATTTTGGAGATATTTGTGTCGAGGGGATCTCTGGTCATTTTCTGCTACAGTCCTAAAAAGTCGGGGGTATATCTTAACTTGCTAAATTGATTTCTCTTAGCATCGTTTATCTTTTTACATCGTTCTACTTGGAATAGGTAGCTTACTAAGCTAATTAGATACCCCTAAAAGGAATTTTTCCAATTCCTACTGTGCTGGTCATACTGAGCAAAATACCCAGCAGGTATCAAGACATAAATAGAAGGTTTTCTTGAGTTTGTGAGTTTCAAAGGTATCTGTTTTGATCAAATCATTGCACACATCATTTCCAAAGTACATAGGACATTTTATGGTGTCATTGGAAAGCTAAGGAGGTCTAGTTATCAAGTCTGAAGCAAAAGAGGGCTGGTACAAAGCAGGTTTAGCAGTACCTACTCAGTCTCTTGGAGCATCCATCCATCTTTCCCAACACGAAGGAACTCTTTCCCCGACACTCGTCTAACGAGTTTTCAATTCTATGTTGACCCAAACGAGAACGCACTGCACTGCAGTTTTTAGTCGTTGCCATCAACCTCCAAAAATGTACTTACGGCATATCCCGCCCGTTCTACTCCATGATCAATACTGCCTCCCGAGAATCTGTTAATTTTACTTCATTCTTTTTCCGTCGCATTCATCGTGAATGTCAAGCCATTTCGAAGCAGTTAGCCAAGCACAAGATTCCTAGGACTAGATTGCCACATCTTCTTACCTTTCTCCTTCTGGTGATCCAAGCAGAGCAACCACCTCTCGTGAATCCTCTGCTATTACATGACGAGTCTACACAAATGCTGGAGGATGACGATGATGAAGACCTTCTGCATTTCTTCCGCCGCAAATGCAGGCGCCTCAGCCCGTCCCAAAGTCAAGTAAAGGAAACCAGCGTTGTTCAAGAAGGTAAAGTATTCCATGATATGACCACTTCCTTACAGGTAGAATCTACCCAATCTTCTCCTAGTAAGCAGTCGGATACAGATGTTATTATGGAAGACGTAGTTGAACTCTCAGAGTGAGAGGAAACACAACAACTGGATGCTGAGGCTGTGACAGAGACTGTGGAAGACACCACTATCATTCTATGTCATCCATCTTCTTCACACGTCGCAGATGATCAAGCCGACAAGGTAATGCAACAGACCTGTGCCGAAGAGGCAGTGATCGAAGTTGCTACTATTTCGTCTTCACAACCAGATGAAATAGGCATCGTCCTCGTGCAGACAACCCTTCTCCCCTTCCCCCTCCAACCACCCTTATTGCGGATGGTGATCCTTCGCCCTCCTCACTACCAACGGCAATCCGGGAAGCTTCACCCAAATTTCCTTCTTCTCCTGACTACTCTCCACCCTCGTCTCCCCACCTCCTGTCTTCCCAACCTTCGCAGCAGACACCTTCTTTTCCCACCCCGAGCATGTTTACTAAATTGGCATCCATGGACCAGTTCCTGATTCAATTATCTCTGCAGTTACCCATCCAATTGAAGATGGCAACATAGATCGTTCGATAGGAGTTATAGAGAAAAGTAGATCTCCTAGAAGCTGACGTCGCACCCCTCTAGGAAGAAATACTCGAGGCAAAATCCGATAATCACTCTCTGCATGCCCAAATCTAGCATCTACAAGAACAGTTGACAGAGAAAGGTCTGATTATTGCCAACAAGGACAATGAGATTATACGATTAAAGCAGAAGGTTGAGCAGGATGCCATGACTGCATTAGGCAATGAGCTGCACGCAACAAAGAATAAGTTCAGTATATTAGAGGAAGCTTCTCAGTCGCTCGCTATGAATGTAGGCTACAGACGAGCTGAGAAAGAACTCAAGTAGGCTACAGACGAGCTGTTCCACAAAAGTCGTGCTTTGGAAGAAAACATTGGCGTGAATATCAAATTAAAGAAGGAGATGGAAGCCATTAAAAAAGAGAGAGAAGATTTTTACAAAACAATGCAATTTCAATCTCAGGAACTCGAGCGCAGAGAAAAGCAGCTAGGAGTTCAGGCTGACAGGTTATCCAGAATTGATGCAGAGATCACTGAAATAAAGTTGCGCCAAGATGCTGCTATAGCCAACGAGTTTTACTTACAAGAAGCATTTTTGCAGACTCAGGCGGAGTCCTTAATAAGCCAAGTAATAGCTGCCAGTTCGATTAGAACAGATGCACAATTAGTTGAGCCTCAAATTTTGCAAGATATGCTAACTTCTTCAAAACAGAAGATCACTCGTATGTTTAAATTAGCTCGCTCTATCTATGTTCATGGTATCATTGATGAACCTTGAATCTTGTAATTTTCCTTTTCGGGTTTGAGTCCACCGTGCGTGCCAATGTGAGCCGCCGGAATGTAATATGAAACCCTAAAAAGTCGCACACATACCGAAAGGGTGTAGCGCATTAGTTGTACTCTTTGATTAATAAAGGAAGCATACATGAAAAACAGAAGGTGTGTTGCCAGACTCTGAGTCTGGGCGAATGCCGGAAGTGGATCGTAGCATAGTGTTTTGATTACTCTAAGTTGTTATCTCTCTGTTAATTAAGTTCAGCATTACATTAAGTTTGATGAAGTATTAAGTTAATTGATGTTTCGGTGATGCAATGAACTGCGTGGATATGTGTCTGATGGTGAAGAACATTGAACTGCGCATTTAATTATCTTGTGTTGAAGTATGTTGTAATAGACAGACATATAGTAGTTGTGGGTTAATCGTGTTAAGTCTATGAAGTAGTATGCACGGAATCTGTAGATTTGGGAAAATACAACAAGGCCTCTGTTTTATAGACCCCTAACCATCCCAAGAACTCAGGATTGATAATAGATTAAACAATAAAGTTTAACAACTACTTAGTAAAATGTGGATACAATCAGAGTCATGCAGACCCATCACTCTTTGTGAAGAAGGAAGGTAGCAAAATTGTTTTCATTTGTATATATGTTGATGATTTGATCATTACAGGGGATGATGAAGCCAACATCAAGGACATAAAGAGGAAGCTTGGATGTGAATTTAAAATCTCAGATTTAGGGATTTTAAGGTACTTCCTTGGGATTGAAGTACTATATAAAGAGGAAGGTATATACTTGATGCAAAGAAAATACATTCTTGATCTTTTGAAGAAGTTTGGCTTGTGTGATTGAAAGCACATTTCAAATCCATTAGAAGTAAATGTTAAACTAAGTGCTCATGAAGGTGAAGAAGTGAAGGATGTGACCATGTATAGGTCAATAATTGGTTCTCTCTTGTATGCTACTATGACACGACCTGATATTGCACATGTAGTTGGAGTGTTATCTCAATTTTTGCAAGCACCAAGAGTACCTCATCTTGTTGCAGCCAAAAGGGTACTTAGGTACCTCAAAGGATCAGTGAATGAAGGTCTATATTATCCATTTGATTGGGCAAGTTTATTGTGATGCTGATTGGGCAAGTTCCAAAGATGACAGGAGGAGTACTAGTGGATATGTTATCATGCTAGGGAAGAATACCATCTCATGGATGTCAAAGAAACAACCAACCATGGATCTTTCATCAATCGAAGCTGAGTATAGAGGCTTAGCACAAGTCCCATGTGAGCGTATGTGGCTAAGGAAGTTTTTTGTTGATCTTGATTTGTAGGTTAAGCAAGTACCTATTTTTTGTGACAACATAAGTAGCATATGCTTGGCTCAAAATCCAGTGTTCCATGCAAGGTTGAAGCGTATAGAAGTGCATGACCACTTTATTCGAGAGAAGATCATGTCAAAGGAAGTCAAGCTGGAGCAAGTCAATACAAAGGACCAATATGCAGATATGTTTACCAAAGCATTGGATGGAGTAAAGCTACAACAGTTAAAGGCATGCATTGGAATGAAGGACCTAGGCATTGAGACTTGAGGGGGAGTGTTGAAAATCAAGTCTCAATCATGCTAAAAGGCTCAACCATAAGTTTTGCAAGTGGACCAATAAAAAAGGAGGATCCAAAGTCTTGGAATAAAGTTAGAAGCTCCACCAAACTCAATCAAATTCAAATCTCATCAAATCAGCCACCAAAAAGTGCACCTAAACTGATTGGTGGGTGGTTAGCTAGATTGTAGGAAAACTAAAAGTCTATATATGCATCATCCTGCTTTTGTTTCTTGAGTTGTATGCATTCCATGAGTTTCCCACTTAGTTTAGTGAAGTCATAAACTCTAGCAATCAACCCCTTGCTTGCTGTTGAGAAAAGGGGAGCAACAGACCCTAACCGCCTCACATGGAAGTGAGAGGCTCTTCCAAGAGGAGTTGCAAGAAGTGCAAACAACACACACACACCCATGTCCATGAACAATGGCACCATGGCCAACGTCAAAAGGAACAAAGGAGGGCAATGCTCACACACAAGACAACCCCAAATGCCAAACCCACACACATGGATCAACGCTTAGCACACAAGGAGAAATGTGGAAGCCAAATGATCCTTCTTTCCATTAGCATGGAGGCCAAGGCCATGGCCAAGGGACCTCTTCTTTACAAGAAATAGCCTCTATTTATAGGCTCAGCTCAATTCCCCCATGTGCTCCTTTTGACTAGTCAAAAAGGAGCACATGCCTAACTGTCATATCTCAAGAAGATCTTTTCATATATTTGAAATCTCAAAAGAAAGGATAAACATGTGCGTGGGGATTTTTCTATTCTTAAAAAGATGTGAGCATTTACAAGGCTTCCCAAGCTTTACTTTTAGGACAAATATTAAAAAGTGTCTATAGGGGGGGTTTTTATGTGAAATCCTAAGTAGATACAAAAAGAGATATTATTTTGGTCTAGGGAGGGTTCCTATGCACAATTATGGGTATGTGCATACCCTACAACCCAACATTTTCTCCCCCCCTAGACTTTGTCATCCTGGACAAAGCTAAGAGGAAAGGATCATACACAACTGAACTGGTGCAAGCTTGAGTCTTTAATTTTGAGAAGCTCCAAGTTTGCAAATCTTCAATTCTGCAGTTTACAGTCTTCAGGTCTTCATACTCTTCATTGATCTTCGAACAAACCAGTCTTCAATCTTTCAGATCTGCAATACTGCAAGCCCTCAGTCCATCCTTCAATCTGCAAATCTTCAGTCTTTACAGCTGGGCGACACAATCCCCTTGGGGGGCAGTCAGCCCAGTCATTCCTCCCACTGTGCAGTCCTTTGTAAGGCTGGAAATGCCTTCTTCAGCAGCTCCCAAACCTGAAATAAAATACAAAAAGCAAGTAGACTGCATCCAGTATTGTGATAAACATTCACTTCAACTTTAGTTTCCACATCAGGGGCATCCTCATCTGCAAGACTTTTCTTTTCAGAGAGACATCCTCTTGAAGATCTATCTTGCCATGGTGTGTGTATCAGGCATAGCTACCCTTATATGGTAGTGATAGAAGTTATCATGGTTGGACATGAAGATCGTCATAATCCTGCAAAAAAAACTAGCTCCAAAGAGTCCATTGCCTTCTAGTTCTCAAAAAGCTTGTACTAGCATATTTCATTCAAAAAAATCAATTATTGAAGTATCTGAAGATGAAAATAGGATGGCCATGCATATAGTAAACATATGATTTAATTCTCATGCACCGATGTCCAAAGAATGGAAAGCATCCAATTATTCTCTCCCAAGTATGTGAACTGCACGGCCAAAGTATGAACCCGAAACACCCACTGGTGATGATGACATTAACAAGGATCAAAAGTAAGATTGGTGTAGGCCTAGGCAGAATTCCAGTTGGCCAATCTTGACCTATGAGCCCCAAATAACCCCCCAATCTTAGCATCCAAATATATTTATCTGTCAAATGCCTATTGTAAATAACACGCTGCAAGATCTTATGGAGAAGAAAACTCAAGGGATCCTTAACATCATTCTAAAGTATAAACCAAGGAACATCTCTTGGGAATTTCTAGCCTTCTAGCCAGCAATGAGAATGCTTCCCATCTATCATGCCATCTATTATAAGACTTAAGCATTTACTTATTGAAGAACAATGCACCTGGTACATTTGAAAAATAGATTCATTAGCACATCACAAAGCAAATTATTTCAGAATTGAAAATAAACATGTAGGCCATGTATCTACAGAAGAAGCACTGTCAGTTTTATGCTACTATTCGTACCAAGTTTCTCCCAAAACTAGTATGCTCCCATCCCACAGGGGTCAGTCACAAGAATTCAAAATGATCATACCTGAGTATAAAAGAAACACATCATTCACAAGAGAGCATCTATAGGAGACAAAAGGATCAATGCTAAGTTCTACAAGTGTTGGCCTACACTGCATTAAGTGATATTGTAAAACCAGAGTTTCCTCCCTGGCAAAAAACAAGCATTCACACCTGTATGATAGTGTTTCTAGCCTTCATGCATTTCTGGTATTTCTAGATAGCAATGAGCATGATCCCATAGTGCATCTGAAAAAAAATAGCATATTGAAGAATAGTACAGTCATAAGTGCATATCATCTAAAACTACTTAGAGACATTCCACATTCTCATGCCTTATGCATTCAAGCTTCACTCTGAGTTCTAAGTAATGTGTTTCAAGTTCTAAACCAGTATGGACAACTAGTCAACTGGTCATCATGTCATTGTACAAGAGCACTAGCTTGTCAGACTCGATTCTAATAAAAAACACGATTTTTATCCTCCATATGCAATTGAAAGAAAACTTTGTGAAGAGTTGCCTGTTCCTGCAATCCATAATTTAAACTCTTGAGGTAAGTACCCATGAGAATCAAGAACCTGGGGGTGCCAAAATTGTAGTGCAGTGGCCTATGATTCCCATTTGGCACGTAAGTAAGTTGCATCATAAAATGTGTTGATGAGTTGATAAGAACTCAAAGAACCATCCTCTTAGCAGGTATGTATGAGTTTCACAACAAGCATGTGCAGAGTGACAAAATCCTTACGAATGTTCAAACATGCATAGCCCTAAGATACCCAATCTAAAAGCGTCAGCAGATATAGGCATGATAGATTGTCATTTGATGAAAAAAAGGGTATTTGGCCATTCTCATATAGCACCAAAGAATTCATCATAAATACCCTCAATTTCACAGTCACTTCCTGACCGGTTCCTTCATCAGACAGGCCAATTAAGTCGATCGATCCAAAGCTTCAGAAAGCTGTTATGCATGCTCCATAGCTATGAGAAGTATTCTAGAAGCAGGCACATCCCTAAGAATGGTACTATATGGTCATCCTGTCGTGCAGAATTCAATAAAGATTAGTTGACCATAATTGCACTGAGTGCCTAATACTTGTTTGACAATGAGTCAAGTACAAGCTCCTAGCATCCAAGGAGAAGCTTTCAATTTTGAGTAGTAAATTGATACCACCAGTATCTTTGTGTACTAGTGACTACCACTTTGAGCTGTGAAAATATAACCAGTCATGCACTCAACGCATCATCTCTACCCCAAATAAATAACCCTTACTAGGACATTATTAAGAACAAATAACTCCTCATAAATCTGTAAAACTCCTGGCTTGAGTGTCAAGTCCATTTTCCATGCTTCAGGCTTCAAGATTTGGCATCTCTTAATGGAGTGAACACTCCCAAAAAAAAATTTGAAGAGCACCTGAAAATCAAGTTGGAAAGCAATAATCCAAAATAGCTAGCCCAATTAGTTTCATAACTTCAAGTGGTGAACGAAAATTCAAAATCTTGGATGACACATTGTAGCATTTCTTGTATGATCTTAACTGAGCATAATAGAAAACTGTTAGCATTTTACACATAGGTAAAGAAGGGACCAAGGTTTCAGAGAATTGGAAGGCACAATTTTTAGATATCATACATACATGGCTAGGTGACATTAGTGCATTCATATTCACTACTTCACAGGTGATGATCGAAAGGAAGAGCATGCCTTTGTGTATCAAACCAGTATGACCAGCCTATGTGCAGAAGTTATTTGTGTCATAAGGCGAAAAATATGTAAAAATATCATCTGGATAGCACAATACAAATGAACTTTCCTATTCAGCTCATAATCATCTTTTATAAAAGGAAAATTACCATGCATGCTCATTGTACAATCGCAAAAGTTATGTTATGAAGTATTGCTAAGATAGGGACTCCATGGCCAGGACTTAGCATAGTAGCTCATAGTGAAACTTGTATATCATATGAATGCAAAGAGCCACCGATCAGAACACAAGTACTCAGAGTTTGACTTCCTAGTTCTCAGATCTATGCTACAATCAATACTGTTGTTATGTCGTTGAAAATCATCAGATAAATGTTTCTCTTTTAGTCATTAGATCATGTAATTTCATGTGAACATAGGAGTTGAAGAATGATGTAAACAATCAAATGAGTCAATTGTAATGCCTTTTGTAGCGTAGTGACCCAATATGCAGTAAACATTTAATCTTTGAGATCAAACTAAATTACGGCCCAAGTTATGTGTGATCCCCATCACGTAGCTCTACCCTCAAGTTGCCCAAGCTGTGAATATCCGAAATGGGAGTAATTTGTACAGAATAGGTCTAGATCCCTGCAAATCCCAATCAATCAAAGTTTAGCTAGATGAATATGATAGCACCAAAAAAATTTAGTAGAAGCCCTTTTCCTGTAATATTAAATGAATACTCATGATGCAAAGGACATGAAGAACCCAAAAACTAGAACCCCAATCCTCAAGCATTTCTGGAATACAGTCAATTATCAAACATAGAGATCCTTCGGTAGTATAAATGGAGTTCCCATATGGAAAACTGAGAAACTCAAAACTCATTCAGAGTTATTAACACATTCTTCATTTATCAAAGGACACCCCTAACAGCTGCAAGAACATGCACCAAGATCCCTATGTTAGATAGACCTGCAATACCATGCAGATTTGGACACCATAGGTTAGACATCAATTTACTACAATGTCGTGATCATCATCTTTCCTCAAAGTAGTACGTATTATGCCAAAAAATGCCAGAATAGATCATGTGATAGTAACCATTTGTCCAACAGAAACCAGATTCTTTGTTATATTTGGAACATGCAACACATCAACAAGATGTTTTACCTTCCCGTCCTCCATAGACAATGCTATGTTTCCTGTATGCTCAATAGGATGCAATGTATCATCACCTGTTTCAACATATCCAGGAACTAGCATTTTCTGCAAACTACTAAACCATTCTGCATGACTGGTCATGTGATTTGAAGCACCTGAATCAACATACCAGACATTATCATTCGATTTTGAAACAACAGCAGACATCGTATTCATCATGTGATGTTGAACCATAAACAGCTTCTCAGAATCATATGCACTTGTGGATGCATAGTTGTTTTGCTGCCTTCTGTTATTTTGATTCTTTAACCTGCAATCACGTTCAAAGTGTCCAGGTTTACCACAATTCCAACATCCTTTACTATCATTACATGAATCATTTCTTTGGAAATTTCTGTGACCTCTTTGGCTCCCCCTGCCTCGAAACTGTCCTCTTCCTCCTGCATGATTCTATTGTTGACCATGGTCTTGGCTACTGTTTCCTCTTCCACTTCCAAAACCTCTACCTCTGCCTCTTCCTCTGCCAGAGTAGAATACCTACTCAGAACTGGGCTTTCCCTGGGAGTTTGAGTCCTCACCAAGATTCTTTTCTTCAATAATCAGCATAGATACCAGATCAGCAAAATTCGGAATATTTTCCCTGGTCTGTATGGAAGTTCTGAACTGCTTATATGCAGCTCCTAAACCACGAAGGCACACTTCCACCTTATCATCATCATCTACATTCACGCCAATAGATGCAAGTGACTCACATATGCCTTTGATTTTAAGAGTGTAGTCACTTACCGACATGCTCTTCTTTTCCAATGTATGTAGCTCGTTCTTGAGTTGCAATTTCCATGCCTTTGTATTAGTCTCATACAAAGTGACCAAGCTGTTCCAAGCCTCTTTTGGAGTCTTGGCATCCTGTATGTGTCCAATCATGCTATCTTGTATGCTAACAGATAGCCAATACATTACCTTTCGTGCTCCTTGATTCCATTCCTCATATGCTCTTAACTGATCTGCAATCCGATTCCTTTCTGGTAACTACGGAGCATTTTTATTCTCTCCTTTGATGTACTTCCAGTAGCCTTTTCCCATCAGGAAATTCGTCATTCTAAATCTCCAAGCATGGAAGTTGTTCTTGTCCAGCTTATCACTCATAAGCTGACTCATTCCATCTACGTTTGCCATTTCTGCAACAATTCACAACACTGCAACACACTACAAGCAGCACTTTTGCTTGAACACTGTCGCACTATGACGTGACAGTTCGATCTCAGAAAAACACAGTTTTCGTGTATCAACAGTACACGGAATCGCTTGAAATTTTGGATCTGGAATATATGAGTGTCACCGAACACAACGCAAGTTACAGTTTCTAAAATTGACCTGGTTTTTCTGTGGGCCCCACCTTGCGAGCTCGAAACGGAGGTCGAGATGGCTCCGAAACTTCGATCTGACAAAAACAAGTGACCCTAAAGAGATAACTTACGAAAATATTTTGAGGTCTTCTACCTTCACGGCGATTTTCGTAGCAAACAAAGGCCGTTTGTGAAATCGCATTTTCTCCATGCCTTGCAGCGTAGTCTTCACCGTCGCCTTCTCCACGAGCTCTCTACAGCCACACTGGCTCTGATACCATGTCACGAGGAAGGAGATAAGGAAGAGAGCTCACACACACACTCTCACTCTCAAGGAGAAGCAGACACACAGATTGAGGCAAGGAAGAATGATCTTCTTCTTCTTCTTCTTCTATTACATAAAAGGAATGTACAAGAATGACCTAAAAACAAGAATACAACAAGTGCAATATATAAAGATCAGTACATACGGAAAAACCTAATATCCGCAATGAGTGAGCTGGCAAGAAACAAATGTGCCATCACTCTCGGTAGATAAATCTAATAAAGCTCAATGAAGTATCCCTGACATATATCGGTATGACCACTATACATGTCAGAGAAACGAAAAAACTGGTACGTGTCATCCTGGATCATCACATGTTGAGCTTGATATCTCAACAGGATGGACCTCCGTTGATGAACCGTTTTCCATCCTCAGCGATCTAGTTTTCTAAGTGACAAGCAATGATTAGTAATAACTTTAGCAAGGATCCTATAGGCTATTTGTAACATCATAATTGGATGACAATTTTTAACCTGTTTTTGCTACTTTTTTGTGAATAAGCTTGATAATGCCTTCATTGAGATATTCGAGTAGTGCACGGAAAGAAAAGGCCTCTTGCCATACCAAACATAATGGAATAGTCACAATGTCCTTGAAGGTCTTGAAAAATGCATTGGTGAGGCCATCTAGCCCTGGGCTTCTTCCATTAAGAACCTAATCAATAACTTCAAGAATCCCATCATCCGAAATGGGAGCTTCAAGAAGAGGTTTCATATTTTGCGGAATTGTTTTGGTTATGACTCTAGAGATGCCACATGCAATCATGCTTGTGAGGAGAAAGCGGCAAGGAGACCCCCAAAAACTTGGTAAAGTGATTGACAATCAACAAAATATTTTCTTCATCCACCTTGCACTCAAATCTATTGATGTCCATCATGATCAAAGGGATTGCTTCCTTGGATTGTTTCTTCTTGAGGAGGCCATACATCTCTTTAGTAGGTTTATCTGCCCTCCCCACCCACCAATCTCTAAAGTATACTTATAGATTCTTTCTTTGAATTTCTTCTTCGTATCTTAACATGCATTTGATTTTCTAGAGCCCTATCTGGTATTGAGAGTAGCCTATATTTACTTCCTCCTCAAGATGCCTTAGCCTTCCAAAAAGATTTTCCCTTCTAGCTCGATGAAGTTTTTAAATATTTTTTTGAGTCTTGACCAGGATATGTGCCATTATGATTGCCATCCTCCTACACTTGGCTAGTGAGGGGCGGGTGGTGAAGGCCAGTTTCAAGCAGTAGTAATCTCCTACTAGACGGAGGGGAAAGATAAGGTTATCAGATTGGTATGAAACCAAGGGGCTTTCTTGATATTGATGACTAGCTTGAAGCTAAGAACAATTGGGTAGTGATTGGAGCCAACTAGGTCCACACATTGGGAGGGGGACCCCACTTATTGATTGTATTCTATGCAATATGGCTCGTGTCAAGTCTAGATTTCATCAAGTCAACTCTAGACTAGAGGTTCGACCGAGAGAAACCAACATCATCTTTGATCTTCACCAGATCCAAGTGGAGCTTGACTTGGTCCCAAATATCCTTCTCATAACCATCATGTTGATATATTTAGGTAGTGATTTGTGTGAACAATCTTGGATCGTGGGGGCACTTTTTTCCCCTCTTTAGGAGGTTTTTTTCCCCGGCTTGTATATACACCTATAACCCTAACGAGTCACTCTTATTTGTAAAATGTAATGGTAATAAATTCATTATTGTGTGTTGTGTGCCAAGCTTCTTCTTCTTCTTCCTTGTGCTGTTCGTGTGCTTTCTGCAGACCTCGAACTCCAACAATTGGCATCAGAGGAGATCGCGACTTCATCTAGGGCATCATCGACACCCCTCCGGTCATAGTCCTAGAATCACATGAAATTTGGTGAGCATACTCAAGGTGATTAAGAGAGCAAAACAACTTCTCTTTGTAGTGCCAAAATCACGATATGAGCTCGTTTCAGCCTTCGAACACACTATCATAGCACTGGCAATTTCATCTTTTTGTGCCAAAGATATATATAGGTTTTGTTTTGCCAATATAAGCATCTCAAAGTCTACTATAGGTTTAGCAATACTCAATAGGGTAGTTTTGCTCAACTTTTTGAGATACATTCATTTTCTCGCATCAGGGTATTTTTGTTAGTGGCCATGGCTGAAAGCAATGATGTATTCCATATGTCGGTTGTTGAGGATAACTTGGATGGTACAAATTACCCATTATGGGCTTATATAATACGTCCTGTATTGGTTACAAAAAGAATTTGTAATATTGTGCAGGTTGTTGAAAAATGTCCTATTACACTTACAAACATAGTTGCTGAAGGTGATGCAGATGGCATTGAAGATGACAATATTCTTCATGTTCCATTTCGTGTTGTAGTTCCTACTGTACCTACTACAGAGCAAATTCATTGGGATGGCAAAGATGCTCAGGCACATGCATTGATAGCCTTTGTCTGTCAAACCTGCCATTATTCCTCACATTTGCTCTCACATAACAGCTAAGGATGCTTGGGATACACTTACCACTTTATACAAGGCAAGGAATGAGGATCGTGTTGCTTACCTCCAAAAACATTTGGAGAGTGAGCACATGAATGAAGGCGATTCCATGTACAGTTTTCTGACAAAGCTCAAAGATTTGAAAGAACAGTTGATTTCTGTTGATGAAGTCTTCCTTGATAGTTCACTTGTGTAGACTGTTTCAAATGGTCTTCCCGATTCATATCGAAGTTTTTCTTCTACTCTTCATTTGTTGATAAAAGGCAGTCCAAATGCTTTAACATTTGAGGAGTTAGTCTCTATTCTATTGCAAGAAGATCAGTCTAGGGAGAACAGGTCCATTATGCATGTTGTAGATAAAGCTTTCCTAGCTAGTTAGAAGGGCAAAGGTAAATGAAGCTCTTCTATTAGTAAGAAAAAATCTACTAATTTTGCGCAATCAAAGAAGAATGACAAAGAATAGAAGAAAACAAAAAAGAAAAAATTATTTTGCAAATATTGTAAAGCAAATGATCATGTCATAAAGAGTTGTGCAAAACTGAATGTTAAAGAGGCAAGGAAGAAAGAGAATGGAATGTTGTTGCAGAGGCCTCTACACCCAAAATAGAATCTGCTAATCTTGTGCAAAATGAGGAATGGGCATTTACTACTGTCTCCAATTTTGACCCATCTTCACATGAACAGTGTTTGTCTATAGTAGACTCAGATATTCAGTACTTTGATAGTGGGGCAACGAAACATGTTACCTCATAGCATAGTTTCTTCACTTCACTTGAGCTTGCCCCTACAGAGAATACTGTCACATGTGCCAACAAATCCTCTGTTGGGTTGTAGGGTATGCACACACTAGACCAAAATAATATCTCTTTTTGTATCTATCTAGGATTTCACATAAAAACCCCTCCTTAGACACTTTTTAATATTTCTCATAAAGTAAAGCTTTGGAGCCTTGTTGTAAATGCTCACCTTTTTCAAGAAGTCTAGAAAAATCCCCACGCGCACGTATTCTTTCTTCCCTTGAGATTTGGTTGTTAGAGAACATATTCCAAGATCCTTTTGAGATATGCATGTGCTCCTTTTTGACTAGTCAAAAGGAGCACATGGGGGAATTGTGCTCAGCCTATAAATAGAGGCTATTTCTTGTAAAGGGGGGGCCCTTGGCCATGGCCTTGGCCTCCATGCTAATGGAATGAAGGTTCATTTAGCTTCCACATTTCTCCTTGTGTGCTAGGCGTTGATCCATGTGTGTGGGTTTGACATTTGGGGTTGTCTTGTGTGTGAGCATTGCCCTCCCTTGTTCCTTTTGATGTTGGGCATGGTGCCATTGTTCATGGACGTGGGTGTGTGTGCATTGTTTGCACTTCTTGCAACTCCTCTTGGAAGAGCCTCTCACTTCCATGTGAGGCGGTAAGGGTCTGTTGTTCCCCTTTTCTCAACATTTTGGCGCCGTTGCCGGGGACGTCGGCCTTTAGCCGTTGGGTTTTTTCAAGCTTGCCGTGCCTACACTTTGTGGATGCACCTCACACTTGGATTGAGTTGTGGAGTCGTGTGGCCTTCGGTTGGCCTTGGGTACCTCTCTTCTTTTAATTTTTGAGTAGTTTAGATCTTTATTTCTGTTTGTTGCACAAAAACATCCCCTAACCCCCTCTTCTCTCTCTCACACTTTCACATACTCATACTCACGTACTCTGGCATCACCCTTCATCTTCTTCATTTCTTGGAATTGGTGTTTGCCTTGAGTAGAGGGATGGGTGGTACTTCTTGTTCCCTCCCTCGATTCAATTCTAAAGATAACTTCAAGTGAATATTTTAATCGCATGTGAAATCCGGTGGCAGAGCTACACAATTTTTTTTTGTTCCTCTTTGTTTAATTGGAATTTGCATCATTCTGTTGGCCCAAACTCCTGGGATTGGAAACATTCTCTCTCCTCCCTCGGTTGTGTCTTCTCTGTCATACGAACTTGGCGTGCATGGAGACGGGCGGCGAGTTAATGGCGCATGCATGGTAAGTGAGGTGGGGAGTTATTTCCTCCCTCTCTCTTGCTCACCGTTGTCTGTGCTCTGGGGGGGGGAGGGGAAGCTATTACTCTCCCTCCATCCATCGAACTCTTTTTCTGCACGTGATAATCTAGTGTTGGTCCCGTTCTTCCTCATCGGAGTCTACTTGGGGATGGAGCTTCACTCCTCTGCAGGTCTCACTTCATGATGAGTGCCTAATGGTTCTCAAACTCATAGCTTCAGTAGTCGAGTGGGGCTTTCCCCCCGTTCTGTTTATCATGCCCGATTTCAGTGCTATCTTGCTGGGCTTCTTCATCAATCTAAAGTGGGGAAATCTTCTCTTCCCTCCCAATACCTATGTCTGCTTCCTTCCCTGCTTTTGTGCCTGCGGGCTTTCTCTCCTCGATGATACTCCTTGGAGCGGAGCACTGTGGGGATGGGTTGTTGCGAGGCCAGCCGGACGGTAAAGTTTTGGCTGCTGTTGACGAAGGTACTCCTTGTTTCCATCCTTGCCGAGTCACCATCCTGACGCCGTTCTTCATTATTAAGATTCGGGGTTCAGCTCTTTGTGGCTTCCCCTCCGCCTTCAAGTCCTACTGCTTACATGGTCAAACTGTCTCGTGGTTCCTCAAAAACTATGGTTCCTACTGTGTGTGGGCATGGGGCTCCTATCTGCCCTTTGTTTATCTTCACTCAGAATGCTTTTTCCAGCTTGAAGCCGAGTGTCTGTTCCCCCTCATGCTTCTTCAGCTTGGGGTCCAACTTGGACTGTTCTGTGCAGGATAATGAATGAATTCGTGCAGTAATATCTTGTTAGACATATTTGGCTTGCTGGAAACGATAGCAATCATGTACTTATCTTTCTCAAAGTTTTCGTGATCATAACTCAACAATAGTATTTGTGTTCTATCTTAATGATGTTCGAAATGCTTGCAAAAGCTATCTACATTGAACTTTTTGAAATGATTTATGCTGTCCTCTCATGAAATACTTATGATCATGCAGATTTTTCTAAGTATCCTTTCAACATGAAGTATTTGGAGGTTTCGGTGTGTGAGTGTCTACTTACAAGATTGTGTTCACATCTCCACCACCATTGAAAGAAGATGACTTTGAATTGTTCAGAAAAAAATTACTCCTTATAGGTTGATTCTTTACCAAAATGACTTGAGATCCATAATATGCTTGTTGCCAACTGCCCATGGGGTGATTGTGACCGCCTATGTGCACAAGAATGTTTTGAAGTATTGTCGATCACATTTTAAGCATTTGGAGCTATCCAGAGAAGTTTTTTTTAACACTGATCCTCTCCCTTGAGCCACTACAAGTTTAGGGTCCCTCTTGTCTGTTGTCCCTTTCTCGAAGCTAGTCAGGTTCAATGCTGATGGATTATATGTAGAAGAGTACAAGCAGGATGGACGATTGGTTGCCAAAGGAAACAAAGTGGGTAGGATGTTCACCTTAAATGTGAAGATTCCTGAAATGAATGCAGCCATGTTTGCAAAAGGTGCAGGAGTTATTGCAAATATAGAGATATGGCACAAACGGATTGGACATGCAAACTTGCAAAGGCTGAAAATGATGTAGTCAAAGGAGATTGTCCATGGACTACCAAATTTCAAAGTTGCAGAAATGCAAAAGGTATGTGCAGCATGTCAATTTGGTAAACAGCCAAGAGCATCATTTCCACATGACAAGCATGTTAGTGAGAATGTACTAGAAGTAGTACATACAGATGTTTGGGGTCCAGCAAAGACCACATCTATGGGCGGTTGCAGGTTTTATGTTACCTTCATTGATGATCATACACGCAAAGTATGGGTATATTTCATGAAAGTGAAGAGCGAGGTGTTCACTCACTTCCAGAATTTTAAAGCTATGGTGGAAAAGCAGACAGGGAAGTACATTCAAACATTAAGATCTGATGGAGGAGGTGAATACATGTCAAATGAGTTCAACAGTTTTCTAGAAAATCATGGAATTCGGCGTCAGTTTTCATGCAGGTACACACCACAGCAGAATGGTGTTGCTGAACGCAAAAATAGACATATTGCAGAAATATCAAGAGCCTTGATGGCTGAGAAGAATATGCCTCATTGTTATTGGGCAGAAGCTCTGCATACTGCTGTATACATCATGAACAAAACTCCGACTGCTGTTGTACATCAAGTTACACCTGAAGAGAAGTTTACAGGTAAAAAGCCAAACTTATCACATCTGAAAGTTTTTGGTTGTATTGCATATGTACATGTTCCAAATGAGTTGAGGATGAAGCTTGATCCAAAAGCAGAAAAATGTGTCTTCATTGGATATTCCCTTGAGCAAAAGGGGTACAAATGTTATAACCCACTCACACGACAGGTGAAGGTGAGCAGAGATGTGGTATTTGATGAAATGTCAAGCTTCTATGCAGATGCCAAAGAAGGACTGAATCTTGAACCAAATGATAAAGAAAATGCTGAAAAATCTAGTGCAGAATCTCAAGTTTTGAGTGGACCGGATGCATCACCAAGCAATAGTTCCAACTCAAATCCATGGAGTGGAAGATTGCGTGGAAATTTCAATCCAGCAAATTCATCAAATACATCCAAGAAAGGTAAAGAAAAGCTTTCTGTTGGTAGTAAATCAGGTGCAAGTTTTGAAGATGTTGATGGAGATTCAAGTGGTTCAGAAAAGAGTATTGATGAGGAACTTGGATTGCCCTCTGTGAAGACTCCAGGAGTAAGAAGGGCACATGCAGATGATACAAGAAGAAGTGACCCAGGACCAAGAAGATCTGGGAGGATGCGTAATTCAATGCAACGATTGACATATGATAGTTACATGGCTCGCCATTGTGCCTACATGACAAAGGTAATACAAGATGCTGAACCTTCTTGTTTTGAAGATGCAATTGGTAATGCAGATTGGGAAAAAGCTATGGATGAGGAGATGGCTGCACTTTATGGAAATGATACATGGAAGCTGGTTCCATTGCCACAAGGAAAGAAATCCATAGGCTGCAAATGGGTTTACAAGGTAAAGCATAATGCTGATGGTAGCATAAGCAGGTATAAAGCACGATTGGTAGCTAAAGGTTATGTACAAACATATGGCATTGATTATGAGGAAACATTCAGCCCTGTAGCTAAAATGTCTATTATCAGAACACTTGTTGCATTAGCTATAGCAAAAGGATGGACTTTGCATCAGATGGATGTGAAGAATGCTTTCCTGCATGGTGAGTTACAGGAAGAAGTATATATGGACCAGCCACAAGGATATGAAGATTCAAAGCATCCAGAATATGTTTGTAGGTTGCAAAAGGCTTTGTATGGGCTGAAGCAAGCCCCTCGTGCATGGCATGCAAGGATTGCTGATTACTTAACCAGCATTGGGTTCTCTATGTGTGATGCAGATCACTCACTATATGCAAGGAAGGCTGATGATGGCATCACTATTGTGGCTATCTATGTTGATGACCTGATTGTAGGTGGTGATAATGAAGAAAGCATCAAAGAGGTAAAGAAACTTCTTATGCAGGAATTCGACATGAAAGATCTTGGTGTGCTGCGCTATTTCTTGGGCATTGAGTTTATACATATAGAAACAGGTATATGGATGTCACAAAGGCAATATACCTTGAATATGCTGCAAAAGTATGATATGGCTGATTGTAAGCCAATTTCTATGCCATTAGATCAGAATTTGAAATTGGATACTACATGAGGTGAAGCATTGGAAAATGCTATTATGTACAGGAAAATTGTGGGAAGTCTTATATATCTCACAATTACAAGGCCTGATGAGGTTGGACTAATGTGGATGCTTTACTCTTTGAAAAAGAAGAAGGTTCTTCTTGCCTTTGCGACTGTCCTTCCATGATTGTGTCCGTCTGGATCATAGATCTTTTGACATTTACAACATCTTGTTCGAGAAGATTAGCCTTAGAGGAAAGAAGAGAGTGTGTGGTGTCTTGGTGAGTGGCCATGCAATTCTCCAATTCTAATGTAATGCATTGTTCATGTACCCAAACATGAAGAAGTTGACTTCTTAGGTTCAAGTTGACAGCATGGTCGTAAATCCAATCTTGACCCAAGACAAGTGGCTCTGTGAGGTCCTCATCATGTCACACTAGCATTTTGACTTTTATTGGAACATCTTGAAGGTAGATGGGAAGTTCCACCTTGCCCAAACAGGGGGTTTCTACGCCTCCTAAACCTATGAGATAGGCTTCTATGGGCTTGATGTTCGATTGCAGGTCCTGGTAGTATGAAAGTCGAACTGCACTAGTTGCTGCACCTGAGTCAACTAATGCTCTCACAGTCTTTACACTCTTTCCTTGTCCTACCTCTATAGTCACAAAGGGCCGTCGATCAGTTATTTGAGAAGTAGTTATGCCCGATTTTTGGCACATGTCCATGTGATATTTTGGAGCTTTTGTGTTGACATCTAGGCCTAGCCGCCGTAGCTTATTTCTTCTGATGCGCTCTCTCTCCTCTGCTTGTGCTTCTTCTCTAACCCTTAACTCCTCTTCTTTTCGCTTCTTAGCAGTGTTGAGTCTCATGAGCATTTCCTCTGTAAGAGGTTCTTGATATAACTTGACTCGGCATCCGCTAATATAGTTTGGTAGGATATCACCTTCTAAAGTGGCCAATTGAACTGCACCGCTAGTGGAGAGTCTATTAATGATCATGGGTCCATATCCTCGTTTCTCCAATTTGCGGGCATGTTGCTTTAGCGTATAACCCAGCACTAGATCTCCTTCTTTCAACCCTTTGTCCTTCACATGGGCATCAAAGTATGCCTTTTGTCTTTTCTTTGCAGCATAGATGCCTGCGGCTGCTCGTAGCCTCGTCTCACCTAAGCGTTCTAGATCAAAGATCCTGGAGGACAACTCGTGTCCGTTCCACTCGTACTCTTGTGCTACTTTCACGGCAGGGATTAGGAAGTCCAGTGGTAGCACAGCATTCTGTCCAAAGACCATCTGAAATGGGGTGGCATTGAGTACCGTTTTGTAGGCAACTCTGTATGCCCACACAGCATGATGAAGTTGTTTGTCCCAATCAGAGCGTTTATTATTCACCAATTTTGTTAATACGTTACATAGGATCTTATTCGTGCTCTCGGCCTGTCCGTTGGCTTGTGGGTGATAAGGGGCAGACTTCTTGTGTATCACCATGAATTCTTGAAGGAGATGTTCAATGACCTCATTCAACAAGTGCGTACCTCTATCACTAACCAACTCTATTGGTAACCCATATCTAGTGAAGACATTTTCGAATAAGAACTTAGCCGTCGTTTGAGCATCATTCTTTGTCGTGGCTTTTACTTCCACCCACTTTGTAAGGTAATCTGTGGCTACAATAATGTATTCTGCATGGGAGTTTCTAGCTGGGGGGTTAATAGGACCAACAAAGTCTATGCCCCACTTCGAGAATGCGTGTCCTCCCATCATGGGCCTCAAGGGCATTTCATCTTTTCTTATCGGATATTGGGCACGTTGGCATGTGTCACATTTCTTCACATAAGTATGTGCATCCATATGAAGAGTGGGCCACCAAAGTCCTGAGAATAGAATGGTCTTAATTACTCTGTCAGGCCCAAAGTGTCCACCTGCAGCACCACTGTGTGCAGTTTCTAAGACTTTCAAATAGTCTGATTCATGAACGCATAGTCTTAGGTAACCATCCTTGCCTCTTCGATATAGGTTGTCTCCTACTAAGGCATAGTCTTGAGCCTCTTGCTCCATGCTCCGTTTTCTTGCAAGACTAGCCTGATTGGGTAATGTTCCCGATCTCATGAACTCAACCAATGGAGCACTCCAATCTAGGATTAATGACACATGATAAAGAGTGGCATGCTCCACTGGGGGTCTCTTCTGGCACACTGGACAATTCTGGATCCACTCTTGTATTTCTTTGTCCATGCTAGGCCAATACACTCCTAAACATTTTAGATTCTGCAATGTTCGTTGTTTAGAGCAGTGATTTCCTAGCAGTCCCTCATGGGCTTGTTGCAGCCAACTAGTATGTTCGTCGTCCTCAACACAACAAGCTAGTACGCCCTCTGGATCTTGTTTGTACATGCTTCCGGCCAATATTTGATACTTTTGTGATCTTACAATTTCTTCTTTGCTTGTTTTCACATTTTTATTTGCAGGTCCAAAGGTTAGGACTGGTACCAACTTATTTGCCCATTTAGGAACAACTTCTAAATTGAACAGATAAGCATCGGGCAATTCATCAGACACTCCTTGCGGTGGCTCTCCTGAAGGGATACGAGAAAGATGGTCTGCCCTAAGATGGGTTCTACCTTTCCTGACAACAACTTCAAAGTCGTATTCCATTAGTAAGAGGAACCATCTCACCAAGCGGCCTGTATTGCAAGGTTTATTCACCAAATATAGTAAAGCTTGATGATCAGTGAAAAACTTGAACTTATTGGCCAATAAATAGTGTCTAAACTTTTTCACAGCGTATACCATGCCTAAGCCTTCTCTCTCCGTTGTGGTATAATTTCGTTCAGCTGCATTTAATTGCCTACTAGCATATGCTATCGGCAAATCTAGGTTTCCTTCACCTGTGGGTTGTGCTAGCACACATCTACATGGACATGAAAGGGTTTGCTCCAATCCGGAGTAGTCAATATTGGTGCTGTGCACAAACGTCTTTTCAGCTCGTTGAAGGAATTCTCGCATTCCTCGTTCCATTCAAAATTTGTTAACAACCCATAAAGTGGTTTAGCAATGATGGCATACATGTGGATAAACCTACGGTAATATCCACAATGGCCCATAAAGGCTTGTACCTCTTTAACATTCCTTGGTCTTGGCAACTCTGCTATTGCTCTTACCTTGTCTTCATCTGTTGAAATTCCATTCTTAGAAACAATGTGACCTAAGATCTTACCTTGTCGTACCATGAACACACACTTCTCTGGGTTCAGACACACTCGATATTCTCTACACTTGTTGAAGATCAGTCTGAGCTCAAGGATGTGGTAACTTCTTTCTTGGGAATGAGCGCACAAATCATCCACATATACTTCTAAGCTCTTTCGCAAGAACTCTTTGAAGACATGACACATGAGCCTTTGGAATGTTGCAGGTGCATTGGTGAGCCCAAATGGCATCACACGAAATGCAAAGATTCCCCATTCTGTGGCAAAGGCCATTTTGTGTTGATCTTCGGGGGCAATGGCTACTTGGTTGTAACCTGAAAATCCATCAAGGAAGCTATAAAATTCCTTGCCTACAACATGCTCCAATAGATGTTCGGTGATTGGAAGTGGATAACTATCTCTGATCGTAGCGGCATTAACTTTTTTAAGGTTAATGCACACTCGCAATTTCCCATTCTTCTTGGGCACCACTACAATGGGGGACACCCATTCAGTGTGCTCAATCTCATAGATGAATCGAGCTTCAATCAGCCTGTCAATTTCCTCCTTTATTTTGGCTGCATAATTGTCATTATATGTGTAGGGCTTTTGTTTGGTGGGCTTGGCATCGGCGGTCATCGGAATCGTATGAGAGCAAATCTTTGGATCTACTCCTTTCAAGTCTCTATAGTGCCATGCGAACACGTCCTTATATTCCCTTAATAGAGCTACAAGCTCTACTTCTTCTTTTGCACTTAGGTCGTCTCCTATGTACGTACATCGCTCTTCGTTCCCTTCAATGGTCACTACAATTTTTTTGGTCTTTTCTTTATTGTCATATGCTTCTCCTATAATGGCCTCTCTCTTAGGCATTCGTACCAAAATTTTTTGGTCTTCCACTTCATATTTCTTGAAATTTTCTGGTACTTCAAATAATGATTCTTCCTCTTCTTGTTTCACTGCTTTTCTTTTCTTTTTCTTTTGACCTCCTTCACCTCCTTCCTTTGAATTTATCGTTTTAATACTCGTGAGGGGTTCTTCTTCTTTTTGGGTTAACACTCCTATGTCTTCTAAATAGTGTTCCTCTGAGTCAAAGTAAGTATCCATCACAATGGATTCTAGATCATCATCATTCTCTTCTTCTTCTATGAACTCACTAGGATCACACTCTTCCAACAGGGGCTGACACATGAACACTGAAATATCATAACCCTCCTCATCACAATGAGGTGTCCATTGTTCTTCATTGACTGCAATGTCCATGGTAGCTAAGATTTCTGCCCAACCATGAGGCTCAAATTCCTCATCTGGAAATATCATCGGTGTATAGGCTAGGTCTTTTATTGGTCTATCTCCTGGGGGAGTTCCTTCTTCTCTCGCTTTTAGGCGCTTTTCCTCTTCCTCTGCGACCTTGCACATCCACAAGTGAGTATCTTCATGCAGCCAGGATGGATCAGGTGAACTTCCAGAATGCACAGAGATTGAATCTTCTTTTGCTTTGTGGATAGGATTCCACTGTAGGGGTGGTACATCTCTGAAGGTGTAATCCTTTAGATTGACCTTGGTGGTGACCCCTAAGTGCTGTAGGTACAAGGAGTTGGTTCCCCAATCCTGTACTATTTGCAATTGTCGTAGGAAGGGTCTTCCTAGGATCATCTCGTAG
Source organism: Ceratopteris richardii (assembly GCA_020310875.1). Classification (NCBI taxonomy): domain Eukaryota; kingdom Viridiplantae; phylum Streptophyta; class Polypodiopsida; order Polypodiales; family Pteridaceae; genus Ceratopteris; species Ceratopteris richardii. The sequence goes on along the minus strand of CM035441.1, from coordinate 7,263,605 downwards.
ACATTATTTTTTTCAAAATCACATATAGCAAATGTATGTTCAAACTCTACACCACAAGTGGTTAAATTTATCCCTTCGAGCAATCCTAGAGGTCTTTCAAAATGACCATCTGCCATTTGAAGCTTCATTCTTGTTGGTCTTAATGTGGGTTTGCCCCATCGCTTCCATAAGGAGGTGGTCGCAATAGCAACACCAGCACCCGAATCTACACTTTCTTTGGTTATATAACCTTGATAGGTGATCGGAAGATAAGTGTTACCTTCTTCACCTTCGCTCATGTCTCCTATCTTGTCGAGAGGTATCTCTGGAACTTTTTGCTTAGAGCCTACTTTTGGCATATTGGATTCAAGTTCTGGAACCTGATCCTTCACATGATTCCAGAGCTCAGGTTTTGCTTTGAGCAGCTCTTCCATAGTGAGATGACATTGAACCTTAGTGTTCTTCACAACCTCAGTGTTTCTTGGAATCACTGAGTCTTCATTTCTTACCAATATTGTGGGAGCTCTAATCTGGAGAGATTCATATTCCCATGGGCCTCTGAAATGAGGCAACCCTTGTAAAGAATTAGATTCAAAATCTAATCTCTCATCCTCTTGTTGCTCTATTTGATCTCCATAGATAGATGGGATGTCTTGGGGAAATTGATCATGAAGATCATCAATCTCAGGAATAGGAGGGGAGTTACCTTCTCCTTGGCCCATTTCTCTTCTTGTATTTCCCGCAAGAACTCTTGAGAATACTGTTGAATTGAAGGAGGTATTCTAGCATCCGTGGAATTAGGAACATAAGCTCCCATTGGTGGTGAGCTTCCTCTCTCAATAACTGGTTGAGCCTGTGGAGGTAAAGAAACTTGTGGTTTGTTTACCAATTGCTCTAATCTTTCTAGTAAGCCCTGGAAATGCAAATCCGGTTTGACAGAGTTTGTCTGATTGAACTTTTGACTAGTCTCAAGTATAGCTTGAGCTTGTTCTACCATTTTCATGCACATTTTCATCCGTTCAATCTCTAAATCTGCTCTCGGGTAACTCTTGTCCAAGTTTGCAGTTGTTGGCCCTTTTTGAAGACGAGCCTGGTAGGCCTTGAACATCCTGTCCAAGCCTTCTGGGGTTGGATCTACAAGAACAGACCCTGGTTGTGGGTTATTTACAATGGGTGGTGGGGTGGAATGAGGTGGAATGGATGGAGCTTCGGTATGTGAGGGGCTTTGAGATGCAATGTCTTCTATTTTTGTTTTGGTATCCCTTAGGCTTTCTTCTAGCTCGGATAGCTTTTTGTTCCACTTGCAATTAGCCTTCTCTCTGGTATCCTTCCATGTTCTTGGTTTCCTCTTACTAGGCTCTCCTGATTCACTTGACTCCGATTGCTCGGATGGTTTTGCTTGTTGTGCAGCCTATGCCCTAGTAACTGCCTGTACAGGAGCCACATTACTACTACTTGAACTTGAATCTGCCACTAAGCCTACCACATTGATGGGTGTGACCTTGGGTGCACTAGAGGGGTTTCTCGGACACTCTCTAGGAAGATGTTCCTGGCCACACTCAGGACAAAAGCCTTGTATTGTAATGTTTTGCCCTTGTCCCAGAGCTGGTTGGTGGGGGCATTCACGAATGAAATGGTCTCCCTGACATCTAAAGCATGGTCCTCTAGGGGCTTGTGGTCTTACTTGTCTCAATTGGGGCCTAGGATTTGGATTCGTATACATGACATTGGAGTATTCTGGCTCCCAATTTTGTTCCATAGGGGGTGTCTCATATTGACACTGAGAAGTCTCACTTTGCTCAGGTGACTCTATATAATAAGCATGTGGACTATCTTCATGGAAGTAGTCTGAACCATGAGTGTGAGAATCATTTTCTGAGACCAATGGGGTTAGTGGCACCAATGCTCTATTAGGGTTCTCCTCCGCCATCGTATATTTAACTGGGATCACATTGGCAGGAGCTGGCGGTTGGTTTCCTAGGACTAGTTGTGGCCTATATGGTGCCTGATATTGCTGCTGGTATTGAGGTTGATATTGTTGTGGCCTATAATATGGCTGTTGGTACTGATTCTGATACCTACCCTGCTGGTAAGGTTGCTGATAATGTTGTCTAACAGCCTGCCTGTTATAGGGACAATCTTGGGCCGCATGATTTGTGTACTTCCTTTCAATGGTGCAATATAGAGCGTTAGGGTTTCCTTGAGGTTGAGTCATCATTGGGCAGACATTAGCCATGTGATCTCCTCCACATGTATAACATCGCTTCAATGAGGTGACCCTTGGCATTTGTCTATTTTGAACTCCTAGCTTTTTGGCCACCTGCTCAGCTATCTCATCTATCTCACTGGAGGTTCTAGTGGTATGACTAGTAGAACTGTCTGAATCCTTATAGAGTTTGGACAGTCCTAACTCCTCACCCAAGTTGTCTTCTATGTCAATGCATATCCGTACACACTCTTCTATGGATCTAGGCTCTTTCAAGTATAGGTATGACCTTAATTTCGTGCTCAATAGGCCATCTAGAAACAAGGCCACTTGTTTGGCTGTTGTGGGTAATTCTGGCATAGGACATCTTTCCAAGTACTGTCTAAATCTTCTTCCTGCAAGTCGCACTGTTTCTTGGGGTGTCTGCTTGAAGCTATGGATCAAGGATGATGTGTTATGTCCGATGCCACTCTTGGAAAATTCTACAATGAATTCTTCTAGAAGCTGACCTATCTCTCTATAGTTGCGACTGTTTAGAGGTTGAAACCAAGCTAAGGCAGTACCTTTAAGAGTCAAACCAAATGCCTCGAACTGGGTGAATAAGTATTCAACCTGTTCAGCTCTTAGCACTTGTTTGAACTCGGCCACATGATCATAAGGATCTCCAAATCCATCAAAGTAGTTCTTCATTGTCTTAACCACTTGAGAGGGTCTAAGGGTTCTGGAGTGCTCTCGTGGTCTAGGCAATGGGAAATCATGATCATCTCTTTGATGCCTATGAACTCTATGTCTCTCCCTTTCAAGTCTTTCCGTTCCATATCCTGATCTATCTCTGCCCATTGTGTCTGCAAAGCTTACCTCAGGTCTCCCTCTAGTTCTTTCCCTGTGGGTTTCATGACCCTTGGATGATCCGGCTCCTTGGAGGCCCTGGGAAACATTAGATCATGGTGGAGGGAAAAGTGATTCACCTTGCCAAGTGTAAGCATGTCTGTCATGATCTGATACCAAGAATAATTTCTGAGATGTGTGATCTAGATAGACAACTTTCCCTGGTGCCTCTAGGTCCTTGAATTCATAGATGGTGACTACTAGGCTGGGTTGATCTGGCCTAAATCTCCAAAAGGCTTCCTCCGTTTCTCTATTCACAAATAGTTCTATGCTTTTATTATCTTGAGGAATCCATTCTGGAGTGATGATTCTGGTCAAGACAGATTTACCCCAGGGAGTTCTCGGCTCTTTCTCTAAATTTCCTTGTTCTATATCACCCATGTCAGTCTCTGCAATCACATTTCCAAACTCGTCTGTTCTATCAGGAAGAGTGGTGACTACATAAATAGTCCCTTCTTTATCTAGGTATGCTCCATTCTCAAACTTCACTACTGGGTGTTCTAGTCCATGGGGTTGATCGGGGTTCTTCATCTGGACCACAGATCTTCTCAGTCCGTCTTCGTAGATGCGAGCACCTAGACGATTCGTCCGGATGTATTCCAATTGAGTCTTGTAAGGTCCCTCTGGCTTTTCTAGATAAGCCACCCCTAAACTACCTACTGGTCTCTCCATGTGATAGGACATCTCAGAATCACTTGTTTCTGATCTGGGAGTGTATGGGTAATCACTCAACTGCTGGGCCCAAGACCTGGCAGTGTGATTGACACTAGCTTCAGAAGAGCTGAGGCTTTGTCTGTCTCGGCCTAAGTGTCTGCCTGATCTAAGGTTCATATGCCTGATTTATCTACCCCCTTGGACCCAAGCACACTCTCGTTGCAGGTTAATTTGCACCAATCTCTTTGTTCTTTTGAGTTGAATATTATGTTTATGATCTTGTCTGAAATTGCGTCGTTAGGAGTACGTAAGTGAATTTCGCACTTGATAAGTGATCGACTCCAGTTTACCTTTTGTCCCTTAGAGTTTTCGCACTTAAGACCTACTTAATTCTTGCACTTGGTTGATTAATACTCTTGGACTTGATTCGTGCCTAACGTTGCCCTAATTAATTACCACACCTAAGTCGTACTTAGCCTAGGCTAGGAATTGACAAAGGAGGGTTGAGAGATCTTCCAACCTCAATTAGCTGGTTGACCAGACTGCTACACAAGCCCAGGAAGCCTTCTCCCAAGCTTGGTACTCACCCTTGCTAGCTTGCTTTGGATTGCCTTGAGTGCACACAATGTTCCTGCAAAAGCTCACCAGTCAGTATAGCTCTATTACCACAAGTAATTGAAAGACACACCTCAATATTTTCAGTCCCCCCTGGAGTAACTCACTGAACCCCCTCAATCTTAGGACCACCTAGTCTCACCTAAAGGCCAACTTGAAAATACTTGTTCTAAAACTCCACGTATGATTCTACAAAAAACCAGTCGAGGTCCACGTAGGATTTTCAACAAGCTTTCCAACGAGACCAAAATCTCTTTAATCGGAGTTCGTATGGTGAAGTTATGACCATTCAGGCACTTAGGGGTCCAAACAGGCTCTCAGGGTTCAGGAAATTCCTCCCTGGTTTCTAGGTCTTTTGCCCACTCCTAAGGCTCTTATATCCTCCCAATGTGTCCAAGATTAAGCCCAAAGATACCTTAATTCAGTCAATTAAATTACTCTAAATTTTCATGCGTTAAGCCCATGTATCGCGATAGCTCGTGAGTGTCGCGATAGGTCGTGAGGTGTCGCGATAGGTCGTGAGGTGTCGCGATAGGTCGTGAGGTGTCGCGATAGGTCGTGAGGTGTCACGATACTCCCAAGTGTCGCGATAGCTCGTGAGGTGTCGCGATAGGTCGTGAGGTGTAGCGATAGCTCGTGAGGTGTCGCGATACGCCCAAGTGTCGCGATAGCTCATGAGGTGTCGCGATAGCTCGTGAGGTGTCGCGATAGCTCGTGAGGTGTCGCGATAGCTCGTGAGGTGTCGCGATAGCTCGTGAGGTGTCGCGATAGGTCGAGAGTGTCGCGATACCTCGAGGTGTCGCGATAGGTCAGGATATGGTGAATTTTTCTGTTCTGTCTAGTGATCTTGGGAGCTCTAGGCCTGCGCAGTGTCGTGGTGCACTCAGAATCGTGATTGGGTGAAGTTTTCGGAGTGTCGCGATAGCTCGAGCTCGACGCCTCGGGGACTGTGCAGACAGATTCCGTACCTGCTGAGCTTGCTGGAGATGATGATGGAGCTGCAACCTGCAAGAAACATGCAAAAACACACAAAACAAGAACACACACGCTCGCTCTCTCTCAAACTCGCACACAACAAATGAGGGGAATGACAAGGAAGAAAGAATATATAGTGGAGAAGGAGGTGGAGGTGGAGATGGAGAAGGAGGTGAAGATGGAGATGGAGATGGAGAAAAATCAGAAATTTACCGACTACTTACCATTCCAACGCGTCCTCTCTATGTCTTACCATCACACGCTCGTCCTCAAAGCTCGAATCCCCGGCAACGGCACCAAAATTTGGTGTAGCTCAATGATGAGTAGCACCTCCTTTAATGTCAATCCGGGAAGACATGAGGATGGTATGAAGACCTCGAGCAAGTGAAGGCACAAATGTGTGAGTGAGAAGCACACTAACATGCACACACATACACACACACGCGCACACACGGCAAGAACAAAGAGAGTAAGACAATGGAATCACTTCTATTGCAACAAAGTGCTCATACAAGCTCAAAACTACAAGAAGCTAGCCCCAAAAATGAGCTCTCTAGCTCTATTTATAGTTTTTGACTAGCTTTGGCCCTGTCCAGACCTAGTGTCCGGCCTAGTTAAAAATTAGGTTCCAGGGCTTATTTGAGGGCTCAAACGAGGTCTAAAAAATACGAAAATTGGTAGGCAACTACTTCTAAGGCTCCTCAAACTCAAGGACTCCTTGGCTTGTACAAAATGGAGCTACAAAAATGGAAAATGGTATTTACAATGGTTTTTAGTGATAATAATCACTATTTTTATAGGGATTTCATCTGAAAATTTGACAGGTGCTTCTTGGAGCTCCCTACTTGCTCCTTCTTCTTGTGTGTCCACTTCCTTGATGCGCTTCCATGCTTTGTCCTTGACCTTGAGCTTCAACATCAGGGATACTTCATTGAGCTTTATTAGATTTATCTACAGAGAGTGATGGCACATTTGTTTCTTGCCAGCTCACTCATTGCGGATATTAGGTTTTTCCGTATGTACTGATCTTTATATATTGCACTTGTTGTATTCTTGTTTTTAGGTCATTCTTGTACATTCCTTTTATGTAATAGAAGAAGAAGAAGAAGATCATTCTTCCTTGGCTCAATCTGTGTGTGTGCTTCTCCTTGAGAGTGAGAGTGTGTGTGTGAGCTCTCTTCCTTATCTCCTTCCTCGTGACACATCCATGAGGTTATCATTGATGTTTTGAAACGTCTAGTCTTCACTGAAGAGTCTGCTCAAGAAGTTCTCTTCCTTAAGGTTGACTTTGAAAAAGCATATGACAAACTTGAGTGGGACATCATTCGTCAATCTCTGAAAGACTTGATTTACGATCAGATGTTCATTAAGAGGATCTCAACATTGCCGACAAATGATTTAGTGTAGATAAACATCAATAGCCAGCTTTCTCAATCTTTTCAATTAAAATGTATATCAGGCAAGGATTACCCTTGCCCCCTCTTCTCTTTGGGATAGCTATCAATGGTCTCAGCTTACTTCTTAAACATCATGCCCGCTTAGGTCTTGTTCAAGGCCTCTTTCTTCCCCTCAACCAGGACTAGATGATCATGAAACTCTTTTCCAATAATACAAATGCTTTTGTGCATAATGCTGACTAGTAGACAGAGTTGAGAGAAAAATGCAAAGCATAATGCAGTTAAAATGATGGTATTATCCACCCACGCATTCCCAATGTGGAGCTTAGATGGAAATTTAGATAGAATCTAGATGAAGGACTAACTAGTGTGCAATTCTATGTAAAGCTCAACCTAGGCCATGCTTATATAGCTTCTACAAGGGGAGTCAGTATGGATAAACAGTCGAAAGATACAAAATCATTGACAAAATATAGAGTCCGACAATATCTTCATGACCAGAAGTCTTATCATCTCATCGCTATGGGTGGAGGGGATAGGTCCCCTTGACCCTACAGAAGGGGCAAGCCCCCCTCTATACTCCCCCCATTAGGGTTCTATGGGAAAAGCATGTGATGCCACAGGGCCTTTATTTTTGCCTTGAATGGCAACCCAATGGCCTAAACGTTTATGTCCTACCTAACCTTATGTCTAGGCTCACAAAGATCATCTATAACCATTAACGGTCACACATATACCTCATCTAAAAATGATTTGATCTCGTTCCCTATCAAGGGCATCAGAGGTGTTGAGCCTTGGAACCTTCAAAAAGCTAGGAATCTTTGAAACAAAGATTTCCATTTATTAAATTATATATGGAATCAAGAAACTTGCCAATTGATTAGATTTGAGAACTATGAAGAATGGTGCCTGTTGTGAAGTAGATTCAATGCTTGGGAGGGCTCAAGGAGTCACCTCCTTATTACGCATGACTCCACTCACCTTGAGGAGAGTGGATTATGAAGAATAGGTGCCTGTTGCGAAGCTGATTCAATGCTTGGGAGGGCTCAAGGAGTCACCTCCTTATTGGGCATGACTCCACTCACCTTGAGGAGAGTGGACTATGAAGAATGTTGCCTGTTAAAAATCAGATTCAGTGCTTGGGAGGGCTCAAGGAGTCACCTCCTTATTGGGCATGACTCCGCTCACCTTGAGGATCTTAGATAGCACAATGGAAATAATCTTGATAAAATTCTGAGATTGAAGAAGAATGTGGACTTTCACGTCATGCTTAATAGGAGATGGTGTCTGGATTGGTCGAGTTTTAGTTGGGATCTCAAGTTCCAATCCCTTTGGCATCCTCTCATCGAGGTTAGAAAATCCATTCTTATGTGGAAAATCCGCCACTAGGGAATTTGGACCAATGTAAAAGCTAACAAAATTTACGGACCACCTCCATGGTGTAAAAGATGCCTTCATGGTAATGTGGACTTGGGACACCTCTTCTTTTTATGCCTCAAGTCAAGGTCGATCTGGTGGGCCCTTAGGAGAATCATGTTGCTATAAGGATAAATCAACTGGAAGCAAGCGCTATTGGGTGAAGCGATTAGATGTTCCTCAGCACTGTGGAATGCTATAAGAGGTGACACCCTCTCAAAGATCTGGAAAGAGAGGTGTGTGTCACTAACTTTGGTAGCTCTCCCAAATAATGGTCAATCAAAAAATATATTTTCCTTTTAGGCAAAAGAATTTCCAATTGTAAGAAGCCCCCACCTTTTAGACATCATAGAGTGTTTTTCTTTGAGAGAAACAAGATTAAAACCAAGTGGCCCCCCCATGAGGGAGACAAAATGGATATCAACTTTCTTTGTAATGTCTTCTAGCAAGCTTTAAGCAACCGCTTCTTTGTGAGATGTGGGGGGTCCCTTGAGTGCTAAGCCTATTCACTTGTATAATTGTTGTTTCTATTACTTAAAGTTTGAGAGAGTAGGCTATTGTCGAACTTCATATATGAAAAAAAAAAACAATTGGATTTATGAGCATGGTACTCCTCTCTAAGCTATCCTTGTTTCTTGTGCACGGCGTGAGGAGAGAAGCTTTATAACCTTTTTTTTTAACAAAGGAAGTTCGGCCTTATCCTACTCTCTCAACTTGAATTAATTAAAAGAAAAGTACAAGAGAAGAGGACTAGTGCCCACGGGATCCCCCAAATCCCATAGAGCGGGGGTAGCTTTTACAGAGTTTAGATGGCATTACAAAGAAGGTTAGTCACCCTCACATCACCCTCATGCGGGGCCCACATTGGTTTAAGCTTGTTGTAAGGAGCACTTGATGATGCCTAAAAGGGGGGGTGGATTGCTTACAATTACCGGTCCTTTTGCCAAGGAGGAACAGTGATTTCTCAATCGACAACACAATGGGGGAGTCACCAAAGTTGCAAGCACAACTTTCCCACCAGATCTTCCATAGGGCCTCCCTTCTGATGGCGTTCCAGAGAGTCGTGGAGCAACTAAACGCTTCTCCTAGCAGAGCATGCATCCAACAGATATGTTTTTGAAGTCTAATTTTCTTTCTGACAATCTGCCAGAGCCTTCGTGGTGGACCTTACAAAGCTTACATGAAGTTATAGAGGAGGTTGATAAACCTTGCATCCCCATCATGCGGAGCCCACTTGGTTTTATGCTTATTGTTGACATATTGTAGCTCTTCGTGATGTCTGAAGGGGGGGGGGTTCTTACAGTTAGCAATTCTTTTGCTGAGAAGGAATAGGGACTTCTCGATCGACCACTCCTTGGGGGTATTGCCAAAGTTGTGAGCGCATCTTTGTCGCCAAATCTTCCAAAGGATCTCTCCGCTGATCGCATTCCACAATGTCGTAGAGCAACCGATCGCTTCGCCAATGAGGGCTTGCTTCCAATTGATTTGTTCTTGGAGTCCTAGAGAATGACCCAGGACACTCTATAACCGAAGAGATTTAGGGCAAGCAAAGAACAGGTGACCAATATCCTCTTTGCTATGGCAACATTACTTGCACCAGGGCAGAACACCACAGATCTTGTTAGCTTTTGCATTGGTCCATATTCCACAGTGTAAAATTTTCCATAGTAGGACCGACTTTTTGTTTTCAATGAGAGGGTGCCAGATAGACATAAATTTCATATCCCATCGAAGTCACGTCCAGTTGAGACACCATTTCTTGTTGAGACTAATGTGAATGTCATTGCGAGCTTCAACATAAGGAAGCTTGGAGAGGTGATTACCATTAAACCATTTAAGGCCCATTAGATCCGGAGCATCCTGTCCCATCAGTAGTCGGATTTTAGAGCGGTCCCAAGCATGGCGTATGCTCAATAAAACATCCCATTCCTCATATGTGACCAGAACACTAGGGTCAAGGTCCTAAAAGTCCACCCATCTATTCATGTCTTGTTTTCAGAGGTGCTTCCATTGTTTGAATCCCTCATTCCATAGCCTCTTGGCACTTAAGACATTCCAAGGCTCCACGTTTCTCATGCCTTGGATTGGGAACCAAATGGAGTCATTTTGTCTTATACCTGCAGCCCACTTCGAATCTTCACTAATTCTGATATGAGGTTTGAATTTGTTCCAGCTCGACCATAAGGATCTTACCAGGATCGATCCTTTGGGTGAGACTGGAATCGGAGAGAATAAGAAGGTGAGGATGTCGAGGTTTTTCCATCCAGGGTAGCCCACCAGAGTAAGCACATTCGTGTTTCTGAAAATTAATGTGGCCCAAGAGGAATCTCTGTTGCTCTAGGCCTTAATCATCCACTTTGCCGCAAGTTTATTGGCCATGCTGCCAATGTCCATAATACCCAGAGCTCCACTCTCCTTTTGGCTAGTGCATATGGACCATTTGATTTTAGGCACTCCCCTCCTGTTATGGTCTCGAGTCCAAAGAAAGTTCCTACAAGGCTCGACTAGCAAGATTAATTTGCAAACCCCTCCAATAGTTAAGTTTATTATTAAGTCTGGCGAGGACACAAGCCCACCTTTGTTCTAGAGTAACACCGAATCCCATTAGGATACCAAGAATGCGAACGATCTGACCCGATTGAATGCTTTGGCATCCCTGCACAGTGAGCAGATTGGGTTGAGTCCCTTTGATAGCCCTGAACGCTGTCTTGGAATGGTTAATTCTGGACCCAGAGGCCACACAAAAAGTGTCAAGGCACCACCAAAAGGTTTCCAAGCTGGTATCATCATTGTGAACAAAGGCATTTGTGTCATCCACAAATAGCCCCATGGTCATTTGCCCAGAGTTATGTGGCAAAGTGATGCCTCATATGCGACCAAGCTCCATCTGTTGCTCCACAAGTCGGCTAAGTCCGTCTGTGGCGATGGCGAAGAGCAGCGGGGCCAATGGGCAACCTTGCCTGATGGATCATTTCAGTTTGATTGCCTTTGAAAGTTGCCCGTTGATATGGACTTTGGTCGAAGCATTGCCAAGGAGAGTGGAGATCATCCTGAGGAATCTCTGACTACACCCGAGGTCTTTCAGCGATTGTAAAATATAGTCCCATTCCAATCTGTCGTAGGCTTTATCAAAGTCAATCTTTAGGAAGACAATGTCCTGATTAGATTCGTCAGGGAAGTCCAGACCTTCCCAGATATCAATGATGGCTTCCAATATTGCCCTTCCCTTAATGATGCCTTTTTGGTCTTTGCTAAGCCACTGGTCTAAATGGAAGGATATCCTATTGACAATGACTTTAGCAAGAATCTTATATTCAGTTTGAAGCATTGTGATAGGTCTCCAGTTCTCAATTATGTTCCTCTCCCCTTTTTTATGAATAATTTTGATGATGCCATTGTTGAGACAAGCGGGAAGGGCACCAAACTTGAGTGCCTCAAACCAAACAAGATGCAAGGGGGTGGCCACCACATATTTGAATGATTTAACAAACTCATTAGTGAGCCCATTAGGCCCCGGGCTCTTGCCATTTAGAAGCGAATCAATAACTTCAAGGATCTCTTGTTCGAAAATGGTGACATCAAGCAAAGCACTCAAGTTGCATGGGATTTTGTGCAAGGAAGTCTGAGAGATGGTGGCCATGCAATCCTGCCTATGGGGGGAGAGGGGACAAGCACCACCCAAGAGACTTGTGAAGTGTGCTTCTATAATGCCAATGTTCTCTTCCTCTATCTTACATTCCACCCCATTCTTGTCAAGCAATAGCGGGATCTCGTCTCTAATTTGTTTTCTTCTGAGAATATTGCACGTCTCTTTGGAAGGTCTATCTACCTTACCAACCCACCATTCCTTAAAATAAATTTGAAGATTTTTCCTTTTGATCTCCTCCTCATATCTTAATCTTCCTCTGATATTTTAGAGAATCTTCAGCTGTACACAGTTGTAATGAGAGAATGCTGCTATCATTATAATGTCTTTATGGAGGCACTTACTTAACCACTCCACAATATATCTTCAGATTCTTCACTTACGTTGTATGAGATGAGAGAAGGGTGCGCCTGTAGCCTTAAGAGTTTGAAAACTCATATTTGTGTAGAACAGAGCATGTCGCATAAAAGTTTTTAGAAATCTCTTCGAGCGCAAGTGTGTGAAACTCCGCCTACGATAAGACGATGAAAGAGAAAAGTGTATTGCATAAGAGTGCGGAAAATCACAGTCGTGAAGGGTAAAGGAAGAGAAAAAAAAGATCTTGCAGGAGGATGACAGAAGAAGATAAAAGAGAAAGGTGCAATGCTTCATAAGAGTGTTCAAACTCTCATATACGTGTAGGAGAAAGGAAGACAGAGAGAAGAATCATGGCGCTCTCTCTCTCTCTGTGAGGACGATGATTGTAGCCTGTAGGTTTGTAGGCACCTGCACTACGTACTGTCGATTCTGAAAAGTCTACGACTCCATCCGGCAGGCAGTGGGCTGATCAGTTTCATAACTTTTGGCCGTCGTCGGCGCTATCACTGGCGAATGTCAGTCCGTTTTGATCCGTGAACGAGGCCCGCTTACCGAGAATTGGAGAGAAAAAGCAGAAATCATCAATGATCGTGATTTTTGAATTTTGAACAAAAAGCAAAGGAGAGAAGGCGGCCTGTGACACAGGTCAAAGCTCGGAGAGAGAGAGAGACGATGAGGGCGAAAACGAAACGTAGGAACTTAGGAAGGCGAGAACACGGAGAAAGAGAGAGAGGACGACTGAGAGGGAGGAGAGAGACAGGAGAGTTAAAGCAAGAAGGCGAGAAGACGGAGAAACAGAGAGAGAGAAGGGGAGGAAGTAAAACAGAGCGCCGTGTATTGGACTGTGTGAAAGCTCTAGAGAAGTCGAAGAAAGACAGAGCGCATCGTATTCGTTCTTGGTTCTTCTACTTATGACTATCAGAACTTTTACGAATGAAAAGAGAGAAGGGGAGACATGGACCATTTATTTATTTGACTTTATGATCATAACTGGGTTTGAATTTTGGTGAGGAACGAAAGCTATATATATATATATATATATATATATATATATATATATATATATATAAAAGCTGATACAATGCCCTGGGAGAGAGTACACGGCAGCCATCAAGGTCCAAGCCTTTACGTAGAGCTTTTACAGGGTTCTCTGAAGGGCAGACATAGTTTTTTTTTTAATAAAAGGAACTTCGGCCATAGCCTAATCTTCAGGACTTTAATTAAAATAATGAAGAAAAGTTACAGGTGAATGGGACTAGTGTCCATGGGACCCCCCAAATCCCACAAAGCAGGGGACGAGTTCGGAAAGCTAGAGGGCATTACAAATGAAGCGAACAAAACTATCATCTTCTTCATGGGGGTCCCATTTGGGTTTTAGCTTGTTATCTACTAGGAGATAAATACAGTGGTGTCTAAATGGAGGAGATCTCTTGTCTCGAGAGATTCTTTTACCTAGAAGAAACAAGGATTTCTCAATCGACCATTCCTTTGGGGTTTGGCCAAAGTTGACGGAACATCACTCCCTCCAACTTTTCCAAAGAGTCTCGCCTCTGATGGCATTCCACAGCCTAGAAGAGCAGCCAACAGCCTCAACCAAGAGCGCTTGTTGCCAATTGATTTGGTTCGAGAGACGCAGAATCCGTGTCAGGTGATGCCAAATAACACGGGATTTGGGGCAATCGAAGAACAGGTGGACAAGGTCTTCGATGCATCGATGGCACCGCTTGCACCATGGAGGCACACCACACATTTTATTGGCCCTTGCGTTGTACCAGATACCTTTATGCAAGATTTACCACATGAGAACGGATTTCTTGATCTCAATAAGGGGGTGCCGAATCGACATGAACTTAAGTTCCCATCGAAGTTTGGTCCAAGAAAGACACCACACCTTGTTAAGAGTGTGATGAACATCTAAGTTTTCTTTGAAGTTGGGAATTCTGGATAGTTTGTTACCATTGCTCCATTTGAGGCCCTCTAGGCAAGGAAGATCATGTCCGCAGAGAAGGCGAGTAGTTGAGTGGTCCCACACTGAACACGTGTTTTGAAGAAGAGTCCATTCTTGGAGAGAAATTCTATGACTTGGGTCTAAGACTTCAAACCTAATCCACTCGCCAGTCTCTTGTTTCCAGAGCTGTTTCCACTATTTGTATCCCTTGTTCCAAAGTCGCTTAGCGGTTTGTAGGTTCCAAGACTCCACCTCCCTTAAGCCGCTGGTCGGGAACCAGATAGAGTCATTTTGTCTTATCCCCGCAGCCCACTTCCACTCATCACTGACTCTGATGAATTGTTTGGCTTTGTTCCAATCTTCCATAAGGAACACACGAGGCTAGAGCCTTTAGGGGACACCGGGTGGGGGGAGAACAAAAGCGTGAGGATCCCAATGTCCTTCCAGCCGGGAAGACCAAGTAAGGTAAGGTCTTTCGAATTTCTGAAGATCAATTTAGCCCAGGAGGACTCTCTATTGCACCAAGCCTTGATAAACCACTTTGCCGCCAGCTTGTCAGCTAGCCCAAAGATATCCAAAATACCCAAGCCCCCCGAGTCTTTTGAGCTAATACAAGTTTCCCATTTGATTTTGGGAATCCCCCTCCTATTGGGGTCCCCAGTCCATAGGAAGTTTTTGCAGATCCTTTCCACTTTGGTTAATTCTTTCTCCTTAGGTCTCCAACACGAGATAAAGCACGCCAGTTCCACCCTCTTTATAGTTGCATAGAAGCAATGAATTTCCATTTAATAATAAAATATAAATGAGAAACCCTCTTTAAAACAAATTATCGTGAATAATCAATAAGTTTTGTTTCTAATGTTGAGATTCAATGAAAAACTATTGAAATGTCAATAGCGTATCCAAGCTTTGCATTAGTCGCATTGTTGATGTCTCTCCTCCTGACTTCAGCTTCAACTCTTTTTGTAATTCAGTTCCCTATCAAAAGTGGAGAAATGAACTCCTAAAGATGTACTATCCCAAGAGAATGAGCATGGTAAGTGACCTCTTGTAGACCTTTCTCCCCGATGTTGGGTTGATTTTGCTGTGTATCTATACTTTTGTAACACTACCCTTTTAATTTATTACCTTCCTTATTTTTTCAAAAAAAGAAAAAAGTATTGAAATGTTTGAGGGATCGTGTGTTGACTATTGAGGATGGTACTCAGTAAGATTTTTCACTCACCTTGAAATTGTACAAGGGATGTATTATCTCTCTTTTGAGAGATAGAAAAGGTCTTGCACTAATTAGGTTCCAGTTTATCAATGGCTATCATTCCATAGTCCAAGTAGATTGAAGAGAAGAGTATGCAGATAAGTGGATTTTGATCCTTCATGAAGGCATTAAATCCACAGGGAGATTTGGGAGGATCGGATTGAGCAGGCCTTTAGTGCCAACGGTAATAAACCATAATCAAAAGAACTTGAGGAATTATCCTTTCAATGCCCCAGAGTGCTTCTATTTGGACAACTTCAAGCTCTGTTAAACAAATGAGAGTAACATCCCTATCGAGAAGGCATCACCAAAATAGGCCATTGGTTCCTCATGAAAAGTTTGGAATGCAAAGTTCTTTTTTTTTTATTTTTTTATTTTTATAGTACAATGGATTGAAAACACACTCACACATCCAACCTCGTAAGGTAGAGACACCCATCTGCAAGAAACTTATAGATACATGTTCAACCAAGACTTGAACTCAATACTGTACTTCGAGAGCTTGAACAAATGCAAAGTTTTTTGCAGGGTTTAGCTTTTCTGAGAGTGAATTATTTCTATATTTGGGTACTCGCTTAATGGATACAAATCGTGGTGAAGATCTACGGTTAAGGAAGTGTTGCGAGTAGGACTTCATACATATGGATAGCTGCACATGAAGATTGAATCCATGAGAAATAGAAGGTGAGTCCAATCGTGTGATCATCCCTCTATGAGCACGTATCCCAAAATGGATGAAGTCGCTTGCACCCAAACTCCAAGGAAGATGGACCTCAATACGGTGATGCAAGCTCCTCAAGAGGGAGCCTATGCAAGCTACATGCTGCAAAAGATGACATCATTCTCCTTTGTTCTTTGGCCCATGGTCTGAATCCACATTTCGAGGACGCCCATGGGAGGGACTTCCCATCATTTCTCCACTGAGGTTAGCAGGTTCATATATTGCTGACTTGTGAAGCGTTTTCCAAGTAGAACGCATGGCTCCAATCCAAAGCATATACAAAAGACAAATGGATGGGTTTACACATGTCGTTCCTTCTCCCTCTGTCTCTCTCTCTGTGCGTGAAAAAGCAATGGACAAACAAAGGCAGAATGTTAAAGTTTACTCGTATATTATAAAATAAATTTATCAAAGAGCTTTTTAAAGGCTACGTTTCTGAGCAAGAGGACAATGTCGTATGCTTTCTTTGTCTCATTCGCACTATGCACACAAGAATTCAAACGCTTCTTCATCGAATACCAGCCGAGGTGTGTATCTATGATTGCGTATCAAAGATTCCTCTCTCTCTCTCTCTCTCTCTATATATATATATATATATAAACACACGAGAGAGAGAAATCAAGCAAGCAGAAGAGAGGGAAGATACAATGAAAGAACTCCAAATAAAGAAATGAATAAGGTTGAAAGACTCTATTGTGATGTTGCATATTACATTGCAACCCAAAAATCAATTAATTTAGGAAAAATGATGAGACTTCTATGGATCATGTCATTTCAATAGGGAATATCTTTGTCGGAGATTGTTTTCATCGGTGGAGCGTTGAAAGCTTATGTCCAAGAAGAGTCCAGCGATGATATTATCAAATGAACATCGTTGTTCTCATCGAACGCTGTGTATCTTTGAATACTGGAGCACCTTTCTGACGCGTATTCCGATTGACATAACAACGCGCTTTGCAATTTTCTTGTTCTTTTCCCTTTTCGTTTTTCTCGGGATTACATCAATTACGGACAGAAATACTCATGTGCACATTGAAAGTGGGTTCACACTGCCCGGCCAGACAATGAGCCTTTCCATATGGCACAGCCAGACAATGAGCCTTTCCATATGGCACAATCTGATTTGTTTCTTTTGATTGGTTCTTTAAGTTGTTCAACCAATAGAATAACTTGAAAATTTTGAAATCCAGAGTCTATAACTGTCGTGTGTGACTAAACCTCGCAACACATGATATGACTCAGCAAGCTTGTGCCACCTATCTAACCCACCTTCATGGTCATTCCAACAAGCGTTTCTTTTCTCTTTTTGATAAAAGAGTTCTATTTAATAAAATACTTTTGTGATGAGCATGGAAACGTGTAGAGTGACAAACATACCGACCTTTATTCCAAGTGACTTTTGTTTTCGTTTTGGAAAAAAAAAACACATTTGTGTTAAAATGAAAGATTGCATGGAGAGTTGTATAGTGACAAACATACCAACGCCGTAAAAGTGACAAACAAAAAGATAAAATTCACTTCTATTACTCTTGAATCCTTGTGTATATCGACCTAATAGCTCAGAGCACACATATAAAACCATTGTGCAAGTTCATCCACCTCACGAAAAAACTTGAAGAGTACTTTCCGAAACACGCCAATGAGCGTCCCAAGAGCATTGAGGAGCTTGCAACCACATCCACTTTAATTTAAACACAAGTTAAGTGACTCTTCTCAGTGCCTTATCCTATTCTCATTCTCGTATCTCGTTTTTCACCCATCTCCATCCTCAATTTCACTCTCATCCTTCACTCATCTGTCTCTCACTCTGCTCATGCTAAAGGCTTCCATCTCACACACATACACAAATACACACATATAAAAACGTCCACATATTTTTCTCTTGATTGAAACTACCATACACTCATACACACATATACATTCAGATCTATATACACACATACACATGTATAGATATGCACAATCACGTGACTACATAGACCTATTCATACACACATACATACAGATAAATATACATATATACACAAATTTATAACATACATACATAAATTCACGGATATACGCATATACAAAACTTTAGCATGCATATGTGCATATATACACACATAGATGCATGTGAATTCATACATGTATACGTGCATACATACACACATATCAGATTTACGCATATGCATACATACACACATCTCATATAAACATATACATATGCAATATGCACACTCTATGTGCATGCATATATGGATATACACATACATACTCACATTCAATGCATGTATACATGCATATACATGAATAACTACGTACATAATTTCTTTATATTCATGCATACATGAATACAAGAATGCATATACTGATGCAGGTACACATACATGAATACATACACGTAAAGTAAGTATGGATGCATATATCAATACACACATGTAAACGTATTTCATATGCATGCATACATGCATATAAGAATGCATATATGCATATATTCATGCATAAGTACACATTTACATACACACTTTATGTGTGAATACATTCCACATGCATGCATAAATGCATACACATGTACACATATATTTGCATGTATATAGGCTTACACACATACATACTTAAGTTATGTGTATGCATATATGTATGCAAACATACATGCATAAATATGTACATAAACATGTCCATACATACTTTACGTGCACGTGTGCATGCATACATAAATATGTACATAAACATGTCCATACATACTTTACGTGCACGTGTGCATGCATACACACTTGTGAATGCATATACAAATGATGCATACTTGTAGACACACATGCATGGATGCATGCATACATGTAAAACATTTTACACAAATACACAGTTTATATGCATTCATAGATACATAAATGAATACATACATGCATATGTACATATGTACATACACAAATACATCACAGAGAGACCGAAAAAATGCATGTAAGGAAGAGAGGAAATATGAGGAAGGAAGTGAAAATATATGTGGGCACGCGTGCACACGCACATGGACATGTGGGCCAATGAATGGAAGCCTAAAAGCACAATATTCAATCAAAAGAACTCAGTCCAAACACTTGCCAAGTCATCTCAACTAAGTCCTCCAATTTAGGAGGTTGATTTTTTGGGAAAGGTGGTTCCTAGATTTTAGGGGCAAACTTCTCTCCATAAAAGCAGCTTGTATCACAAATTTTTTTGAGTCATCTTGCGGAATTCTTAGTTCATTTTAGAGTGTGCACTAAGTGCTCAAGTTGTAATAAGCAATCCCCTTGCTTAAGCTAGCCTCTTGCTTGCTCGTTTTCTAGCTTTGAGTAGACATTTCTATGCGTGTGCATAGGCATTGTTGCAACTCTCTACCCTTGAGTTGTCACCACTGGTTATCCCTCCTAATTTATGCATTTGATGTAATCTTTTTGTCATTGGATAGATAATAGAGTCTATTTTAAGCTCACCAAGTTTTTGGAGAAGTCAATAAGTATGTTGGGATAAAGCATTAATGTAGTTAAGTTTGGTGATTGCTATCTCTCTTTGCATGTAGGCTCTCCTTGATCAAGTTTGTTCTGAATTGTAGGGCTTGGTTCTCCTTCTATTTTAGGGCTTGGTTCTCCTTCTATTTATCAATTTTCTATGATTTTGGTGTCCTTGGGTATGCCTTAGAGTTCTCTAAACTTGACCCAATTTTTCAATTCATTCTCTTATTAGTATCTGAGAAACGATTGATAGAGTGAAGTGTGCTTTGTGTTTGACCAGCCACTTCGTGCATTCAACTAGCCCATCTTGTAGCCATTTTTTCTCTAACTTTTGGCATCCATTTTAGTGGAAATTTATTTTTATGGAAAGCTCTTGGTTTCTAATAAAGGTCCACAAAATTTCAATGGTGTTCTCTGCATATGTTATAAGAAAGAGAAATTTTGGTGTGCAGAGATCAAAGAAGGATACCTATGGAGGTCATTCATGCTTCATCATTGCATAGAATTGGGATACTTCCCTCAATGGTGACATGAGAGAATTTAGGAATCTTGGAGACATGTAATACAATCACAAAGACCTCTTGGAGCTATCGGCTGAAGATTTCCACAAACAAAAGCTTGTTGGAGCTAGCTCACATGAAGGGGGAGCTATTCTACTCAAAGTTTCAATTGCACAAGGTGTCCATCTAAGGAAAGCTTTGGATTAAGGTACCTTCTAAACCTCATTTACATTTTACACACATTGGAGCATTAGCTAAGGGGTAGATAAAGTAGAAGAGACCAGATATGGGAGACTTCATCACACAAATTGAAAAGTTAGTGTTCAAGGCAAAGGATCTAGCAGACGATCTCGTCATAGGTGTAGAGGGAGCACATAAATTGCTCATAGATTACTTCATAATCTCAACAGTGATTACCACATATGCGACTCCATTTTGTGCAAGAAGCCGAGGAGTCCTCGATCTTGAGGAGTCTAAGTAGAAAGCTCATACCAATCGTAATTTTTGGAAGCCATTAGGTAGCTCAAATTAGATGTAGAACCTTCTTTTTAACTATGCCGGTTACTAGATGTGAAACCGGTCAAAACTAGGCAAAAACTATAAATAGAGCTAGAGAGCTCATTTTGAGGTTGTTGTTGAACTTATGAGCTAGTAACTAGAAGAGCTATTGTAATTAGTTGATGATGAATATGAGTATGAGTTATTTCCTTGCCTTCCATTGATCTCCATCCCCACTTTCGATGTGTGTGTGTGCATGTATGTGTATGCAATCACATTTCTCACCATCACCTTCATGGACCTCACTTGCTCTTGATCTTCATATCGGCCTAACTTCTCCATGGATTGACAATTATGAGGTGGAGCTCCTCACGGTGGTGCTCACCATTGTACTAGAGTGACACCAAATTTGGCGTCGTTGTCAGGGAAGAGCTCTAGGTTGAGCGTGTGATGGTAAGTGTGTTGGAGAAAATCTTTGGAAGGTAAAATTTCTTTGTTGTTTTTTTGTTTGTATTTAGTTGTTACACACTTTTACTCCGCTTTTCCTCTAGTTTCATCCCCCATCATCATCTCAAACTACAAAAAATCACCAAAAATCTATCATATTCCCTCTTTCTCTTCTCTTTCCCTCATTTGTGTGTGTGTGCAAGAGCAAGAGAGAGATTTTTCTAAGTGTTATTTGTGTTTTTTGGTGTACTAATCTTGCGAGGCAGCCTCTGGACATCACGAATCTACAAAAACACAAGTAAAGACTCCATTTTTTTCTCAAAAATTGCCGTAGAAGCTGACCATTGCCACTATCAGACCAAAGTATGTATTTGGGTGAAATTCTTGCATGAGGGAGTAGCCTAGGTAAGCACTTGCACAGATCCACAATTAGCTTTTTGAAATTGCATGATTTTTTGACCATGGTGATGATTTTTGGGAAAGATGGATGGACACATAAAGAAATGAGTCGGTACTGCTAATCCTTGATTTGTACCAGCCCTATTTTACTTTAGACTTGAGTTCTAGGCCCTTTTAGCTTTCCAATGACACTAAATAAAAGCCTATGTACCTTGGAGATGATGCTTCAAACAATTTATCAAAACAGATAAGTTTGCAACTAGCTAGTGACCAAAAAGTTATTATTTTGGTCTTGATACCTGCTGAAAGTTTTGCTCAGTACTCACAGTACAGTAGCAATTAGAAAACTTCCTTCTGAGGGGATGTAACTATCGTAGAGAGCTAATGATTCCAAGTGAAATCACGTAAAATGATAGACTATACTCTGAGCAATAACTTTAACAGTAGAAGCTTACCCCGGACTTTTTAAGAACTCTTCATAGAATAACCAGTGACTACTTCTAGACGATTTTCTTCCAATTAGCTGAATGAAACTTCTTTAAAATTTGATAGCCTGTAGTAGACTTTGAACTTATTCCAACAAGCTATAGAACATTGAAAATGATGGCGATGTCAGTGAGACATGAGCAAGACAAGTACACTGTTTTGAGTGACAATCATAGAGATGAATGTAGAAGTAATCATCAATGTAATGTATTATGTAACAATGTTGTACATGATCATTAGAATGAATATGATGCCCAATGATGGTGATATGAGTAGGCTATAGTGCGAGCCTTGAAATTACATCAAATCGTCAACACCTAGCTGAGTAATGGGGTCTCTATGGCCGCAAGATTTCAAGTGACTTTTATAGTGTCTCTTTTCAAATATGAATTTTGAAATTCAAATGTACTTCCACCTAGAAGTTCTTCCTCTAAACAAAGAGATATTCCCTCAAGGAAACGCGTACCATAAAGTTCTCCTAACTCCACGAGTTTAGTGGCATTTACAAGATTCTTCTAAGTCAAGTGACTTTTACAATAGTTAATGGTGAAAACCATTGCCGTGAGACCATAAGCAATCGTTCATGTGGATTCTTCAAGCAATTGCACATAATGCTTCCAATGCCAGGACAAGTGTGAAGGCTTGGCATTTGCACCAATAGCTCCCCATCAAGCCAAACATCTTGGCTTGGTATTCTTTATCAATCCTCTTGAATGTCCTGCAATCCAATCATAGCTTTAAAACTGCAAAGTTTAGTACCATCAAGTGCCTTTGTTCATAAATCTATGCATTGCATATTAGTGGATACATATGTCAATTGAATCTCCTTGCTCAATAGCTTCTCTCTCACATAATGATAGTGAACATCTATATGCTTGGTCCTAGCATGATAGATAGGATTTGCTGCAAGATGTAAAGAACTAGTATTGTCACCAAAAAATTAATGGTGAGTTAGAATTTAGTCCCAAATCTGCATATAGTAATCTAATCCATATGTCTTCTTGAGTAGTATTGGCTAATCCTCTGTATTCAGCCTCTGTTGAAGATAAAGCAACAGTAGGTTTCTTCTTGGAAGACCATGAAATGGGCTTATCACCTACAAATGAAAGATAACCTGAGGTACTCCTCTTGTCATCCTTACAACCTACCCAATCTGCATCTGAGTATATCTTGATGTCCAAATCTAAAGTATATGGAAAGTATAAACCTTGATTTTGAGTACCCTTGAGATACTTCAAAATTCTCTTGGCTGCTTCCAAGTGAAGTGCTCTAGGTTTGTGCATAAACTGATTTAAGGCACTTACTCCATAAGCAATATCAATCCTTGTCAATGTAGCATAGTTTAGGCTTCCAACTATGCTTTGGTATCCTGTAATATTTTCAAGCACATCACCTTCATAAGCACTTAATTTTTGGTTTACCTCCATAGAAGTGTTAGCTATCTTGGCATCCTCCAAGTGAAACTTCTTCAACATGTCCTGCACATACTTTCTTTGAGTAATATAAATTCCAAAATTGGTATAAACTAACTCAAGTGCAAGAAAATACTTTAGTGACCCTAGATCATTGATTTTGAACTCCTGCATCATTTGGTCTTAATCTGCTTGATGCCATTGGCATTACTACCTGTAAGTATGATATCATCAACATACACACATAGGTATATCACCTCTAAATTAATTCTCTTGACAAATAGAGAAGTATCTACTTTGCTCATGTTGAATCCTTGATCTTGGAGAGAGGTAATCAACCTATGATTCCATGCCCTAGGTGCCTGCTTCAATCCATAAAGAGCTTTGTTTAGTTTGCACACATATGTTACCTTGCTTGGGTCCCTCATAACCAAGAGGTTGAGCCATGTAGACCTCCTCTGAAATCCAGCCATTAAGAAAAGCATTTTTTACATCCAATTCGTACATATTTAAATTCCTTGATGCAGCCACACTTACCAATACCCTGATGGTTGGCATTTTGGCCACAGGTGAGAAAGTCTCTTCATAATCAACTCCTTGGGTTTGTGCAAAACCCTTAGCCACAAGTCTAGCTTTATACTTTTTTATTGATCCATTTGAATTTCTCTTGATTTTGTCAATCCACCTAGAACCAATAACCTTCATAGAGTCCTTCTTTGGCACTAGCTCCCAAGTGTCATTCTCCTTGAGTGCTTCAATTTCTTCATCCATAGCTTCCTTCCATTCTATCTTGGTATTTGCCTCTTCATATGACGAAGGCTCTTCAAGTGCTAAATCTTCAGCAAGATAAATTGAACGCTTGGTAACTAAGGAAGTGTCATACCCATATCTGATTGGATTCTTGTCTCCCTTTGTGATCTTCTAATTGCTTGGTTGGATGATTTAGGTATGTCCTCCAACTTCATCTTGACCTTGCCTTTTGATTTCCATGCTTTGAATTCTCCTAAGTTGATGATGTCTTCATCATCTGATTTGATGTCTTCAATCTAATTTGGCTCTTCCTTGCTGAGGCTTGGAAACTCCTCTTCCAAGTCATAAGGCAACTTTACTTTCTTGCATTCACTTTCAAACCAAGACTCATTCTCATCAAACACAACATCTCTACTGACCATAAATCCTTTGTTGGATGGATTATAGAACCTGTATCCTTTCTGATTTAAATCATACCCTATGAAGATGCACTTCTCTACCTTAGGGTCCAACTTACCTCTGATTTGAGATGGGATATGCACATATGCAACACATCCAAAGATCCTGCAATGATCAAGTGATGGCCTTGTACCATGCCATACTTCATCTAGGGTCATCCCATCAAGTGATTTGGATGGCAACCTGTTAACAAGATAAGTGGCAGTAGATACACTCTCTGCCCACAAATAATTTGGTAAATTTTTCTCATTAAGCATTGACTTAACTGTTTCAACAATCAACCTATTTCTTGTCTCTGCCACCCTATTTTGCTCACGGGTATACATTGTTGTAATATCCCTTTTGATTCCTCTATCCTGCAAGAATGCATCAAATTCATTTGAGAAGTGCTCACCTCCTCCATCTAACCTTAATCTCTTTAGACTTCTTCCTATTTGGTTTTCCACAAGTGCAAGATACTTCTTAAAGCAACTGAACACTTCATCTTTGTGCTTCATAAAATATAAGATAGTCTATCTATTGAAATCATGAATGAAAGATATATAATGCCTTGATCCAGAAATTGAAGGGTCCTTACTTGGTCCCCACACATCTGTGTGGACAAGCTCCAAGTAATCTTCATGCATATAGCGTTTCTTTGAGAAGGGTAACCTGTGAGATTTTCCAAACTGACATGCACCACATTTGTAGATCATGTGTTGCTTGGATAGATTAGGTATCCCAAGCACACATTGATCTCTACATATTTGCTTTAAGGTTCTCTCACCAATATGCCCTAATCTTTTATGCCAAATTTCAAGCTCTGACAATTTTTGTTCTTTGTAATTATAGAGTGCAATATTCCTTGTATCTTCAAGTTCAATGTAATAATCTACCTGTCTTTTCTCCTTTGGCAATTCTCTTGAATCCATGTTGGGGATCCTCCACAAATGCTCCATATTTGTTGAACCTAACCTGCAAACCTTTTTCCACAATCTGTCCAACTCTCATCAAGTTCTTGGTGATTGTAGGTGCATATAGAACCCTGCTCAATAAATTTCTATTCCCATCCTAGGTTTTAACATTTCCTACCCTGACCACTGAATGCTTGATGTCATCACCTGTTTGCACTTGGTGCTTCCCTTGGGTTCCTCAAGGTTAGAGAGAAGAGCAACATTGCCTACCACATGGTTTGAACATCGTGAGTCAATGTAGAAGAGATGGTCATCATTCATACCTTGCTTTGAAGTCATGTTCATAATAAGAAGGGAATCCTCTTGATCCTCTGTGTAATTGTTGTAGTCTTTCCTTGATTTGTAGCCTCCTTGGTAGTTGTTATTGTAATTGTTGTTTTAGTTGTTATTGTGACCTTGATGATGGTTGAAGCTTCCTCTTGATTGTGTGTAGCCACCTCTTTGGAAACCTCTACCTCTCTGATTCTTAAAGTTCTTGTAACACTCATTTGTGGTGTGATTTGATAAACTAAAAATATTACACGGGGAAGAGTTGAAGGGTCTCTCCCTTCCTTGGTTACCTCCTCTGCCCCTACCTCTTGAGTTCCTACCTCTTCCTGCATAGTTAGCTTGAGAAGTAGTACCTTCATCTTCACTTTTTTTGCTTTTCCCTTTCTCTTTAGACTTGCCTTTATCTGTGTATAGGGTAGAGGAATTGTTACCTCTTGATGAATCTCCATTTTTGTTAAGCTTGGCTTCATGGATAAAGAGTTACCCCATGAGTGTGGTAAGGTCTTGAATCTGCATGTCCATGTATAAGTCCATAGGAGTTGTGAAGCTTTCCCATTTGTCATCTGCCTTGATACCATTGATTACTTGTCTCACAATTTGCTCCTCTTCAATCTTCTCTCCTATGCTTGCCAATTGGTCAGTCACATCCTTGACTTTGGTCACATATTCTGAAATACTTTGCTTGGGTTGCTTCCTTTGAGTGGTAAACTCAATCCACAATTGGCTCTTCCTAGCCCTTATGTTGGAAGAAAAGTATGAAGACAATGTATCCAAAGTCTCTTGGGATGTTTTACAGTTCCTAATGTGTGGAAGAAGGATGTCAGAAATAGAGTTAATTAAGTATGACCTTGCTAATGCATCTTTGGCACACCATGTGTTGAGTCTTTCAAGCTCCTCTCTTGTAGGTTGTCCTTTCCTTCTAAAAATGGGCATCTCCTCATCTCCTGATATGTATCCATGGAGACTTCTTCCTTGCAAGTATGTCTTCATCCTCAAGGACCATGCTTGGTAGTTGTTCCTATCCAATTTATCAATAAAAGAAGGAAACCCATCTCCCATTTTACCTCAAGCTGCTCTCATACCATTGTTGGGAAAGATGGATGGACACCTCAAGAAATGTGTTGGTACTACCAATCCTTGCTTTGTACCAGCCCTATTTTACTTTAGAGTTGTGTTGTAGGACCTTTTAGCTTTCCAATGACACTAAATAAGAGCCTATGTACCTTGGAGATGATGCTTCAAACAATTTGATCAAAACAAATAAGTTTGCAACTAGCTAGTGAGCAAAATGTTACTATTTTGGTCTTGACACCTACTAGACGTTTTGCTCAGTCCTCACAGTAAAGTAGAAATTAGAAAACTTCCTTATGAGGGTATCTAATTAGCATAGAGATCTAATGATTCCAAGTGGACGTAAAATGATAGACTATACTTTGAGCAATAACTTTAACAAGTAGAAGCTTACCCCCGACTTTTTAGGAACTCTGCAGAGAATGACCAGTGACCACTTCGAGACACTTTTCTCCCAAGTGGCTGAGTGAAACTTCTTCAAACTTTGAAATCTTGTATTAGATTTTGAGATTATTCCAACAAGCTATAGAACATGGAAAATGATGAAGAGATCACTGAGATATGAGCAAGACAAGTACACTGTTCTGAGTGACAATGACAGAGATGAATGTAGATGTAATCATCAATGTAATGTATTATGTAACAATATTGTACATGCATGAATATGATGCCCAATGATGGTGATAGGAGTAGGCTATAGTGTGAGCCTCTCAATTACATCAAATGATCAGCATTAAGCTCAGTAATGGGGGATCTATGGCCATGAGATTTCAAGTGACTTTTATAGTGGCTCTCTTCAAATTTGAATTTTGAAGTTCCACCTAAAAGTTCTTTGTCTAAACAAGGAGATATTCCATCAAGGAAACATGTACCATAAAGTTCCCATAACTGCACGAGTTTAGTGGCATTTACAAGATTCTTCTAAGTCAAGTGACTTTTACAATAGTTAATGGTGAAAACCATAAGCAATGGTTCATGTGGATTCTTCAAGAAATTGGACATAATGCTTCCAATGCCTAGCCAAGTGTGAAGGCTTGGCATTTGCACCAACAATGATGACACATTATCGTGACTATGTCTAACCATCACGACGGTCACTGACCATCGTGTCGATTGGCTCAAACCATCACCATCACGTCATATCATGGTGATGGTGACACACCATCACGACGGTGCTTGACAATCAGGATCTTGACTGCCATTGTCGTCTGATCGTTGTCATCTGATCATTGTCATCTGATCGTTGTGACTTGACAATCATGACTGTCATTGATCATCATAGCTTGACCATCTTGACTTGATTGTCGTGAATGTGAATCATCATTGTGGTTCTGACCGTCGTAGCCTGATCATCGTGGTCTCTGACCATCATGGGTGTCACACCATTGCAATGGTGACACACCATCATGATTGTGTCTAACCATCGCGGCTATCAGGCAAAATGCCAAAATGAGGATTTCTCAAATATTTTCAAAGTTTTGGGGTATATTTGACCATTATGTGTGTGACATAGGTCAAAGGTGGAAGCGGACAAGTACCTCAAACTCTTGGGCAAAACAAGAACAACCACTTCAAAAGTCTAGGAGAATGTTGTAAGTGGAATTTCCATTTTTAGTTGGTGACTTCTTTGAGTAAGTATACTTTGTGATAAACGGAGGGCTTTAGGACTCCTAGAATAGCAAGGATCCACTCTAGCACAATGAGTGATAAGTGGTTGACCAGAGAGAGAGCAAATGGGTATAGGGATCAAGCCCAAAGGAATTGTGTGATTTGATTATGCATCGCTCAAATGAATTAAAATTGAACATATTAAAACGATTCCTTGAGATAAACTTGAAAAAGACAAGAGAATCTAAAGAAAAGCACAAAGAACTAAGTGATTGACCTAATCAAAAGGGTGAGGTGAAATAAGGATTAATGAACCTTTGATCTGGGAAATACTTAGGGAAAAGTGATAAGTAGAGTGTTCGATCTTTTGAGGCTAGCGTGAGAACTACATCACGATTGTGGGCTCAACAGATAGGTAGTTATCCATACGAGGTTAGTTCAAACATGAGTGACTCAAATATGTGTTTCAACATAGGGAGACCAGGGGTTTTGTTTAGTGTAGCCGATCTAGAGAGGACAGAGGGACCCTACAAGACTCAGTTGGAGTACATCCGCATGAATAGATCGGGTGCCCAGGTATATGGAGATGGCCTTCATAGTTTAGTAATTCAATTACATAACCCTGATCAACCTATGGGATTAGAACATCTAGTCGTGAAGTTTGAAAATGAGGCTTACATGGACAAAGAAGGGACCATGTACATCATCAGGATTATGGCCGACTCAACGAATGAACTAGGTGAAATGGTAGAAACTATAGAACTGAAGTATTTCGATGGCGATGCACCGCACTGCACTCTCCTTCTTGAGAGCTCCACGACGATATGCTCGGAGTAGAAAACCGAGCTCCTGACGCCGCGTACAGTACTCCGCACAGAGGCTGTAGAATACGCAGAAAACACAATACACAGGGAGCACGAAGACAGACTTCTTAGGTCTTACAAATGCGGTCGAACTTACAGTCTGTGACTCACCAGGCCACTATATGTTTTATTAAAGAACATATACAAAAGAAGTGTCCGGTGGCCATTTGTCCTTTCACATGGACACTAACGGTAACAATCTCCCACTAAAGGCCAATATGGCCAGAGTAACTATGGGAGAAAAAAGAAAGAATGATAAAGAATACCTGAGTGTAAGTATACAAACTATACCTCCCACCTGATGGGCATGTTACACAGTATACAAGTGACTGCGTAAGATCAAGAATCAAGTAACCCCCATCAAGTGACAACAATGTCGAAAGCTATCCTGTGGTAGAGCTTTAGTCAAAGCATCTGCAACATTATCTCGAGTGTGAACCTTCTCAAGAATAATGCTCTCAGTGGCTAAGCAATCTCTAATGAAGTGATACCTCACCTCAATGTGCTTGATCTTTGCATGATAGACCGGATTCTTAGCCAAAGCAATGGCACTCTGACTATCACTGAGCAAGTGAGGTACATGCTGAGGCAAACCCATATCACAAGCAAGACGAGAAAGCCACAATGCTTCCTTACATGCCTCACTTGCTGCAACATACTCTGCTTCTGTGGTGGAAACAGCTGTACATTCTTGAAGACGAGATCTCCAAGAGATAGCACCTCCAGCAAAATGAAAAATGTACCCTGATGTAGACTTACGATTGTCTACACAACCAACATAGTCAAAATCTGTGTAACCAATAATGGATGCTTTCCCTCTACCTAAGCATAGACACTTGTCCTTAGTGTCACTCAGATATCTCAAAATCATTTTGACCGCTTCCCAATGTTTCTTGCCAGGATTAGACATATATCTGCTCAAAAACTCCCACTACAAATGCAATGTCTGGTCTCGTAGCTACCATAGCATACATGAGACTACCAACAGCAGACTGATAGGGAATTTTGGTCATGAATTCCTTTTCCTCATCTGATTTGGGGCAGTCATCCTTGCTCAATTTCACATATGTGGGTAAAGGTGTACTCAATGCCTTTCCACCGTGCATATTGAATCGATGAAGTACTTTGGATATGTACTCACTTTGAGACAAGTATATGCATCTTTTACTCCTATCACGAGTAATGCGCATGCCAAGAATATGTTTGGCATCCCCCAAATCCTTCATATCAAATGTCTGACTCAACTTCTTTTTGAGAATTGACAAATCATAAGAGGACTTCCCAGCAATCAACATATCATCGACGTAAAGTATCAAGCATATCAAGCTGCCATCAGAACATCTCTTTGTGTAGAGACAATGATCCTCATTGCTCCGAGAATAGCCTTGGGACTTCATAAAAGAATCAAACTTTTGGTACCATTGTCTAGGAGACTGTTTAAGTACATACAAGCTCTTCTTGAGCTTACAAACTAGACTTTCCTTGTCAGGAACTACATAACCCTTTGGTTGTTCCATATAGATCTCATCTGTAAGATCTCCATGCAAGAAAGCTATTTTCACATCCATTTGGACTAGCTCTAAGTCCTCCATTGCAACGAATCCAAGCAACATGCGCAAAGTAGTCATCTTCACCACTGGAGAGAAGATTTCCTCAAAATCAACACCATGTTGTTGCTTAAAACCCTTTGCAACAAGTCGTGCTTTATATTTTGGAGAAGCACTATCTGATGTGAATTTCAGCTTATATACCCATTTACATGGTAAAGCTTTCCTGCCCTTTGGCAAAGGTACTAAGTCCCAAGTACCATTCTTGTGAATAGAATCCAAGTCACTCTTCATGGCACGCTCCCACTTGACATGATCCTCTGTCTGCATAGCCTCTTTGTAGCAAGAGGGCTCACCAGCATCTGTTAGCATAACAAAATCTAAACCTGGAACATATCTATCAGGTGGATATGAGACACGTGCAGAACGTCTCAATGGTTGCTGAACAGGAACATGTGCAGACTGATCTTAATGGACATTCTCTTGAACATCCCTATGTGCAACATTTTTATGCATGCTAACCGGAGGACTAGTATCCTCAAACACCACTCTTCTCACTTCAACCTCCTTAATCGGTTGTTTATGCATCTTAGACTCATTAAAAATGACATCACTACTTCTGATCACTGACCGTGTTTCAAGATCCCATAAGCGATATCCAAATTGTCCTTCTCGACCATATCCAAGAAAAATGCATTTCTTTGACTTATGGTCCAACTTCTGTCTAAGATTCTTGGGTATATGAACATATGCTTCACACCCAAAAACTCGAAGATGATCATAATATGGTGGTTTCCCTGTCCATAACTCTTGTGCCACTTTCAGACCTTTGGCAGTACTAGGTGAAAGGTTAATCACATGAACTGCAGTCAATACTGCTTCTGCCCAAAAACCTTGTGAGAGGTTTGCATGATGCAACATAGAAACTACTCTATCTTGAATAGTTCTATTCATCCTCTCAGCTACACCATTCTGTACTGGGGTATAAGGAGCTGTAAACTCTCTACGAATCCCTCTACACTGACAGAAAAGGCTGAATTCATGTGAGGTATACTCACCCCCATTATCTGAACGTAAAGCCTTAAGCTTAGTTCCTTTTTCAGTCTCAACTGAAGCAAGCCATTTTTTGAAAGTAGGGAATACATCATCCTTCGATTTGATAGGATATACCCAGACTTTTCTAGTAGCATCATCTATGAAAGTGACAAAGTAAAGAGAACCACCTAAGGACCTAGTGGGCATAGGACCACACACATCTGTATGAACAAGATCTAAAGGCTGAATTGAAGAGTCAATGTGCGTTTTATGCACATTTCTAGTTTGCTTTCCATACTGACAATGCTCACAAAATGAAAAATCAGAGAAAGATAACACAGGTAAGTAGCCAGAACGAGAAAGATTTTCCATTCCACTACGAGATATATGGCCCAAACGACCATGCCAAATACAAGCCATAGGCTGTTCAGTAACAGCTAACAAGTGTTCTTTCTGTGATACAAATAAAGGGTAAAGTGAGCCAACTTTCCTTCCTTTTGCAATAACTATATTGCCCTTTGATATATGAAAGGACTGAGCATAGAAGACCACCTTGTAACCAAGGTCATCAAGTTGACCAACTGACATCAAACTGCGTGATAACTAAGGTACATGGCGTACATTATGCATAGTAAATTTTGAACCGTCAATGAACTACACAACCACATCTCCAATCCCCACAACATCACACTGGTAAGAGTCACCAAGTCTCACGGTACCAAGAGACTTTGCTGCATAATTAGAGAACCATTCTCTATGTGGTGTCACATGGAAAGAAGCACCAAAATCTAGCAGCCAGGTGTGGGAAAGAGAATCGGCCATAAGTGCCTCAGATGGCACAGTACTATCAAGTGTCAACACATCAGCATCATCAGAAATAGCATTAATTTCTTCAATCTTCACAGTCGAAGTAGATGGTGCAGGTAACTGTTTAACATGCCCATCAACATTCTGTCCTTTACCTTTAGCATTCTTTAATGCATAACAGTCTTTCTTCATGTGTCCTTTCTTATGACAATAATGGCATTCAATATCCCTCTTCCTTGATTTACTTATGCTCTTATTCCGTTGACCATTCTTTTCGTTGTTCTTGCTCCTGCCACGTTGTTGATTCTTTCCTTGGTAAGAATCACGAACATTATATGCATCTCCACTCTGAGTGCCAACCATAGATTTTCTACGAATCTCCTCACTCAAGAGTGCTCCACATATGTCATCATAGACGAGTTTACCACCTGGTGCACTATTGCTAATAGCTGTGCAAAATGTATCCCATGATGATGGCAGGGTGCATAACAGCAATACTGCTTTCATTTCATTGTCCATATCCATTTTCTGAGCCTGTAACTGGGAGAATATGGCATCAAACTCATTTAGATGAGCAACAACACTATCTGTGTCCTTCATACGAAGGTCGTATAATTTTCTCATCAGATATACTTTATTTGATGCCGTCTCTTTTTCATATGTATTGCATAACTTCTTCCAAAGCTCCTCTGCACTTTCACAGTCTAATACTGTAAAGTAAACATTATCTGCCAGGTGCAAGCGAATGGTAGACCTGACCATTTCATCTAACTCATCCCAATCATCTTTATCCATGTCAGCAGGCTTCTTTGAAATCCCATTTACTGGCTTCCATTGCCTTCTTTGAATCAGCACATCTTTAATCTGATTCTTCCATAGAGCAAAGTTTGTGCCATCAAATTTTCGGATCTCAAAATGGTCTTTGCCCTGCAAGTTATAGCTCCTCCTCGGAACGCTAGCACTAGACCCTGATCCACCGGATGTGCTTGAGACCTCTGATGCCATGATCGTAGAGAACTGAATAGAATGATAATGGAGCTAGAAGAGTCCAAACACCAACAAATAAGTGTATCAAGGAGTAAATCGACCACTATATAGTTGACTAAACCAGAAATCTGGAAAAGTTTTGCCAGAGTATCCTCTGCAAAATTAGCATATGACCAGTGTCAAAGTATCATAAAACTGCAAGTACTGACATGTCTACCTGCATAGTGAATCACTGACTCCACTGCATATAATCAGTTACCCAATAGAAGCCAACTAGGCTTATCGAGCACCTATGAACAACTATCATACATCTCCTATGGCGAGGCTAGGTAAGTCTTCCACCTGCATCACCGAAGAGACCCCAACATCTGGGTGTCTCCCAGTTAAGAAAACCTCACCACGACCCTCTTTATCAAATGTAAAAGGCTTTATGCAAAGAACGTAACCGCTATATCAATGCCCACATGGACGTACATAAGCGGTATCCACAGAAGCGTACATGGTGTGTATGTGCTCAATATATGCAGTAAAATGACACTAAAAGGCTGAATACACAGCCCAAAAACTAGCCAATAACACCTGCAAGTGTCTGTCAACTCTGATGTTTTAGGCTTTAAAAACCTGCATAAATTTGCAGTGACTGCTCTCACCAAAACTGAAAACCCCTCGAGAAACCTGTAGTTTTACGAGTGTGGCTGAAAATACAGCCCCAAAGGTTGATATTTATTGTCTGAGAAGTACAAGGAACACTCTTCTTGATGTTCTTGGACCTGTGTGAAGAGAACTACATGCGAAAGTACTCCAAAATGGCTCCAAAAACACCCCAAAAATTGCTTCAGAAATAGGATTTAAAAGCAAAAATGAAGCTTTGAGGTACCAAAACTTGTTCAAGGTAATGTCAACCTTAGTCTTTCCCCTTCTTCAAACACCACAAGAGTGTAGCTTAATGGCAAGAGATTGCCACAGTTAAGCGAGCTCTGGGGGAATAGTACTGGGATGGGTGACCTCCCGGGAAGTACCGGGAACCTCTATATTCCTTGATCGTTGAGGTCCTCCCTCGTGCGTAGCCAACGGTGGCTTCGGTGACTCGGATGACAAGGTATGCCAAGGTCTATGCCTTGGTTGCCACCTTAGTCGAAAGCCTGGGGGGGGGGGTGCTCGCTTTGCTCGCACAAAAGGAACAAAGCCTTTTGCCTCGAACTGCTCTGATACCAATGAAGTATTTCGATGGCGATGCACCGCACTGCACTCTCCTTCTCGAGAGCTCCACGACGATATGCTCGGAGTAGAAAACCGAGCTCTTGACGCGGAGCACATTACTCCGCACAGAGGCTGTAGAATACACAGAAAACACAGTACACAGGGAGCACGAAGACAGACTTCTTAGGTCTTACAAATGCGGTCGAACTTACAGTCTGTGACTGACCAGGCCACTATATGTTTTATTAAAGAACATATACAAAAGAAGTGTCCGGTGGCTATTTGGCCTTTCACATGGACACTAACGGTAACAAGAACTAGGTGTGGAAGGACAAGGGAAACAAATCAAAGAACCTAGAACACCTAGGGGAAAATATGTGCTAACGAGAGTGTTCACTCCTAAGTGGATGCCCCAAGACAATAGGAGCATAGAACTATTTTGGAATAAAGAGACTGATGAAGCTTTTTGGAGACATAGGCCAGAGCATCCTACTACTATAGGAGCAAACATGATTTATGAACTAAAGGACCTAGAGGTTCCAAGGAAAGTAGTATACTTAGATGACACCTCAGAACGATTGTATAAGGTCACAGAACATGGTCATCATGCATCTACATGGGGAGGAGAATTAGTTTTTCCACTAATAAGATCACAGGTGTCTAAGGTGAGCTTGGGTATCGGCTCATCTCAAGGAGACAGAGAGAAGAACAAGGAAGGACAGGAGAGTAGTTTCACCCATCGTACAGGAAGGGAAAGGGCCCCTACCAAAGGTGGAAGGGCTGAAAGAGAACCAATTAGGGATCATAGAGCTCACAGGGGTGGAGACGAATTTCCCCTACCTAGACCTATAGACCACCCTAGAACTTTGAGGCCTACTCAACTAGTGATGGCTATGAAGAATTGCTTTGACAGATCTAGAGATCCCTATGAGCATGTAGTAGAATTCAAACAGGTGTTATAGGCTGAACAAGTCGAAGACATGTTCACACAATTTAATGCCTTTGGAATCACTCTAGAGGGTGATGTGTTGGATTGGTTTCGACCATTGCACTAGCACCAATTTAGAGACATCTTCCACATGATGGAGTCCTTCATTATGGATTTTTCCAAGAGTGGAATCATACACAACACGTCTTTGTTAATAGACACATTCAAACAAACCCCTCAAGAGACAGTGAGGATGGCCGGACAAAGATTCAGATGCTACATAGAGAGATGCCCCCCATTGGAAGTAACCACTCAAGACAAATTGATAGCTTTGTTCATAGACGGCCTATTGAGTGCTAAGCTTAGGTCATACGTATTCCTCAAGGAACCAAGAACCTTGGATCAATGTTTATGCATCTGTGTAGACATAGAAGATAACTTAGGAGAAGAGCTAGAACTTCCCAAGGTTCACAAAGATTCGGATAGTACTATAGAGACCTCATCTAGACCTTCCAATTCAATAGAGGACCTAGCGGAGCAAGTAGTCAAACGATTGGGAGTATCTAGTAAACCTGGCATCAAATTACCCCCCCCCCCCCCCCTCGAAGGTGTTACACTTGTGGAGGTGACCATGTGGCAAATATGTGCCCACACACAATGCAACACATAGGAAACTCCAATGAAGTGTACTGTACCATAGAGTCTAGATACACTAACCACATGGCTCAAGATTGCCCATATAATAAACAGGTGGTTAGGCAGGGTTACCCTTAACAATATCAGCTAGGTAGATACCAAGGGCACTACCAGCCACACCAATACTATCGTGCCCCCCCTCACTATCAAGTTCCTTATCAAGCATGACCTAGATCTCAGCTTGTCCTAGGATAACAACCTCCACCCCCTGCTAATGTAGTTTCTGTGAACTATGCCACCCCACAGGAGAATTCAAATATGGCATTGATACCCACAACACCTTTGATCAGAGACAATGATCCTAATGCAAACAATTTTGACTCCACCCATGTAGATAGCCCACCATCCTACTACATGGAGTCACCAGAAAACTTAGACCCTTACTATGAGAATCCTGTGTATGAGCAAAATTGGGAACTGGATTATGCTCAGGTCATGTATACAAACCCCAACCCAAGACCACACGCTAGACAACTAAGGCCTCAAGGACCCAAAGGACCATGTATTAAATGCCAAGGGGACCACTTCATACGTGATTGTCCACATTAGGCAACTCTAGTGCAATCACAATATTTCAATATTCAATGTTTTGTGCCGAATGTGGGAAGGTATTTATAAGATATTTCCCTAAGAACTCCGCTAATACCTCCACGAAAGTGACCCCTATCAATGTGATAGGAATTGTGCAACACAACAAAGGTTCCATACCCCAGTACATACCCATCCAAGTGGTAACTAGAGCCCAAGCACAAAGGCAAATGCAACTAGAAACCCCTGGAGGAATAGATGAAGCCAACGAGGTAGGAGAATCAATAGGAAAGAAGACAAGAACTTGAAGAGAGTCACGAGAGCGAAATAAGAGAAAATGGAGCAAAAAGATCAATGAGTTAGAAGAAAGCATATGGGAAACCAGAGCTAAAATCTTAGAAATGGCATCACAGGAGGCTGAACCATGGGTGATGACCTCGAAACTAGGATGAGTACTAGCAGAACCCACCCCAGAAAACCTTGACATGATGCTCAAAGCTTATGAGGCTAGGATTCAAGAAGGACCACAAGTAGGAGAATCCAACAAGGAATACCCTAGAGCCAACTTGGAAATAGAGAGAACCAAGCTGTGCATCAAAATGGTAGAGTTAGCCCAAACAATCTTTGAGGCATCACAATACCTCAATTGGGAAGTTATGGCTAGGCCTAATCTACATTTCCAAGGACTACTAGAAAGATTAGAACAAATAGCATCTAATACAACAAAAGTCAACTCTCGCACACAAACTAGCCTAGATGAACCCTTGAAGACAACTCTATTCAAAAGGGCTAGGTCAGACTTAGAAAATCATCAAACATATATGGATTTACATGCCATCTTAAGAGAGATTCAAGAAGATAGATGGAGGTAGGAACAAGAATCACGACCACCTATGTCGGAGATCGATGACTCAGGAGAACAGTTCCTTGTGGATATCCCATCTATTTATGGAGATCAAGCAGACGATTGGCCCAGTGAGCATACTAGTTTTGAATCTAACTCTCTGCAAGAATTACCTCACTTCATAGGACCATGGGAAGATTGATTAATTCAAGTGAAAGCCCCCACTATTCTAGTAAGGGGAGAGAACTCAGTTCTTCCTAGGAACAGAGATGCCATCAGGAACACCAAAGTCCAATGCCATTTGACTTTGGAAGAGCTATTGAAGATCAAACCAAAACTATGGAAACATGTAGCAAATCAGTTCCCAGAGAAAGCTACAATGTCTTCTAGACCAAGTGTACGAGGAAAGGTACCTGAAATACCCATAGACAAAGTGGGAGATGCGAGTGAAGGAGAGGAAGGTAATGCTTATTTGCCTATTACTTACAAATGTTCCAGTACCAAAGCCATCCTAGACACGTGCAGGAGTAGCTCTCGTGACCACTTCTTTGTGGAAGCATTGGGGGAAACCAAAGCTTAGACCTACTAGGATGAAGTTGCAGATGGCAAACGGACATATAGAAAGGCCCTTTGGACTATTCGAAGGCATTACTCTGTCCACTTGCAGAGTAGAATTTGATCACACCTTTGCGATATGTGATTTTGGGAAGAATCAAGCATATGAGATGCTTCTAGGTAGACCTTTCATGGGACAATTACAAGTGGTACAAGATTGGGGAACCAACTCTTTGTATTTACAACACCTAGGAGTGACCACGAAAGTGGATGTCACAGACTATTCACATAGGGATGTACCACCCTTGCAATGGAATACTGTGCATAGGCACGAAGATGAGAAGGAATCAGTACATTCCTTAACATC